>CM050163.1:260932002-261082002 GCA_027410445.1 Discoglossus pictus
TATTACAATGCATACTGGAAGCTGGACTTAAGCTAAATGGGGCAAAGGCACAATTGGCATGCCAGAAAGTCAACTTCTTAGGAGTAACCATATCAGGAGATGGACGATCAATTGATCAAGACAGGGCCAAAGTTATTGCTCAGTTACCCATTCCTACAGACCGTACAGCGCTCCAATCATTGCTTGGAATAATGGGATTTTGTCGTGAATTTACCCCACGATATGCTCAACTGGCACAACCCCTTTATGAACTCCTGAGAGCACAGAATTGGGATTGGACAGAGGAACACACATCAGCAGTACAAAAATTGAAGGCTGAACTAGGGAGTGCACCAACTCTGGCATCTCCAGACCATGAAAAAGAATTTAGACTATATCCGATTACAATGCCAGATTCACAAGGAGCAGTCATCACTCAACTGTGGGGACATGCAGAACGTCCAGTGGCTTTTGGATCTCAGATGCTGTCTGCCGTAGAGCTGAAATTTGGATGGTGTGAGAGATTGATCTTAGCAGCATACTGGGCAATTAGAAGATTTAAATACCTATTTGGCACACAGACAATAATAATCTGTACACATCATACTCCATTGCAGATCCTCAGACAAGGCAGCCTGGCAATCAGCCACATCAACAATGCCCGTATTCAGAAATGGACTATGGCACTGCTCGCTGATAACATTTCAACTCATGCCTTAAGAGAACCAAAAGAATGGGTGGCTGGAATTTGCATAAAGGGAGAAGCTCATGAATGCCAGATCTATCCTGAATCAACATGCCACGCGGTGTTCAAAGATGCCACTCATCTTGTGATGACCTCAGATCCTGTATGGTATACTGATGGCAGCTGTCACTATGCACAAGGAAAAAGAATATCAGGAATGGCTGGAGTAAAAATGTTGGGTAAAGATATCATAAAAGAATTTGGATTTAGAATCAAAGCATATTCAGCACAATATGCAGAACTGGCTGCAGTCATTGAAGTACTTAAAGCAAGAGTCTGGAAGAAGTGACATATTGACAATTGTTTTGGATAGTGACTGGGTGTTCCGAGGCACATGCCTTCTGCTAAAATGGTGGGATAGTAACCAATTCCTTGCCACAGATGGATCCCCTGTTAAGTTCCAAGATCTATGGCAGATGGTAGAAAAGTTATCACAAAATTTCAAAAGAATTAACATGATCAAAGTACGGGCACATAAAAAGACAGGGCCACACCGAGAGGGAAACTACCTTGCTGACTGGTATGCAAAAGAGGCAGCTGTCCAAGCAGAAGACTGGAAACCACCCACAAAAAACACATTACAAATAGCTTCTACTACAAGGAGCAAATCTACATTTATTTCAATTAAGATGAAGCAACTGCAGGAATTACAAGATCAAGATGAGGAACTAAAAGATATTCGGGAGAAATTACAAAAGGATAAAGAAGTGATATACGGGGGCAAAAAAGTGATGGAGGAGCAAGGGCTAATATGTATATCAGAAACCGGGGAACCGATTTGGATTGTACCACAACAAGTAAGAAAAGACTTACTCCGATAGATACATGGATCACAAGCAGGAGGACATCCAAAGATCAGAGAAGCAAAAGAGAGGATTCGACATTTGGGATGGTGGGTCGGGCAAAACAAGGATCTTGAAGAATTTGTGGATAGTTGTATTATATGTGCAAGATTTGACCAGTCCAACAGGAAAAGAAGGGGAGAATTAATGAGACAGACACTTGTAGGCCCATGGGAAAGAATTCAAATTGATTACACCGGACCATTGCCAACAACCACAAGAGGAAATAAATATATTCTCATGATAGTAGATAGCTTCTCAGGATGGATGATCGCAATGCCAACAAGAAACTGTACGGCACTAACCACAGCCAGGAAATTAGTAAGCGATGTACTGACAGTGTGGGGAATTCCAAAAGTCCTTGATTGCGACAATGGAGCGGCATTCATAGGAAATGTAATGAAGGAACTTTGTAAGATGGTGGGTATTGAACTGAAACACCATATCCCATACCATCCACAGGCAGCAGGTCAAGTTGAGCGAATGAATGGTGTCACAACCTACAATGATGATGGAGTATAGAGAATCCTAGTTCTCTTATCTCCTGTAGGTTTTAGACCTAAGATTTGGGTGACTCAGACCAATGGACCCTCCTTGCGGATGCAAGAGCATAAGTCCCAGCTTTTGGTAGTGTGCCTGGGAAAAACCTGGCATGGAGTCAGAAACGATCTCCTCTGCCAGCATATGCCCTTGGGTCAATAATACACCTGCACACAAAGTCTTGATGAAAATTATGAACAACTTCTTTATTTTTACACAAGTATTTAAACAACTCACAACAACAGTACAGGGAGTGGCTACCCCTTTGTCCAACCCTTATCTTCCTCTTGGCCAATGGGGTAATCTCCAGAGTAACTTTATTACCTCTAGCCAATGGACTAGAGGTAAGCTCTGGGAACTTCCAGACCCCTCCCCTGGGCCGCCCACTAGGTGTGGCTAACAGAGTCATTTGGACGCTGGCAGTTAAGAGAGACACATCTCTTTGCTATGGCCCAGGCCCCTGGATCTGGGCTAGGGAGACCACAGAGGCCCCCTGGATAGATGGTGCCCCTATGTCTGGTGGGAGCCTATTGTTCCTGACTTAAGTATATGTACTTAAAGGATTAACCTTGGTGGCCAGCTGGGGTCCTTCTCCTGTTGCAAGATGTATGTGGCAATGTATCCAGCATGACTACCCCATACTATCATATACATATGTGTACATATTCCACACACTGTCAGTCTATTTAAGTACAAGCGTAAAAGCGCACCCCACATAAAACCACCTAATGTCCTCATAGTATATGGGATTGGGGCAGGGTTTCCACATCAATCCATCTCATGCATTATGATGACTTTTATTGATGGTGATGAAAACCCTGCTCATTTCCTTAGACAATAATCATAATAATATAACAGTATAACCGTATACCAGTATAACAGGGTGTCTGGGAGCCCCAAACCTTTTGTTCCTCCCCATGTCAAAAGCATGTGGAAGATCACTAAGCCCAAAATGGCCACCGCTTCCAGTCACAAAATGGTCCCAGCATAGTTCACACCCAAATCCAATATGGCCACTGGCTGATTCATGACAATCCTTCCCCAAGCGGGCGGAGAACATCCAAGATTTTCTCAGCTACGCTGATAGTCATGAATCTGCTGGTTTGGCCCGGCCTGCTGCATGCTAGGCAAGTTCATGTCGGTGCGCACACAGTCCCAAGGTGCAGAGTAAAGACCTCCACCAGCCCTTGGCCTTGCTCCCACTGTATAGAGCAAATTGCTCTTGCCCTGCACCCCCACCCAAAACAGTCCAGGATCCCAGCTCTCTGTTTTTGGCAGCAGCATGGAAGTCTCTGGGGACACAGTGGGTTGCACCCATACATTCTTCTGAGGCAAAACCGTATTTTTGGGATCCCCATAAAACAACCCCTGTCCCATAGCAACCCCTTTCCCTCCAGCCAGTCCCCACAGCTGGGCTGGGGTCTCTAAAAAAGTCTCTGGGCCTATGGGATTGCAAGGGGGCAGTCCAGTACTTCCCTCAGCAAAATTATTATTGTTGGGAGACCAATAACACCATAACTGCAGTAAAGTACATACCGGTCTGCGCTTGACTCCAGCGTCCCTGATGGAGTCCGGACTTGGATGCTCTGTTTGCTCTGGCTCCTGGAGATCTGTATCTTTGGACAGACCCTCCTGGTTTTCTTCCCCTGGGTCTGTCTGTGTTGCAGCCTGGAGAACTACGCTGTTCCCACCCAGGCTGTGCTTACACTCATCCTTTACCTCCTCTATTGCATTTGGTTGAATGACTGTGCTTTGGCTCTCTGATGTAGGCTGGGGAGTCTCGCAATTCCCACCCAGGCTGTGCTTTGGGGCCCTCAGCTGACCCTCTTCTTCTATGGCCTTTTCCTTGGCAACTTGGGCCTCATCCTTTGTGGACTCCTGGGCACTGGTCATCTCAGGCAAGTCCTCACTACATCCACAATCCTTTGGGGTGCCGCAATGCACCCATGGTTCCTTTGCCAAGGCTGGCAAGCTTGCTGCCCCTGTCTGGCTCTTGGTGCCCCTGGCACTCTCTTGGTGCCCCTGGCACTCTTGCTGTGTGAGGCCTGGTTCCCTGTAGCTAAGAACCAGTTCCTTTCCCTCCCCACAGTCCATTACATAGCCCTCCTGGGCTCTGTGCTTCACTAGCACCTTTTTTAGCAACTCTCCTGGGGTGTCAGAGTAAAGATTTTGGTTATCTGTTGTAGGCTGGGGAATCATATCCTTCCCACCCAACCTGACCTCTACGGCCTTCTCCCCAGAGTGCATTACATAGCCCTCCCCACAGTCTCTTGGGTGGCTATCCTGAGCCCCCGGCTCCATTAGCAGTTCTGGCCCATACACATTGCCTAGAACTTCTGAGGGCAGACTTAGTTCATCTGGCCCTACCTGTTGAGCAGTTACTGGGGTTTCTGCCAGGATTTGTGCTGGAAGGTAGTCCTCAGATGAGACCTTTTCCACATCTGGTAACTCAGGCGTGACCCGTTTGGAGAAACTGTGCTCAGCTAGCGTTTCTTCTGGGATTAAGTCTCTTGGGGTATCAGGGGACAAACATGGGTTATCTGACCCCACCCAGGGAACATTCCCCTGGGTCTCTGGCTCTTGTAGCTGGTGAGTTGGTCCCAAGCTGACTTTACCATCCCTTCTAGGCTCTGACACAGTCTCTGCATTTTTTAGGGGAAAACAGTCTCCATTCCCCGAAGGTGGTACAGGAGCAGGGTTTACCCCATCCTCCTCCTCCTGATCCTCTGACACATCCCACTCAGAGAGCTCCTCTAGGCAACTCTGAGCCAGTTCTGCTTTCTGGGCCTCAGACAGCCCAGGGCACGGCCTTGTATATGTGGTCGCCTCCATTTTGCTTACCCACATGCGCTCTTTCCATATTCTCTGGAACATCTGGTCAAGCACGTAGCCCACATCTTGTGCTGTTAACTTTTTTGGAAAAAGGTGTCTGACTTCTTTAAACCGTCTTTTTGCTTCTTTGGCAATATCTTCCTCATATTGCTGCTCCATTCTTGGTCTTTCTGTAGAGTCTCCCACCTCTGTCACCAATTGTCACAACCTACAATGATGATGGAGTATAGAGAATCCTAGTTCTCTTATCTCCTGTAGGTTTTAGACCTAAGATTTGGGTGACTCAGACCAATGGACCCTCCTTGCGGATGCAAGAGCATAAGTCCCAGCTTTTGGTAGTGTGCCTGGGAAAAACCTGGCATGGAGTCAGAAACGATCTCCTCTGCCAGCATATGCCCTTGGGTCAATAATACACCTGCACACAAAGTCTTGATGAAAATTATGAACAACTTCTTTATTTTTACACAAGTATTTAAACAACTCACAACAACAGTACAGGGAGTGGCTACCCCTTTGTCCAACCCTTATCTTCCTCTTGGCCAATGGGGTAATCTCCAGAGTAACTTGATTACCTCTAGCTAATGGACTAGAGGTAAGCTCTGGGAACTTCCAGACCCCTCCCCTGGGCCGCCCACTAGGTGTGGCTAACAGAGTCATTTGGACGCTGGCAGTTAAGAGAGACACATCTCTTTGCTATGGCCCAGGCCCCTGGATCTGGGCTAGGGAGACCCCAGAGGCCCCCTGGATAGATGGTGCCCCTATGTCTGGTGGGAGCCTATTGTTCCTGACTTAAGTATATGTACTTAAAGGATTAACCTTGGTGGCCAGCTGGGGTCCTTCTCCTGTTGCAAGATGTATGTGGCAATGTATCCAGCATGACTACCCCATACTATCATATACATATGTGTACATATTCCACACACTGTCAGTCTATTTAAGTACAAGCGTAAAAGCGCACCCCACATAAAACCACCTAATGTCCTCATAGTATATGGGATTGGGGCAGGGTTTCCACATCAATCCATCTCATGCATTATGATGACTTTTATTGATGGTGATGGGAACCCTGCTCATTTCCTTAGACAATAATCATAATAATATAACAGTATAACCGTATACCAGTATAACAGGGTGTCTGGGAGCCCCAAACTTTTTGTTCCTCCCCATGGCAACAGCATGTGGAAGCTAAGCCCAAAATGGCCACCGCTGCCAGTCACAAAATGGCCCCAGCATAGTTCACACCCAAATCCAATATGGCCACTGGCTGATTCATGACAAATGGCACCATAAAAAGAGAGCTGAAAAAGCTGGTGGCAGAACATGGGCAAGCTTGGGACATATACATACCTTTAGTATGTGCCCGACTTAGATAAGGGCCCTGTAGATCAACAGGATTTTAACCATATGAAATTTTAATGGGTAGACCAATGCCCTCCTGGAAATACTGGATGACAATACCTCCACCTGTAGCTTTACAAACCGCTGCAATCACAGATCAATGGGTAAAGGAGTTGGCCACACACTTGGAAATTGTTCATAAATCTGTGGCTGTGGAAGATGAAGAACAATACCAACATCGAAAGCGATGGTATGATGCAGCAGGGGATCTGACATCATATGAGGCAGTTATGGTGCAGAATCAAGATGAACAGAGCAAAATGGAAGGGACCATATACTGTAGTAGATAAATTAGGGACGTCTGTATACTTGATTGATCACGCAGAGAAAGGAGAAGTCTGGCTGCATGCATCACAGCTTAAAGATTTAGGAAGGACAAAATATGTAATAGAGGTTAAGTACAAATTGAATAAATAAATACACATTGTTTTTTTTTTTTTATTGTTTTTTTTTATTCTGTTTTATTTTTTATTTTTTATTTATTTTTTATTTTTTTCTGTTTGTTTGTGTATGTATATGTCTCTAATGCTGTTTTTATTTTTTATGTATATGTTTCTAATGATGGAATCTAGTGTTCCACAGAGCAAGGCTGTATAAGAATGAAGATGCGTGTCAACAGAAGATTGTGGTGGATCCTTGTTACAGGATGGATAAGTATAAGCTGTATCACAGTAGGAGACAGGCAATAAGGCCAGAAGATACCGCAAATAAGGGAAAGAGTTTGAAAAGATTGGAGTTACATTACGTTCAAGCAGATAGATTTATTTGGCCCAGGGAATTGGAAGTAAAAGAGGGTGGAGGGTTACAAGTAAACATTATTTTGCCACATAATAGTACCAGGGGATTAGTTCTTAGAGCTCCAATAAAAAGTATAGAGGGACATAACTGGGAATGGGTTATAAGATATGGACAGATAATGAATACAGGAAACTTTAAAGGAAGGACTAAAATAACAACAAAGGTACAAGGGAGGGTTACAAATATTACAGTAGTAGTGAGTAACTTAACATTAGAAGAAGGTGGAGAATGGGACGCTGCAGTTATAGCTGCCCAGCCTGACCTAGAGGAATTCTGCAATTTTGATACTGGAAAGGGGTGTGTTCTAACAATAGATGAAGTATTTGTCTCTGTAAAGGAGCTGCAACGTTGTAAAGATCAGAAGAAAGTACCATGGCCAATAGGCGGATTGGTGGTGGTACCAACACATGAAACAGTTGTGCAAGGGGTTGGCTGGACTTACTACCCAATAGTTCTAAATTTTAATGATTTTTCATTCCTCCAAAGTGCCCGGAATCACACCGGCAGTGGTTTAAGCAAAGTATACAAGAGACCATCATTGAGTGGACCAGAGCAGGGAGTCGAGGAAAACGGGACACACTTGCAGCCCTTTTAGGAGGAGTCGGAACTGGATTGGGAGTATGGAATTCAGCAGACATTATTGGACTGAACAGCAGGATAAACTCCCCTACTGATGGCATGGGACATGCTATGAAAATAGGTGGAGTAGCTGACTCCCTTATAGTGAGTAGACTGACAGACAATGTTGATGACATACACACCATTGCCAACAACCTGCATCTAGTTAAGGAAAATATTGCTTCCATTGCTAACAGCATTAAGAATGAAATAGTGGGAACTGCCATTTTCTGTTCTATGATTGGAGGAAAGCTGTTGGCAGATTTAAAGGAAACTATTAAAGACATCCAGGAAAACAAGTGGGCAAGACAAATCAATGCAACAAGGATTATCACGTCATTGAAAAGAAAAGGAGTGGACATCACTGAGGACAATCTTAAATACAGCTATATTGAAGGCCCAGATCAATGGATGCCACATGGACTACAATCTGGGACAATAGGACTAATCCTGGCAATTCCCCGTTGGGAGGGGCAGGCAGAGCAACTGAACTTTATACATAGCATTGGCACGTTAAGTGATGGAATCTACAAGCAACACTTCCCATCAAAAAGACTGGCCACTATTACAGGATTGGAGATGGATGAAAGCTGTTGCAGGAAATCTCAACACCGATGGCTGTGCAGTTGTGTTTGGGAGAAAGGAGCTGAGGAGGATGGCTGGGTGCAGTTGATAAAAGAAAACCTGGTGCAAGAGGTGATCCGCATAGGGGACATTGCATGCTTTATCGGCCACTCTGAATATAGGACAATTGATGAAATATGTTTGGTGGAAGAAGGGTCTTGTATCATGGTTACACTATTTCCATCAAGAAACCTTACCACTGAAATGATCAATTTTACTGCAAATGCAGATTGGACAAATTTGACAATGAAGCTTTTTCCCCCAATTCCAAAGCTTACCTTGGAACTTCATGAGTTAGTAAAACATACCAAACAACAACTACACCCCATCAGCTTACTGCTGGAACAACAGAAAAAGGAAATAGAAATTACTACAAAAAACGTTGAGCATCCCTGGTGGGGAATTCTTACCAATGCAGAGACACATCCAGTCCTACGAACACTGTCGCTGGTACTCATGTTCATTCAAGTATTAACGACAATTATAATAATATACTTTTGTGTGGCAATGAAACAAATGAGGAAGAAACTTGCAAGGAGGATATATAATAATGAAATTTAATTGTTTTTTTTTGTCTTTTTCCTCTTCTTTCTCTCTCTCATACATTCTTCAATAAAGTTTTACATTGCACATACATAAACATTTATCACACACTCTCACCTAAATTCTATAAGTTCTGTTTTTGTGTAATATGTGGATTGACAGCCAAAGGAAAGTACAGGAGAACTTATGTCGCTGAGGGAACTATTCCGGAGGGACGGTGGGTTGAATTTCTCCTGTATATCAGGTTTTTGCTCCCACTAGGTTCTCCTGTACTAGAGGGATAACTAGAAAACTGAGCAACATAGAAGAAGAAAAAGTGAGGGAATGTGGTAACTTGTCTTCCTTGCATGGTGGTTTATCTTCCTTTCGGGCCCTCCTTGGGCAGGTCTAGGTGGGAGGGCTGGGAGTCTTTGCTTCCCTCCCACAATTGCTGGAGGAAGTGATGCATGGACAGGATGTGATGTAAATCACATCATCTCAACTAAGGGTATATAACATGGGGCCAGGCAGGAAACTGTTCTGTTTTTGCTTCCTGTTCTTCCTCGGTGGATGTGATGGTGATGGCCTAACCGTGGGTGAGATCAAGCGTGTGGGGAAGGGGATTACTATATAGGTAGATAGATTTAAAAAGGGTTGTTGCTCCGTGGGTCTGGGCTGTGTGTTTGTAATACATTTATAGTATTGTGTTGTTGCCTTTTAATAAATACCTTTTAATGTAGACGAACCTTGTGTAATATATATATATATATTAATTTGGTGATACACCACAACAGTTACAAGGGGAAGCAGGGGGAACAGGAGCACGAGGCAGGCCAGTACTGAGTTAGCACACACTACCGGATTTGCCAGTTTGAGTGAAACTGCTGGGGATGTCCATTCAGGGATGGCAATGCCAGATAGAGCTGTTCTGTCTTAACAGCCAGGAGAACAGTTCTACTGGAGGAGAGGGAGGGCAGCATAGGCAGAGCAATATAAAGGTTTTCATGGTAGGGGATTCTATTATTAGGGAGGTAGACAGGGTGATTTGTAACCCAGATCCCAGCAATCAAACAGTTTGCTGTCTCCCGGGTGCTCGAGTTCAGCATTAGACGAGTAGACAAATTATTAGGATGGACTGGAAATGAAGCAGCGTTCTTGGTACATATTGGTACCAATGACAAAGTTAGTGGAAGATGGAGTGTTTTAAAGAATGATTTTATATAGTTTTATATATATATATATATATATATATATATGTCCAGGCGTAGCCTGGAAGTTGTGGGAGGGGCCCCCTCCTACCCTTCATAAGCGCTTCGGGCCACGCCCTTTCCTAACACACCTCAGTTTCCAGCAGGTCGCACCTCAGCCATCCCCCACACTTGGCTTCCACCAAGCCCTTAATTTGCAGATTTCAGGTCCTGTCCTCCAACCAGTGCCCTTCTCTAGATCTCCCTAGCCCTCAATCAGGCTAACAAGGGGTCAAGCAGCACCAGCCACTTTCAGCTGCCGATCCAGAGAAGGATCCACCTAACATTTCTACTTCCATTTCAGCCCAGCCAGACCTTTCAGCTGCTGATCCGGAGAAGGATCCTCCTAACTTTCCACTTCCATTTCAGCCCATTACCAATGTCCGTGAGGGCATTTGAATTGTGGGAGAGCCTACTATGTCGCCAACATAACAGGTACTGATTTTAGCTTTTACCTAGCCCTGCATTGCTATTTGGCCTGCATCTACTATGTCGCCAACATACCAGGTACTGATTTTAGCTTTTACCTATCCCTACATTGCTATTTAGCCTGCATCTACTAAGTGAGTATCACTTTATCTCCCTAAGATTTGTACTTTTTGGCCCCTATCTACTATAATGCTGCTCTTGATTAGCCTTTCATGCATAATCCGGCCCATATCTACTAAACCATGCGGCTTTCCACGAGCCTTTCAAGCATATCATGGCCCACATCTACTAAACCATGCGGCTTTCCAGGAGCCTTTCAAGCATATCATTGCCCATATCTACTAAACCATGCGGCTTTCCACGAGCCTTTAAAGCATATCATGTCTACTAAACCCAGCCGCTTTTCATGAGCCATCACGCACATTCCGTTCCATATCTACTAAACCACTGCCTACTACTACTACACGAGGGGGACCCGACCACAAATATATATTGTAACAGAGCGACTACCACTTGCAGGATCGGTGCCCTGTTTTTACCAACTATTCTTAATGGAGGAAGGCACAGGAGGCTTTTCATTCCACTCCAGGTTTTTATTTTGACACAGCCAGCACATGAAAATAACATAAACAGAAAAGAAATGTAGCTTCCTTGCAGCTCTCACTACACACAGTCCCAATACTTGATACTGGCTTCACTCTTTCAGTATTACCTTCTTCTGGGACTTTCACTTGCCTGTAATCATAGGCCTCTCTGTGTCTTAAAATACTTTCACCCTCTTCAGGGGTTTCACTTGCTTGCAATCTCAGGTCCCTCTCTATCTGGACTGCACGCTTTTGAGACTCTCATGCTTGGAGCTTCAGCCTCTGCTCACCAGCTCCAGCTCAGGCCTTTCCTGACTTGGGCCTGTGTCTCCCAGGCAGCTCCAAGCCTGCAGCTCCACACACTGTCTCACAGACAGGCTTCTGGCAGGGACCACACCCATTTCTCCAAGGGAGCCTTTTGTAGCAGGAGTTAACTCACTCCCTGCTGGAATAAATGCCATTTTACCTCCAGATTGGCCTCTAGGTGGCGCTCTATTACAATGCTTATGATAGCCAGTAAGCTTGAAACAGCTGTACATGGATTGGATACTCAGCCTGTGTTTATTCCAACCTTGGCTTTGCATTAAAGCTGTGTAATAGAGCATGCATAAGCTTAAAGGAAGCCATATTTGATGATGGCTACGGAATGAAGAGCGAGGCATTTGTGGGCATATTTGTGTGTCCCAGCTCAACTTCCCAGAATGCAGTGTAATAACTGTTTTTCTCGGAACTCTGAGCTGGAAGCAGGTTTTTTAACTTGCTTTAGACATTCAAGTGTGAACACAGATGTACTTTTTATTTACTGTACTACTGTACGGTGGAGGGCTTCTATCGCTCTTTTGCCCACCATATTATAAATGATTGTTGTGGTGAACTACCTACTCATAGTTTCCACAACGCAGGCTGAGATCCCGCTCCATGCTGATGGATAGCCAGTAAGCTTGAAACAGCTGTACATGGATTGGATACTCAGCCTGTGTTTATTCCAACCTTGGCTTTGCATTAAAGCTATGTAATAGAGCATGCATAAGCTTAAAGGAAGCCATATTTGATGATGGCTACAGAATGAAGAGTGAGGCATTTGTGGGCATATTTGTGTGTCCCAGCTCAACTTCCCAGAATGCAGTGTAATAACTGTTTTTCTCGGAACGCTGAGCTGGAAGCAGGTTTTTTAACTTGCTTTCGACATTCAAGTGTGAACACAGATGTACTTTTTATTTACTATATATATATACACACACATATATACAAATAGGTAATAAGCTGATGACAAGGACCTAAAGGTTGGTATTTTCTGAGATACTGCCTGTGCCATGTGCTAGCCCAGGGAGACAGAGGGAGCTTAGGGAGGTGTTGCTAGGTAATTCACAGTGGCAGGCACTTCAGAACTACAGACTAAAAACATAAGGTATATGCTTGCTAATGCCAGAAGCTTGCCAGGTAAAAATGGAGAGTTAGATTTATTAGCAAGTAATGAGAAATGGGATTTAATAGGCATTACTGAAACATGGTGTGATGAATCTCATGAATGGACTGTTAATCTGGATGGTTATAACCTATTTAGGAAAGATAGGGGCAATGGTAAAAGAGTAGGAGGGATTTGTCTGTATGTTAAGCCTGAGTTTAAGCCTATAGACAGAGAAGATATTTATGGTGGAACTAGCAATGATATTGAATGTTAAGTTAATGGTAGAGTTAGAAGAATATTGGTTGGAGTATGCTATAAACCCCCAAATATAGTTGAAAGCGAGGAACTGTAATTATTGTTACAGATTGGAAATGCAGCTAAGCATGGTCAAGTTTTAAGTTATAAGTTTTAATAATGGGGGATTTTAACTACCCTATAAAAAACTGGATGAATGAGACCGGCAATTCAGCTAAGGGGAGCAGGTTCTTAAGTACACTCAGAGATCCTTATCTAGCACAGGTTATACAAGAACCTACTAGAAATTATGCTATCTTGGATTTATTTATCACAAATAATAATATTGACATGGTATCAAATGTTGAAATAGGGCAAGCTTTGGGAAACAGTGATCACAACACAGTCTCATTTGAGATTGAGTTAAAAAACATAACTGTAAGGGGCCAACAAAAACTCTTAATTTTAAAAAGGGCAGATTTTTACAGTCTAAGGGCAGCAATACAAAGTATAGACTGGGACTAAGAACTGATAGGTAAAAATACTGAACTTAAATGGACATATTTCAAATGCTTACTAAATAAACATACTTATCACCATATACCATGTGGAAATAAAAATAATAGGAGTAAATCACAAACCATGTGGCTTAATAATGACTTAAAGATGAAGATGAGGAGTAAAAAAACAGGCATTTAAATTATACAAACAAGAGGGGACAGAGACTGCTTCATGTAAGAACACGGAAATCACTAAGGCTTGCAAAAGGGCTATTAGGCTGGCTAAAATCAAACTGAGTAACTGGGCTCTGTGAGTGCTAAACCATTATATCTAAGTTTTCAAGATTCACTCAACACAGGGTCTCTACCAGATGACTGGAGAAAGGCAGAGGTGATACCTATATTTAAGAAGGGAGCAAGAACAAATCAAGGAAATGATAGACCTGTAAGCCTCACTTCTGTAGTGGCAAAGCTTTTAGTACGCTTAATAAGCGAAAGTATACAAGAACATGTCTATTTAAACAAGATTATAAGTAGGAGACAACATGGATTTATGAAGGATAGGTCATGTCAAAATTAAGCAAAAATCCATTACGTGAATACAGTTTAGAACTCAAAAAGATTCTCAGCAAGGCAAAAGACAGCAACTTGATCGATCAAAACACCTTTGACTCCTTAGGCCCCATAGTGTTATAATCTCACTGAAAAAATCATCACCTACAGTATGTGGATGAATTTCTAAAGAGTTTGCTGGAGGCGTTACCTTCCTGCACAAAGGATACACTGGATATTGTGAGACATCTAGATGGAATCTCTCTATTCCTGATAACGGTTACCTTATTACCATCAATGTCGAACAGCTGTACTCGAGTATCCCACATGACACAGGAATAACAGCTGTAAACTACTTTCTCAGCCAAAAAGGAGAGAACAACACTGAGTTCAACTCTACTCAAATTTATGGTACCACCAGATACGGGGGACTGCTATGGAGACAGCCTGTGCCCCTAGTAATACGAACCTGTATCTGGGGTACTGGGAAAAGACAGTGGTGTTCACTGAACAAATTGATAAATTCTGAGAAGACATTTTATTCTGGAAACGCTATATAGATGATGTGTTGTTGTTTTGGGGTGGAACCATACACAAGCTCAAGCTATTCGTTGAACAACTTAACATAAATAGTTTGGCCTGAAATTCACCTATACTTACAGTCAAGATCATTTTGACTTTTTGGACCTTAAGCTCATAAAAGATGTAATAGGAGTGATTCCCACATCAATATATAGAAAAGCAACAGCGTCCAACTCACTACTCCAGTGGTCTAGCCAACACCTGTTACCTTTGAAGGCTGGTATTCCCATTGGACAATATCTGGGACACAGAGGTTAGCTTTAAAGAACAAGCTTACATGTTAAGGTGTAGAATTAGAAACCGAGGTTACCCTAATCGAATCCTGAAGAGAGAATACAAGCGAGCCCTAGATGCGGATCGAACAGCATTACTCTATGAGAAAAATAATAAGCAAAAAGATGACTAAATACACTGCGTCACAACATATGGCAGTAATTGGCAAGAAATTAAAGCCAGTCTCACCAAATACTGGAATATTCTTACAGATGACCCTGTGCTAAGTGAACATTTGCCTAAAGAAAAGTTTATTATGTACAGGAAGAACAAGAGCCTAAGAGACAGCCTGGTTAAAAGTTTTTATCTGCCGAAAACAAAGCAGGAAATGTGACTCAAACCTACAATAGGTCTTTTTAGTTGTGGCAACTGCAAGGCTTGTACGTACATTCAACCTAATCGTGAGTTCAATCATCCCACTACAAAAGTCAAATATGCACTAAAAATGTTTGTAAATTATAACACCAGACATGTGGTCTATGTTATGATGTGCACATGCCCCAGGATTTATGTGGGTAAGACCATAAGACCTCTGCGCAGAAGAATACTTGAACATGCTTATTCAGTAACTAATGAAATGGACACCTTGGTCTCAAGACACATTAAGTATTGTCACTCCAACAAACTTGAATGTATGAAATTCTATTTAGTTGATAACATCCTAAAAATCCAAGAGGGGGGGACTCTGACAAACATCTTCTCCAATTGAGAAGCAAATGGATTTTTACATTGAATTCTCAGAGTCCTAATGGTCTTAACGAGGAGTTTTCCTATGGAGCTTTTCTTTAAATCACAAGTTATACATATATGTATATAAGGCAATTTCTACACAATACATTAAAAAATTAAGTATTCTTTGATTTCATCTCGATTTACAGTCACCATAGATGATTTTTGTATATCTTAAAGAGTCAGCTCAGTGTGTGAGCATATTTTCACTTTCCACTTTTCACCATTGCCAAAATCTTATCTTTATATACAATGTTACACTAACACCAAGCAATCTATAATCTTAATGGAGCAAATCTAGGGGTATCAGATATTGAAAGGGATTTGGGAGTACTAGTGGACAACCACCTAGGTAACAGCGCTCAAAGCCAAGCAGCGGCTGCAAAGGCAAATAAAATATTAGCATGTATTAGGAAGGGTATAGAAGCCAGGGAAGAAGATATAATTCTGCCACTATACAAATCTCTAGTACGCCGTCATTTGGAATATGGAGTACAATTTTCGGCACCACCTCACAAAAAAGACATTTTAGAGCTGGAAAAAGTACAGAGAAGGGCTACAAAACTAATAAGGGGAATGGAGGGGCTAAGTTATGAAGAAAGACTAGCAAAATTAAACTTATTTTCGCTAGAAAAAAGGCGTCTAAGAGGAGATATGATTACGTTATTTAAATACATCCAGGGTCAATATAAGGCTTTGTCAAGTGAACTTTTTGTAGCAAGAGATTTTCAACTGACAAGAGGACATCCGTTGAGGTTAGAGGAAAAAAGATTTCACCTTAAACAAAGAAAAGGGTTCTTCACAGTTAGGGTGGTTAAACTGTGGAATTCTCTACCAAAGGAGGTGGTGACAGCGAATTTGATAGACAACTTCAAAAAGGGGTTAGATATATTTCTGAAAAAAAAGGGCATTCAAGGCTATCCTAGATAACTAGCAAGGAATATTGATCCAGGGAGAAATTTGATCGCCAGTTTCTGGGGTCAGGAAGTAATTTTGCTTTTTTTTCCCCTTATGAGACAATTGGCAAAGTTTCAATGGGGTTTTTTTTTTTATGTTTGCCTTCCTCTGGATCAATTAACAATAATTAACAATTAACAATAATAATAAACAGTCCAAATTAAAAAGATCAATAGAGATCTAAAAAGGTTGAACTTGATGGACTAACTCTTTATTCATTCTCCAATACTATACTATTAATAATTATTTAATCAATAATTTAATTAATAACTAATCCGCATATTGCAGATCAGAGGAGATCTTAACAGGTTGAACTTGATGGACTGAAAGTCTTTTTTCAACCTTAATTACTATGTAACTATGTAACTATGTAACACAGGTCTGTGTTTACATTTCTCCAGATTTAATCTATATATTCTTACATATAATCATCACATCTGATTATGGAAATATATTCATAATCAAACACATATCTCACAATCAGTCACTCATTACTACATTTAATTATGTTATTAAATTTTCTCACAATATTAAGTTTTCTTTCCAACTTTTCACTTCAAAGCACTCCATTTGTAAATAGGAGTACCATATTATATATTATTTCACATAGTAATGTGGAGCAATTACTATATACTCCTTTACATAGTAATGTGGAGTTCTTTATTTTATTTTCTCTTACACTTGGAAGACTTTGAGCTTCCAAATAAAATATGAATTAACCATTCATCACCAATACAACATATAAATGTGGCTAACTTCCAGAGCAGAAAGACGTGCTGAACTGTAGCTCTGGACCCAAATTGTATACACAAGGACTTTGGACCTAATTGTGGGAGTCATTTTGCCCCTAAGTTACTACTTTAACCTCCTAAAGTGATAGGGAGTAAGAAGACACCTTAATTGGCTGGATCGGAGCCAGAAATCACAACGACGCAGTTGAGGCCTATTACACCTGGTCTCCTGCTGCGGAGAAGCTCAGCACTTCCCTCTGCGCTTTCCTCTGTGCAGCGAAACCCCTAAGGATGAGCATTCAGAGACTCAGCCTCACCGAACTGGACTCTCTAGGAGAGATTAACTGTCACACAAGACCAGCGACGGAGGCTGGAAGTGACCACCGGATGTAGGAGAGGGGGCCATAGGAACACAAGGATCCAGGCAATCAATGGCCCAGGCAGAGTGTAAGACACTTTATTCAGAAAAGGAAAGAAAAAGGACACCCTTTTGCATCCAGAAAAAACTCCACTATTTACTAAATAAAGTACATAAATCAATTACCGGTATTTAAAACTTAATTTTTATTAATATATTTCAAAAAGTTTAAAACATATTTAAAATGAATGAGACACAATAAGCTTTTTCCTGAGTACTATTTTTTATTACACCTAACTGTGCTAATAGGTATTATTATGACCTCTCTAAATTGTATTATCTTTACTGTGTCCTTTTCCTCAATATCACATATTATAATTGTCAAACTGAGATTCGTCGTCACGCTTTGCGACAAATTGCAGTTTGACAACAATCTGATCGCAAAGCCGTGCGGCGTCCCCACACACACTACATTCCCAGCCACAATCTCCTCTCTCATCTCGGTGCTGTCAGTGCCCCCCAGGCCTCCTTCACCATACACACTGCTCTGTCCTTCCCTCCTAACCCCACACACTCACTCTCTCCTTTGTATTATCCCTGTCCCTCGGCAAGCCTTCTCCTCCTTTGTATTATCCCTGTCCCTCGGCAAGCCTTCTCCTCCTCCATACACCCCGCTCTCTCCTTCCCCAGTCACTCTCTCCTCTCACCTCCATGCTGTCACTGTCCCCTCCGCAGACCCTCTTCAGTCACTTCATGTTGATCCGCAGCCCCTATATCCGGATCGGGGGTTGGATCTGATCCCTCCGGTCCGGCTCCCCCCTCCTCCATAGAAGGTCACCCGGCTCTTCTTAGCTCGGCTCCCACTCCTTTCTACCCACGGCTGCCCGGCTGCCGGAAAGTGGCCCGCCCCCCGGGACCAGCCCCACCCCCAGGACCAGCCCCGCCCCCCCCCGGACCAACCAAGGCCGTAGCCGCCATCTTAATAGCAATAATATGAGACAGATGGGTAGAGAGACAGAGATGGGTAGAGAGAGAGAGATGGGTAGAGAGAGAGAGAGATGGGAGGAGAGAGAGAGAGATGGAGATGGGGAGAGAGAGAAAGAAAGAGATGGGGAGAGAGAGAGAGATGGGGGGAGAGAGAGAGAGATGGGGAGAGAGAGAGAGAGAGATGGGGAGAGAGAGAGAGATGGGTAGAGAGAGAGATGGGTATAGAGAGAGATGGGTATAGAGAGAGATGGGTAGAGAGAGAGATGGGTAGAGAGAGAGATGGGGAGAGAGAGAGATGGGTAGAGAGAGAGATGGGGAGAGAGAGAGATGGGTAGAGAGAGATGGGGAGAGAGAGATGGGGAGAGAGAGAGATGGGGAGAGAGAGAGATGGGGAGAGAGATAGATGGGTAGAGAGAGAGATGGGTAGAGAGAGAGATGGGGAGGGAGAGAGAGATGGGGAGAGAGAGAGATACACAAGAGAGGGAGAGGAGGGGGGAGGAGACACAAGAGATGAAGTAGAGAGGGGGAGAGACTCGCAATGAGCGCCAAAGGCGCTCATTGCTAGGCCCTTGATGAACGCTAAAGGTGCTCATCGTGAGGCCAGTAAAGTAGAGGGGGAGAGACTCCCATTGTGTGGCAAACAGCATTGCCAGGTTTCACTTTTTATTGCCGTCATTTTTGACGGGCAAGCCGCTAGTCTTAATATGTTTAACATATAGTTATAACAAGAGGTGTCATAATAGATGTTCAATTACCCCTGTTATTTTAATGGTAGGAAAACACAGCTGAGACTGTGAGTGTTAAAGTGCTTGGGCAAAGTGATAATTATAAATATAAATAATCAATAATAAAGTGATACAAATTACTTGAAATTTCAATTAAATTGAAGAATGGGGATGGTCCCTTACTAACTGTTATGGTGGAACTGGGGACCCACCACTTACCCCCTGCTTTTGTATTATTTTTTTGTATTATTTATATTTATAATTATCACTTTGCACAAGCACGTTAACACTCACAGTTTATATGGACTTATCACCGCTAACTCTTGAGAAGAGAAGGGCAATGAAACCTGTTTTACTGGTTCTTACCAAAAACAAAATAGCTTACAGGTGGGGCTTACTTTTTGCCCTGAGTTTTCAAGTCAACGGTTCTCTGTATAAAATACACTCGCCAGAAGAAGGTGATGAAACTCTCACTCAGCTTCATCTGCATTAGGGCGGTGCAAAGGAAACCTGTCCTGAGACAAGTCAAATGCCTAGACCCACTTGAGTCTGGACGGAGGTTCCAAAAGACAAAAAGCCTAAAAGGGCTCAGATTCAGCAAGACTCCCTCATCTCTGAGCAAACAGAGCTGGCGACTAATTCTAAGACCCGCTGATAGACCTTCAGAGTCCATTGGAAGATTTCTTACAGTTTAATCCCTTAAAGAACTGTACCAAGAGGGGATTGTGGGGCTGCTATTTGAAGAGGAGCTCAATTGAACAGTTTTGAAAGATAGGATATGAAGTCTGTTGTTAGGCAGAAGTAATTAAAAATCAGCATTAGGCACTGAAGATAAGGTTGTGTGTATGGCTAGAGGAGAGAGTCTCCCCAAAATAGGGAGTGGACGTGAAATGTTATTTTCGCTTATTATGTGTTTTGAATTTTTATTTGCTTTTTTGATGTTTTATTCCCTAATTGTAAGGTATTGGATTTTCCTAACACTGGAATTATCCAGAATATAGAAACAATCTGTTCTCCCTTGGGGGAAGGTAGAATGCCTAGGTAGGGGATTCTCTCCTCCAGATCTCATATACACTAGGTATAGTGTAAGGAGAACTTGTTATGTAACCTTGAATGTTATTTGGTTGAGATTAATGTTTTGTTATTTCAGTTTCTTTTCCAAGGTCCCCAGAGACGAGGCAAGCCGGCCATCCAGCTCACTTGGAGTTCCACTGAGGGCGACAGGAGAGAGCAAATACGGCATCATTCCCAGACATAACACAAAGGGTAAACATGACTGACACGACCTTTAACTTTTTAACTCATAAAGTCAAAGGGTTTATATAAGCCTTTAAAGTAAAGGAAAGCTTTTATATTTTATAAGACACATAAGCCTTCGGCAATATTCCTTCAAGAGACACAATTTGCTTCCCATAAAACCCCTAAATTTATGCATAAGGATTATCCTAACTTTTATACCCTAAACCAAAAGACCAAGAAGGCGGGTGTAGCAATATTGCTCCATAAGGAGTTCCCCTTCCAACTTAAACGCACTAATACCTATGGAAACAGGTAAACTAATTTTAAGAGGGGCTATAAACCTAACCTTTCAACCAACACTAGACAGATCAGGGAACAAAGTAAACTTAGGATTTGCACAAAAACTCAAAAGAATTAATACGCTTCTCGATTCCTGCATCATCCCAGCGTAAGGGAGTACACATTTTTTCCCCTACACATAGCACATATTCCTGAATAGATGTTTTTTTTAACTGACTCTGGACTATTCGACCCTTCCAAAAAAGCCCACACAGTTTTTGAGTTTTCTCCTGGATTAATTCACAAGGATCAGGTTGGCTTTGTACCATTTAGACAGATGGGGGATAATATAAGAAGAGTGCTGAATGTGCTACACATAGCAAAAACACAAAATAAACCTATATGTACTGTAGCACTTGACTTAGAAAAAGCCTTTGAGAAAGATGGGCATTTGGGGGAAACTTTATAAATATATTTAACTTCCTATATAACAATCCAAAACCCTATGTCAAATTACAAGGGGAAAAATATTATTAACATTCAAAGGGGAATGAGGCAGGAGTGCCCCATGTCCCCATTGCTTTTTGCACTCACGATTGAACCCCTAGCTCAAGCCATCGGTCATCCCCACAGATTTGGGAGGTGCAAGTGGGGCTGCAATAGCTAAAGTGTTGTCTCTTTGTGGATGACATACTATGCACACTTACTGAACCAGCAGTCTCATTGCCAGCCTTGATGGAGGCACTGGACCAGTTTGCCCTAATATCAGGGCTTAAAGTGAATCTTAATAAAACTGAGGCTTTTGGGACCCTTATGTCTATCCAAGAATTGGAACAACTGAAATGCAAATACCCATTTGCACAGCCCTCAAGTCACATTACTTACCTGGGAATGGGCGAGACCTCGAGAAACTGGTGGACGATACACAAGTTGGACAAATTAGGGACAAGGGTAGACAACGACTAAATTATACATTTTTAACAACTCAGGACCAGATTTGACATCCCTTTAAGGGAGCACTACAAGGTCAAACATCAGGTCAATGCACTGATTGGGAAGTGGGGCTATCCTAAGGCTAGCTGGCTGTCCACTATTTGTATCAAAGCTCCTTTAACTAAAGGAACGATAAGCATGTTATACGCTTTTTTAAATGCTTCCTCAACTAAGTACAAATTTGGGCATCCAGTGGGACTCTAACACATGGGAAACAACATGCTTGACTCTTATGAAAGGCCCTCTAAGCTATAGTTTGCAGAAAACAGCAATTACAATTCTGCACAGAGAGTATTACACACCGGTTAAAATGCATAAAATTAATTCTCAGAATTCTCCCTTATGTTTTAGACAATGCTCTAATTCTAGAATCTTTTTACATACACGGTGGGAGTGTGTGGTGGTTAAATCCCTATGGTCAGCTTCTTTAGAATTAGCATCAGAAACTCTGCATACCTCAATTGTTCCCTTAATTGAAACTTGCCTGCTAGGTAGAAACACTAAGTCGATATCAAGAAACCAAAACAAATGGATACCAAACCTAATGACCTCAACAAAGAGTTTATATAGCTCAGAAGTGGTGGTCACCTAATCTGAGTATAAGAGAAGTCATTAATAAGTTAAATTACATAATGATTCAGGATAGGTGCTCGCATGCTTTAGCCAACACACTCCCCCTATTTGTAGAAATTTGGGGACACTGGTTAAGATTGTCACACGCAATTGGCATTATTTGAAGGGGAACCTGACAAAATCGTCAACCAGGTAATATACCAGAGCAGGAGATAGGCCCTCACTGATTGAGACTAGGAAACAAAGGGAATGGCTGACATGGGCTGTGTGGCTGACTGCATCATTTGTAAACTGCTAAATCTAGTTAGATAGGAAGGTTTACATAAGGACCATGGTGTGGGCATTGTAACAAACGATTAGTTAAAGAAAGAAGAGAAGCAACATAAATTCAATGAACTATAGGTACAAATTTAAGGAGAGATACTCATAGAGGAGTATCAGCATGTTATACTGAGCAACCTGGGTGCTACAAGCTAAAATTTAATCATTGTATGATAATAAAAAATTATTGAAACTAAAGCTAGCGGGGAAAGAGGGGAGAGGGCAAGTTTAAAGGCTATTGAGTCAATGGCCTAATGTTGTGTGTTTACAGTTGGAAATCTTAGAAATAGGAAGAGAAAAGAAAAAAAGACAAACGCTAGATTCTTGGGTTAATATGGACTCTATTCTGAGTATATCACAGACAGGAATCTTACTTGAACAGGATGCCTGTAACAATACACTTTCATCTGCTTTGACTTGTATTATGAATTGTTGACATAACATATGTGATGGTCTTTAATAAAAATGATTGAAACAAATATATGATACATTTCTCCCCTGCTTTATATTAATATTAATTTTTATTTATTAACATATTAATATCATATTGCCAATCAATAAATATTGTTTTAGACCCTACAAGTGTAATTACAATCATAACTGTATTAATTCCACTCCATTAGGTTATGCATCCGTTTTCCTTAATACCATATACTTTGTATCAACTGCATGTCAGAGTAATGCAGTCAGTAGGATCTCTATGGACGTATCATTGTCTGTGTACAATTTTGTCTATAAAGTTTTTTGAAAACGCAATGATGTCACATGCAATGGCGTGTCACGTAATAGCATCACGCCTACTCCAAAGGAGGCAAACCCGGAAGCAAATGGGGTTTAAATAGCCAGAGAGTCAATGCATTATTAGCCCATGACTAAGCCCTGTTAAAGGGTGAAATGGACCATCAGGACCTCAGGGGGAGCTAAGCAGGACCACACACTTGGAGTGGAGTCACTGAGAGTTATATTCACAGTCCAACGGAACCACAAGTATTGCATTTATAATGTTTACACAGACCTGCAGATGTCTGTCAATTGCCTTTTACTGTGATGCAATACTCTCCTCCTCATAACCAAACTAGATGATTACTAAATATATATTTTGTATTGCTTAGTTCTTATAGTTCATTTTGTTCTTAATCTCACTTCCCTTTTTAATCAAACAATGTTGTGTTTCTATACCCCTATATAATCCTATGATTAGCAGGATCTGCTATATATGAGGATTATTTATACCAAGTCCTTGTTCGTTGTTTGTATTCATGCATTTGGACGTTTCATTATTTCTCCTTTTTGACCCATAGGGGTATAATTACGCTATTAGATTTGCATATTACAACATACCTTATCAAAAAGGATTCTTTTCATTATAACCATAGTGCTATACAATATAAGAGCTTATATTATAGCTTTTGGGATTTTGCAAAGGCTTTTGATACAGTGTCACATGGGAGACTATTGGGCAAACTAAAGGATACAGGAATTGCAGTAAACATCTGCTCATGGAATGAGAGTTGGCTAAAAGACAGGAAGCAAAGGACCCATGGACTCATGTGGTAAGTGGGGTTCCTCAGGCTTCAGTATTAGGTCATTAGGTAATTAAAACAGATAATGATGTACTTTCCCTCCAAAGGGATTAGCATAAATTAGAAAAATGGGCGACTAAATGGCAAATGAGATTTAATCATCAGAATAAATGTAAAGTTATGCATCAGGGAAGGAACTAGCCATGCAATTTATAATCTTAATGGAACAAATCTAGGGGTATCAGATATTTAAAGGGGTTTGGGAGTTCTTGTGGACAACCATCTAGGTAACAGTGCACAATGCCAAGCAGCATCTCCAAAGGCAAGTAAAATATTAGCATGTATTAAGAAGGATATAGAAGCAAGTGAAGCAAATATAATTAGTTTGCAAAAGTACAGAGAAGGGCAACAAAATAAGTTAAGGGGAACGGAGGGGCTATGTTATCAAGAAAGACTAACCAAATGAAACATATTTTCTCTAGAAAAAAGGAGTATACGAGGGGATATGATTACCTTTATAAATATATCCAGGGTCAATACAAGGCTTTGTCAAGTGAGCTTTTTGTGCCAAGAGGTTTTCAACTGACAAGAGATTAGAAGTAAAAAGATTTCACCTCAAAAAAAGAAAAGGGTTATTCACAATTCACAGGGTAGTTAATCTGTGGAATTCTGTACCAAGGGAGGTGGTGACTGTGGATTTTATATATAACTTTAAAAATGGATTGGATATATTTTTAAATAAAAACGGGCATTCAGTGTAATCCTAGATGATTAGAGAGGAAGTATTGATCCAGGGAGGAATCTGATCGCCAGCATCTGGGGTCAGGAAGGATTTTTTTTTCCCTTTTGAGACAACTGGCAAAGTTTCACTTGTTTTTTTTTTCTGTTTGCCCTCCTCTGGATCAATTAACAATTAACAATTAATCTTTAGGAGATCTAGAGGAAATCTAAAAAGGTTAATCTTGATAGACTAAATGTATTTTTTCAACCTCAATTACTATGGATCTATGGAACTGTAACTATGTAACTAAACTAGATCGTATGATGTAATGAAAAAAACGATTGTGGATCTAACACAAGTGAGTGAAGTGGCAATTATTAATATGTGTGCTTAAAAAGGGGGGAAAGTTATTTCTTATGAAAATGTGGAGTGATGTAACTTTTTTAGGGGAACAGTGAGAGACTATTCTTCATTGTGATAAATGCATGGAATGTGAGGGTAAAACTATCTCCCTATGCATATAACATAAAAAGTAGCATACAAATCTTGATCAAAGGAAACGCTATGCAAAGGAAGAGTTGATACATTTGAATACAAAGTGTACCATAGTGTACAATGAATAAATAAAAAACAATCTACTCTTTGCAAACATAAATTGGTGCTAGAAGTGACATATATAATGCAATCTCTGTAGGCAGTGATGACAGTCAAAAACAAGGATTGAAATGAAATTATATATAAAACTACTCATTATAAAAGCAATGCACCTATCTTATTATAATATTGGTTACTATCGAATTGGTTAGTTCATAACTGTCCCTTGAAAAGAAAAATTATATGATGTTAGTATAACCAAGGGTATATAAATCATAGTCAGACTGTCATGGACCCCTTTGGATCCTGGTGAATAACCCCAAAACATAGTGTACCACCATGCTTTATATGGTTTTATGGGATATGTCTCTGCCTTATCCTGTATACTGTATGTAACTACCCATGTTTTATTACTGTGTTCTGTGTTATGTTTAAACTGTGACTGAGTGATCATGATGGGGTTAAAACAGGATGTGCTGAGTCTGCACCTCTATTGTACTGTTGTCTGTTCTGGCCTATTGTTAGCAAATTAAGTTAATCACATCTGCCATGTACTCTATCTAATCCATGTGGGGTCATCTCCTGTAAATGTCTGTCACACCCTCTCATTGCTACATTGTGTATACCCCCGTGTATCTAACCCTATAAATATTGTTGCATCTTCAAAAATATCAGTTTACTACTGACTCATATAGAAATGGTAAGTTCTCTTATTGGCTACCGGTGGCTGCGATACTGATCTTATCTTTACCCTGCAAGTAACTTGTCCTGGTCACTACCACAGGAAGGTTACTAAGACTCCTGGAAGTGCTATTTCCTGATAGAGAGATGCTGGGTGCTAGTGCAGAAATTTCTAAGAACCAAATGGTTCTTGTGGGTTGTTAACCAGTAGTCTGTAGCAGGTGGGCCTGGGCAGTAATAACCCCTACCCCTGGATCATTGAAACCATTAGGGTTTTGTGATCACCGCATATAGGTCCACCTACTCTCTCTTAAGAGACAGACTTTATCCAGATCCCCTCTATGGCCCATAGAATTGCAAAAGGCTTTTATCTTTTTTTTTTGGAATAGTTTAAAATGTTGGGCAACCGGTAAGGTGGGTATTTTTATTGGGTGTCGACTGGTAAAAGCTGTGTACAATGATGTCTGCAAGGTGATTGCAGCTTGTGGGGGGAGGACTTAATTTAGATCTGAATCATTAGATAGCAAGTGCCAGTGCCTATTTAGGATATTTTTAATCAAAGCCCAATCATTTCCATATGTCAATGTACATCTGATCAGCTTGTCCTCCTTTTGCCTCTGTCTATATATTAATGAGTAATTTCTATCAGTTAGTTTAGACCTTATTGGGTTATTCCTTGGCCCTGAATCTTACCCTAAAATGGTCAGCCTGTTCTTTAAATTCTTGGTCAGTTTCACAATTGAACCATTGTCCCATTGGTATTCCTTTCTTTAAAGGTTTTGGGTGGTGACTTGCCTAATCAAGTAGGGAATTAACGGCAGTGGGTAATGATACCATGAGTGAATGTTCTTTATATGTACTGTCATGGAATCATTAAATATGTGAGTACCCTCCCACCAGCCTAAGAACAGATTTGCATAATTGGGTGCACAAGCTGTACCCATTGCCATCCATTTTATCTGATGGTACTGTTTTTTGTTGAAGAGAAAAGAAATTCTTGTCAGTATAAAATTAAAGAGAGTCAAAATTAAACCATTTACAGTGGGGGGGAAAAGTATTTGAACCCCTGCTGATTTTGAACGTTTGTCCACTGACAAAGAAATTATCAGTCTATAATTTTAATTGTGTATTTTAACAGTGAGAGACAGAATAAAAAAAAAAAAAAAGAAAAATGCATGTAAAAAAAGTTATAAATTGATTTGCAGGTCAGTGAGGGAAATAAGAATTTGATCTCTTTTCTATCAGCAAGATTTCTAGCTCCCGGGTGTCTTTTATACATGTAACAAACTGAGATTAGGAGCACTCTCTTAAAGGGAGTACTCCTAATCTCAGCTCGTTACCTGTATAAAAGAAACTGTCCACAAAGGCAATCAATCAGATTCCAAACTCTCCACCATGGCCAAGACCAAAGAGCTGTCCAAGGATTTCCGGGACAAGATTGTAGACCTACACAAGGCCGGAATGGGCTACAAGACCACCGCCAAGGAGTTTGGTGAGAAGGTAACAACAGTTGGTGCGATTATTCACAAATGGAAGAAACACAAAATAAATGCGAGTCTGCCTTGGTCTGGTGCTCCATGCAAGATCTCACCTTGTGGAGTTACAATGATCATGAGAACAGTGAGGACTCAGCCCAGAACTACACGGGAGAATCTTGTTAATGATCTCAAGGCAGCTGGGACCATAGTCACCAAGAAAACAATTGGTAACACACTATGCCGTGAAGGACTGAAATCCTGAAGCACCCACAAGGTCCCCTTGCACATGTACAAGCCCATCGGAAGCTTGCCACTGAGCATCTGAATGATTCAGAGGAGAACTAAGTGAAAGTGTTGTGGTCAGATGAGACTAAAAGCTAGCTCTTTGGCATCAACTCAACTTGCCGTGTTTGGAAAAGGAGGAATGCAGCCTATAACCCCAAGAACACCTTTCCCACCGTCCAACATGGAGGTGGAAACATTATGCTTTGGGGGTGTATTTCTGCTACAGGGATAGGACAACTGCAATGCATAAAAGGGTCAATGGATGGGGCCATGTACCATCAAATCTTGGGTGAGAACCTCCTTCCCTCAGCCAGGGCATTGAAAATGGGTCGTGGAAGGGTATTCCTGCATGACAATGACCCAAAACACACAGCCAAGGCAACAAAGGAGTGGCTCAAGAAGAAGTACATTAAGGTCCTGGAGTGTCCTAGCCAGCTTCCAGACCTTAATCCCATAGAAAATCTGTGGAGGGAGCTGAAGGTTCAAGTTACCAAACATCAGCCTCGAAACCTTAATTTTTTTGACAAGCGTTTTTCTTGTTTTTTTTTGTTGTTATTTTGTCTATCACTGTTAAGATACACCTATCATCAAAATTATAGACTGATCATTTCTTTGTCAGTGTACAAACATTCAAATTAATTAATTTTCCTTTAACTTAAAGAAAATAACCAATTGCTTGAATTCTTAGGTGGTGGGGTATGCTGCTGTAAGGCTGCTTCATGTCTATATTGGCCAATAGGGTATGAGGAGGTATGTGTATATTATCAAAATGCTTCAATATGTCTGTGGTATCTTTGAGATATGACGATAGGGCTCTAGCTATGTTTTTAAGTTGAGTGTCCACAAATGTGCTGATGTTTTGAGTTAGATCATTTGTTCCTGAGACTATTGGTCTACCAGGAATTGGATTGTACTGTTTTTGTGGACTTTTGCAAGGTCATAAAATGTGGCTATTGTGGGATATTTTGGAAGCAAGAAATCAAAATGGGATGGTAATATTAAATTATTATTCCTTGCCCTAGAGAGTACAGCTCTCAATTCATGGTTGTTTTCATTGGAGGGGTCCTTATGCAATATTTCATTCCTCTAAAATTCAATAACACATCTTTAAATAATCGTTGCCATCCATTATTACGATATTACCAACTTTTGTCTGCAGGTTTAATGACTATGTGACATCTTTTTTGAGCTCCTCTAAGGCTTGTATCTCATGATAGGAAACATTTGATTAGTAATGTGTGTTCCCATAATCAGAGTATGCTTTTTCTACGTCTTTGCTCATCTGGTCAACAAAAACATCAATATTACTGAATTGTTTGAAATAGGGGGATAGATATTTAAGTTCAACTCCTGTCATTACTTTTTCTAGGTGCTTTACTCTCCTTCAGTAGTTCAACCAAGTTAGAAAGTGTCCTCGAATCCTCCTTTGCTAGGCCCAAATTCTACAAAGTTTTCTCATTTTTAACGGAGTGAAATTTATGGAGAGCAGGTTTACTTGAAAACAAATTCAAAGCCTTTATTTTGAGGTATAGGTTAAAGTAAAAAGTTGGTACATATGACAGTCCTTTAATCAGTACTGAATAATGTGTGTGTGACAGCTTGCATTTAGATAAATTAACTACAGATGGTATTGTTGCAGTCAAAAGTATTGGTAGAATTGGAAGTATTTATTGGATATTTAATAGCTAAATTTGCTCTGTTTGTAGGTGTTGGCTTTGGGACAGGTAGATCTTATATCTAGTAATTAACTGTCACCTACATAGTCTAGAGGATATTTAAGAAAAAAAAAATTTGCCTTGGTTTGGGCCATCCCTGAGATAACATATAGTGATGTCGCGATCATCAAATTTTAGGTTCGCGAACAGCGGACGCGAACTTCCATCAAATGTTCGCGAACGGGCGAACCCGGCGAACCACCATAGACTTCAATGGGCAGGCGAATTTCAAAATCCACAGGGACTCTTTCTGGCCACAATAGTGATGGGAAAGTTGTTTCAAGGGGACTAACACCTGGACTGTGGCATGCCGGAGGGGGATTCATGGCAAAACTCCCACGGAAAATTACATAGTTGATGCAGAGTCTGGCCTTAAGCCATAAAGGGAATAAATCACCTAACATTCCTAAATTGTTTGGAATAACATGCTTTAAAACATCAGGTATGATGTTGTATCGATTAGGTAGTGTAAGGGTTACACCCGCTTCACAATAACAGACCAACCTCCCCGCTTAATGCACCGAAAACAACCGCAAACAGTCCCTTTGAACAACCGCAAACTCCCCATTTGCACAAGGTTGGATACCAAGCTAGCCATGTCCCGTTCCTTGTCCTCACTGATGTCATTGAAGGTCTCTTCCTCCACCCAGCCACCAAGGGTCCCCGAAAGGTGACAACAAGCCCCCTGGGACGCCTGCTGTGTTTGGTCTCTGCGTTGCCTCTGTCTGCGTTATTATAAGGTGTGTACTGTTAAGTAGTACTATTCCTATCGGTTTAATCCCTGTTACGTCCACTATTAGGGGACGTGTATATGGCATTGATTTTTGGAAGATGGAAAAAGATGCTTGGTCGGTCCTCCCACTTTAAATTTGGGGCACTGCGCGTGCAATCTACGGTGCCACCAAATATGAGAGTCACCGTGCACTGGCAAAAGTTGGCAGAGTAGGCTCTGTAGGCCTCACACATACGCCTGTAGGCAGGCAATTTCTATTCAATCTATTCAATCTAATGTTGTTTTATGTCACTGTACACTACGGTTGCACCAGATATGACGTATCACTGTGCATTGGCAAAAGTTGGCAGAGTAGATGCAATAGGCTTCACACACACGCCTGTAGGCAGGCAATTGCTATTCAATCTATTACAGTCAAAAAAGTGTTGTTTTATTTCACTGAGCACAATATAAGCTGTGAGCCTGACACAGGCAGGCAACTGAAATTAGATTACAGGAAAAAAATGTTTGTTTTCAATGTATGGTACACCACCAGGTATGAGTAGTGAAAATAAGCACCATATAAGCTGTTAGGTGTTAGCCTGTCACACACACACTCTGGCAGGCAGGCATATGCAATTAGATTGTGTCTGCTGACTGTGAGGTGCAGGGTCAAAGTTTCCTCAATGACAAAGTATAGGGGGCGAACCGAAAAGAGCATGTGTTTGCAGTCCGCTGCGAACGCGAACATGCCAAAAATGCTGCGAATAGTCCGCGGGCGAACTGTTCACGACATCACTAATAACATATTTAAAACATTTTGTCCAGTCAAACGGGACACACAGTTTTAGTATTGTGAATAGCGTACAGCTGTACGACCTGCGGTAATGGATGGTTTAGCTTTTGTATCTATTATCCATGGCCATTTATGTATTATATGTTGACAGATGGTATATTCACGGCGTGTGGCTGCCACACCCACTATCACAGACAATTTCAAGCTGTCAGTTTTGATACTCATGTTTATTTACATTGACTTGACGTTGAGATCCCTCTATAACTGTTGTATCAGCCACCTCTCTCCTATCTGAGCCATTAGATTGTCTGTCAGGATTGACTCCGCCTCTAGGTAGTCCCTTCCTCTGTTTTCTTGCCATCCAATTGTTGATGCTGATTTCACTTCAGTTTAGCACGGGTGGGCTATTTAAACCAACAAGATTGCCATCATTTTCACTATACTGATTGCCTTTGACATAGTTGTCTGTCTACAATGAAATAGCCATCAAACTTTATATTACAGGGACTTGCTTTGCTTCTAGTTCACCAATATTGTGTGTAGTACTAAGTAACTCAAGTACAGTGTCAGGCAGTTTAGAACTACATAAGGTGTATGTTTGCTAATGCCAGAAGCTTGCAAGGAAAAATGGGAGAGTTGGAATTATTGGCAATTAATAAAAAAGTGGTATTTAATAGGCATTACCGAAACGTGGTGGGATGAATCGCATGACTAGACTGTTAATCTGGATGGTTATAACCTATTTAGGAAAGGTAGGGGCAATGTAAAAGAGGAGGAGGGATCTGTCTGTATGTTAAGCCTGAATTTAAGCCTATAGCCAGAGAAGATATTTATAGCGGAACTAGTGATAATGTTGAATGTTTGTTGGTAGAGTTAAATAGCGGAGTAGCAAATTCCAAATGAATATTAGCAGGAGTATGCTATAAACTGCCAAATATAGCTGAAATTCAGGAAATACAATTATTGTTACAGATTGGAAATGCAGCTAAGCATGGGCAAGTTCTAATAATTGGAGATTTAAATACCCTGAAATAAACCGGATAAATGAGACCAACAGTTCAGCTAAGGGGAGCAGGTTCTTGAGCACACTCAGGCATCATTATCTGGCCCAGGTTATATAAGTGCCTACTTGAAATGAAGCTATCTTAGATTTAGTCATCACAAATAATTTTGATATAGTGTCAAATGTTGATATAGAGCAATCTTTGGGAAACAACAAAGTCTTATTTGTGATTGAATTAAAAAAACTACATTTTAAGGGGCCAACAAAAACTCTTAATTTTAAAAGGGCAAATTTTAACGGTCTAAGGGCAGCAATACAAAGTATAGACTGGGACAGAGAACTGATAGGTAAAAATACTGAAAATAAATGGACAACGTTTAAATCCTTACTAAATATACATGTAACTATGTAACTATGTAACTTATCACAATATACCAAATGGGAATAAAAGTAAAAGAAGTAAATCACACCCAATGTGGTTTAACAATGATTTAAAGATCAAGATACGGAGTAAAAAAACAGGCATTTAAATTATACAAACAAGAGACTGCTTTACGGGAGTACAAGGAAATCAACAAGGCTTGCAAAAGCGCTATTAGACCGGCTAAAATAGAAAATGAAAAATGTATTGCAAAAGACAGTAACCCTAACATATTTTTTAAGTATATTAATGGGAAGAAGGTGAGGAAGGAATCTATAGGAACATTTCAATGTGACACAGGCCATCTGAAAATTAGTGACCACGAAAAGGCAGATGAGCTAAATAGGTTATTTTCTTCGTTATACACAAGGGACACTGCAAAATAATGGGGCTACACTACCTTTACTAAATAACTGGTTAACACAGGAAGTAATCCAAAAGAGGTGTGGCACAGCACACACAATAATTTGTCAGTAAGAAAGAATAAAATGAACAAATCTCAATGGCAACCTCCACACACCCACATTTATACTTGAAGAGACTCTCGCATAAACACTGTCCCAGAAGGGATAGCAGCAGAGGCATAGGTGTTGAATAATTCTCTTCACCCTCTAACAGACCTTCAAGAGTCCTGTTTGTCATGTTGCTAAGACTTTTTAAATGCAGGAGAAACTCCCTGGGTGGATGCATAGATCATGTAGGCCTGCCTTGGTGCATGTTAATTGAAGTGGGAGGGTCTCAGCAAGAGAATTATTCAACACCTGAACATAAAAAAAAAAAAAAAAAAAAAAAAAAAACAGATAGCCAGGAAAAAAACTTAGATTTTTTGTAAGCTATTACAAGTAAATCCCATTTTAGTTGAAAAACATATCAGCGTGAGGAATAAAGTTATTTAATACTGTTGGACAAGGATAGCATTACAGTCTAATAGTTCATTCATTTTGGATTCACAATCTACTGCAGTGAAACTTAAACTGATTGTCACTGGATGGAAACTGCTTTCTTTCACCTGAAGAAGCAGATAAGCAAAAATAAAACTAATAATAATACCTTCCAGTGTAGTATTATTTATTCTAAGTTCTAGGAAATAAAATAAAAAAATAATGTCTTTATCTCTCTATCTATCTATACATATATCATTACCTATTCTAGCTTTTTAACTGATGATAATAACAAATGTAGCAGCACTGGAAATTAAGATATTCAAACCCTACCCATAGCGCAGAGGCATTCATGGCTTTAGCCCAGAAACACTCCTCTTAGAAACCAGCTTGCCTTTTTAAATGCCATTCTTGCTGAAGAACTAGAAATTGCTAAAGGGTTTAAAGGAAACACAAAAAGCTAGATTTAAAGGCAGATTAGGATAATAAATAAAAAAGCCATCTAGTGTAGAACAGTTGATAGAATACAAACTTTTCTTATGGTCCAAAAGTGATTTACCCTCTATCCAGTGCAGATTCTGCATTGCAAACCTAAGGTAACCCTGGAGGAGCTGCAGAGTTCCACAACAGAGACTAGAGTATCTGTACATAGGACGACAATAAGCCGTACGCTCCATATAGTTGGGCTTTATTGCAGAGTGGCTCGAAAAAAGCCATTACTTTGAGCAAAAAACAAAATGGCACGTTTTGAGTTTGCAAAAATGCATGTGGGAGACTCCCAGAATGTATGGAAAAAAGGTGCTCTGGTTTGATGAGACAAAAATTTTACTTTTTGTCCATCAAAGAAAACGTTATGTCTAGCCCAAACCCAACACATCACATCACCCAATGAACACCATCCCCACAGTGAAACATGGTGGTGGCAGCATCATGCTGTGGTGATGTTTTTCAGCAGCTGGGACTTTGAAACTGGTCAGAGTTGAGGGAAAGATGGATGGTGCTAAATACAGGTATATTCTTGAGCAAAACCTGTACCACTCTGTGCGTGATTTGAGGCTAGGACGGAGGTTCACCTACCAGCAGGACAATGACCCCAAAAACACTGCTAAAGCAAAACTTGAGTAGTTCAAGGGGAAACATGTAAATGTGATGGAATGGCCTGGTCAAATCCCAGACATCAATCCAATAGAAAATCTGTGGTCTGACTTAAAGATTGCTGTTCTCAAGTGCAAACCATCTAACTTGAAGGAGCTGGAGCAGTTTTGTAGGGAGGAATGGGTAAAAATCTCAGTGGTAAGATATGGCAAGCTCATAGAGACTTCTCCAAAGCGACTTGGAGCTGTGATTACTGCAAAAGGTGGCTCTACAAAGTATTGACTTTAGGGGGGTGAATAGTAATGCACATTGACTTTTTCTGTTATTTTGTCCTGTTAGTTGTTTGCTTCACAATAAAAAAAAAAAAAAAATCTTTAAAGTTGTGGGCATGTTCTGTAAAATAAATGATGCAAATCATCAAACAATCCATGTTAATTCCAGGTTGTGAGGCAACAAAACACAAACAATGCCAAGGGGGGTGAATACTTTCACAAGGCACTGTACATAAAGTTACACATTGCATGAAGTAAAACAATAATAAACATACATAATTCTCATAAAACAGACTGGTTTACAATTAAAGTTGACATAATTTGCATAATCCCAAAAAAGCTTCCATTTTAGTAAACGAAAAACATATATGGTAAAAGCAAATGTGTTTTAATATCTTTAAAATTTCACACATGAACTGCAAGGTAATTAAACCAGATAGTGATGTGCTTTCCCTCTAGGTGTATCAGATATTAAAAGGGATTTGGGAGTGCTTGTGGACAACCACCTAGGTAACAGTGCTCAAAGCCAAGCAGCCTCTGCAAAGGCAAATCAAATATTAGCATGTATTAAGAAGGGTATAGAAGCTAGGGAAGCAAATATCATTCTGCCACTATACAAATCTCTAGTACGCCCTCATTTGGAATATGGAGTACAAATTTGGGCACCACTTCATAAAAAGGACATTTTAGAGATAGAAAAGGTACACAGGAGGGCAACAAAACTAATAAGGGGAATGGAGGGGCTAAGTTATGAAGGAAGACTAACCAAATTAAACTTATTTTCGCTAGAAAAAAGGCATCTAAGAGGAGATATGATTACCTTATATAAATACATCCAGGGCCAGTATAAAGATTTGTCAAGGGAGCTTTTTGTGCCAAGAGGTTTTCAACTGACAAGAGGACATCCCTTGAGGTTAGAAATAAAAAGATTCCACCTTAAAGAAAGAAAAGGGTTCTTCACAGTAAGGGTGGTTAATCTGTGGAATTCTCTACCAGAGGAGGTGGTGACAGCGGATTCGATAGATAACTTTAAAAGGGGACTGGATTTATTTCTAATGAAAAAAAGAATTCAGGGTTATCATGGATAATTGGAGGGTCAGTATTGATAGTTAATCCGCATATTGCAGATCAGAGGAGATCTTAAAAGGTTGAACTTGATGGACTGAAAGTCTTTTTTCAACCTTAAATACTATGGGCCTCATTCTATTATCGGCCGTAGGAGATGCGGGGCCGCAAGGACCGGCCGCAAGCTATTTGCCTATTCTATTCCCTTCTGGCGGGGGACTCCAGCAGGCTTGCGGCCGGCGCCTTGTTATCCCTTGCGGCCGCACGCGCCGGAGGCAAGCCTTTGATCTTAAACGGCCGCAAGAGTTTCGGCCGCAAGCAAATCCCGGTTGCTATTCAATTGCTCCGGGAACCCTCTCTGCAAGGCTAAAACCGAGCCGCAGCTTAATTGCAGCAAAAAGGTCCCGCAGGCACACAAATAAGCACATAATAAAGCCATCCTGCACTCTGAGGAGACTATAAAGTGATTGTAGGTGTTAGCATTCATAGCACAACATTCCCCTACACTCAAATCCGTAAATCATTTTTATTTTAATTTATGTCAAATATCCATGGAAAAAGTCCAGAGGGCTTGGAGCACCTCAGACCCGCCTACGCTGCGGCCGGAAAATAAACAGTAAATGAAATCTCGGATTTGGGCTGATGTGCAAGCTTGAGAGGCGGTTGCTATTAATCCTCATGTCCCCCATTATGATCCCTAGTATTTACAGAGCTTTACAGTGCCGTCTTGAATATATATTTGCTTTTAAAGATTTCTGGTCTTACGGCCGGTTGCAAGATATACGGACGGCTGTAAGGGGATATCCTTGCAGCGCCATCTATTTGAATTGCAAGGTAACGGGAGCCCCGCAAGGAATCGCAGCTTTGCGGCCGATTTACGGCCGATAATAGAATGAGGCCCTAAGTAACTATGTTACTATGTAACTAAAACAATTCCAATAATACACATATATCAACGATAATATACAGAAAAGTATATTAAAAGCATATTGGAATTTAAATGATGATTAAGATATCAAATAAAATGCCTGGTCTCCTGGTAACTTTGTATCCTTAAAAAAGCATAGACAATAAGAACATGATTTCATAAATGAAAAAAATACGTGTTTAAAAATTACATAATCTTGGCGATAAATAGATACAACACTTTATTTAAAACTAGCGACTTACTCCCTGGATGAATCCTGTCTATTTAATTATATATTTAAATTTGTAGCAAATGATTATGCTGCTACTGACATAAATCGTTAATATCATTCAATAAAACAACTTTTCAAACCTTGTAAAATATAATGCTAACAATGCAAACATTAATGTAAGGTAATAACATTTCAAATGAAATTAGTTAAAAATATAGTGATCTTGAATATTGAATCCAGAAGAAGGCAAAACAAAAGAAAACAAAAAAACAGTGAAACTTGGTCAATTGTTTCAAAGTAAGCAAAACAATTAATTCCTTCCGACCCCATTAACTGGCAATCAGATTACTCTCTGAATCAATACTCTCTATATCATGAAACATTTACATTTTGCAACAAATGATGATCCTGCTACTAACATTAAACCTTAATTACATAGAATGAAACAACTTTTCAGTCCTTTGAAAACAGAATTTTAACATTACAAACATGAACTTAATGTATTAAAATTGAAACAGTAAAGGTAAGAAAATGCAAGGTAACTGTTTTGTGCGGCCAATCCTGTCAAGAGTCACTTCCAAGAAATTCCATTGTTTGTTTGTTTTTGTCTGTCAAAGAGGTTTCCTTTAAAAGAGCCCAGCAGACTTGTAATTTTGACTTTGGGATATAACCACTGTTTCTTGTTGTTATTTGTTATTTTATTTTTTTATTTTTATTCATGTAGTTGTTGAAAGTGGCACATAGAGTTTCCAAAGTGAAATAGTGGTCCTCTAAAAAGAGACCGCCAGACATCAAAGTTCGTCCACGGGGTATAACTGCTGTTCTCTATGTTTTTTTGCCATTTTATAGAGTTTCCTTAGCAAAATAGTAGTCCTATAAAAAGAGCCTGAATCACATAAAATTGCATCCTCAAAATAAAACCACTGTTCTCTATATTTGTTGTGAATTTGATGTAGATATAAGAGCACTGTTGGTTATTAAATTGGGTTATTTGTGTCTTAGTTGTATTTTTTTGTTTGTTTGTAATTTAATTTACAGTACTTCATAATAGACAATGTTTTTTTGTAAAAATCCGTCCATCATCTAATAAATCAACCTGACTTTGGTTGTTTTCAATACAAACTTTTATTTCCTCTTGATTCTTGCATGGGTAAATACTGGTTCTTCTAAAAAGATTCCAACAGATTGAAAAGGTTGTCATTGTGATTTATTAATGGCCATGGCAAATGCCATGATGATGGGAAATTGTCTTCTCCGAAGAACAAAAGGCAAGCTACTTTCACTTGGTGCCAAATCTATTCTTGGTATGAAAACTGTTTCACCTTTATGGGTACCGTTCAGAATTTCTGCATTTATGAAATGATCTTTTCGCTCTTGAACAATTAATCTGGTCCCATTACATAGTCCTTTTTTGGGGTTAATATTTCACAGTAACATAATAATTGCAATTTTTTTTTAGCTGCAAAATATGTGGTGGTATTCCAGATGGAGTTAATGAATTAATAAATTTAGTTGAAACGTTTGTCTGAGTTTCTTTCTCATCACACAATCTGCAGTGTGGTAATTTTTTTGTGGTGCTTCTATTAATTTTAATATTTCATTATTCAGAAGCAATGCATCTCTATTTTTGGATGTTAATATTACTTTGGCTGCAAGCTCTGCATAATCGTAGTTACTTATTGTATTTTGGAATATAGCCGATATAATGTCCTGTATGCAAATAATTTGAGATGTAATTTCCATGGTATCATCTGTTAAATTATGAATTTGTTATTTTTTTCCTTCTTCAATTTTAATGGGCCACTCATTGAATTAATTTTGTCCTTGTAATCTCATATTTTGTTCTAATTTGAGGTGACTAAAGAGTTTCCATAGTATACTTGACTTGATACATGTTTCTACAATGTCTGTGCGATTTCCATGGACAACAACAGAAAATGTTTGTCTAAAATCTCCACCCAACCACATCACCTTTGCACCAAAAGGCAAATCATTATCCATAACTTCACATAACAAAAGGTCAATGCATTGTAGAGCATGGCATGACATCATTGTAGCTTCATCGATTATAATTAATTTACTTTTCTTAATTTTTTTTGCTTGTTAAAGATGTCATTCTTATATCCGACACTGATGTTTCCAGAATGGGAACTGGCAGTTTAAATTCACTATGCACAGTTCTTCCACCTTCTAACAAAAGTGTGGCAATTCCAGTTGTTACAAATGACAGTGCTATTTCACCTTGTGCATGAACAAAACTCATCAATAAATTATTTAGATACGTTTTTCCTGATCCACCAGGTCCATCTAGATAGAAATAACGCTCTTCGAGCAAGTTATCCTCTAGTGCACTTTTTACGGCGTTAAATGCTTGCAATTGTAAGGTATTTAAAGTTGCTAATTTTTGTGTTATTTGTTTTTGAAGCTGAATATCATAGTCTTCAAACTTTATTTCATCTATGAGTCCTGGACCTGGCAGACTACAATTTGTACAATTTAATCCATGAGAGAGAAAGACCTCTTGAATTTCAATGACTGCTTTTAATAATATGCAATAGTCTCATTGTATCAATGCAAAAGTCTTCAGACATATTTTTTTCACATTTGTCCCACAAAGCTAATGCATTTGGAGCATTTGAGGAAATGCTAATTAATGCAAATTGTTCTCTCATCCGCCGTGGCATTTGACACAGTGCTGCTTCTTCTAGACATCTTTCCTATTCTGTCATCAGCCAGAAAGTTTCTGTGTCGCGCAGCTAAATGAAATGTGTCATAAACTGTGTCATTAACAGTCCTCAGCTGTTCAAAACTTTGTGCACCAGGAACATTTAAAAAGAGTAAACGTAAGCAGAAACGTTCAAGGTCTCATGGACTTACAGTGTATATTCTAGTTATAATTTTATTTCCACAGGTTTTTACTTTTTGCCATAATCCATTAACAAAAACATAATGGTAGGGAATGTCAATAGTGTACAACAATTCCCTTGCCTCCAAGTCAGTACAATTTAATGGAAACCATGCAGTTAGTGTAGTTTGGCAATGCTCACTGTGTGCCAAAGCATTTCTTTCATTTTCAACATTGAAATAAACTAAGTGTCTTTGGGGCAATTGTACAGCTAATCGATATACTGCATGTGAGCGATCATGCATTTCACATATGAGAAGACACCACATTGCTTCTGGCACACTTACATAGTGAGCATCTACATGAGATGCGAATTCAACATGTAATAACTCAGTTTGTTCTGGATTATCTGCACTTTTTACCGCTACAGAAGCTGCATCATAGTCTTTGTAAATATATTTGTAGACATATTTAATGGATTTTATAGAAGTGCAAGCTTCCACATTAATGTGTGCATTATACTTCATGAGCAAATGTGGATTGTATGGCACCACATATCTGTTATCAACTTTTTTTTCCACTAATAATGGCATTTTGGCCTTCTCTTCTTCTATATAATGGATAGCCATCACAATTAGCATAAGTTTTATCTCTATAATCTTTTGGAAATTCTTTAGTGCATTTTATTTTCCATACATGGTGAGTGTGGATTAATATCTCCACATGGTCCATGAATCATGCGATGAGTTACAATCTCTTATAGTCTACCATGTATTTGTGGATCTGGTAGTTCAGCAATGATCACTGAATCCACTTTATCACCAGTATCCAATGTATATTTTTCTTGAAGGACTATAAGCATATATGCATGTGGAAGGCCTCTTTTTTGAAATTCTATGGTATAAACATAAGCCAGACATTTGCCAAATAACTGAGTTATGGTTATGTTACATATTAATTCAATTAATTTGATTTTGAAGACTCTTGCCACCAAATCTGGTCTATTGGAAGCAGTTTATCCAATTAGCAGATTCTGTAGAATCTCTGGCCATTGTGGATTACATGTAAATGTAATAGATAAATCTATTTTTCCAAATTTAGTTACAATAGCCATACCATCATTGTATCTTTCTCGCATATTGCGAGGAGATCCTTGGAAAGAAGAAGGAAAAATCATGGCTTTGCCAGCTGCAAGCTCTCTGTTTGTAGCGGTCTCAGCGACATAATCAATCAGTTCACAATACTGCTCTACACATAGTCTATCTTGGTGATATTTTATGAAATTTAAATCATTTGCCTCAACTTGCAAATATGAATCAATGATCCACCACATAAAATGGAATTAAATCCATCTCGAATGGCAGTTTGAGCCACTTTAAATTCTAGCATGGAAATATTATTTCTGACACATACTTTTGAATTTGGGTAACTGTCAAGTGTTAATTTGGGTTGCCATGCAGCTTCCCCATTTGGAAACAAATCGGATATGTCATTGGATTTAAATTTGAACTTAATATACTTATGTTGATGTAAGGTTGCTCCTCATTTCTGGGATATATTCTAATATCCCTTTGAAATGGTGCTTCTCCCTAATCATTTTGAAAGACCATTGCAACCTCATTGGATGTTGGTAAGTTGTAACTGCGTTTATCAGTATGGCGATCTCTTTTAAGAACCATATGGACTTTTGGGATTGGTTATGGATGTAATTCTTCATGAATTATTTGTTCTATTTGTGACAATCACATATATAGTTGTGAGCGTACGAGTAGTTGCTCACGCTTGCGGGCTCGCGAGGGACGCAGTTCACCGCAAATGCGGGTCCTCGCGAAGCGAGGGCCCGCATTTGCGGTTGTGGAGGCTCAACGTCGGCTGTGTTAACACACATACACACACAAGACTTTGTTAACAGAATAAACCCAACCGCCCAGCCAACAAAAACCCAACAACGTCCCCGCAAATGCGGATCCTCGCGAAGCGAGGGTCCGCATTTGCGGTGGTGGGAGCATCCCAACATCGGCTGTGTTAACACACATACACACACACACAACTTCATAACAAAAAAAACCTCAAAGTCGCCTCACACCCGCTTACACCCAGACACACAAACGCAAGACTTAACAAAAAAACAGTAAAAAAGGCCCTTCACACACTCTTAACACACATACGCACGACTTAGAAACAAATACACTGCGTCGTACACGTAAAAGCTAACTGCGTATATCGCAAAAAAATACGGCAACTGCGCAACAAAATACGGCCGCATCGGAAAAAAATACGGCCGCGAAAGACCCATTCCAACCGCCGCGCATCAAAACATCACAAACAGAAGAAATAAACACAACAAACACATAAAAAGCTTACTTACAGCACGGGGGGGGGCATCCGGCACCTCCAAAAGTTCATTTACACGTCCATTTAAGTCAAAACAAAGATTTTAAACGACCGAAAATCGGCTAAGCGAGAGAAAAAATGGCCGCCGAACAAAACGAAAATGAGGCTCCAGACGTAACTACACTACACTTACTCGCAATAATGAAACACATACTATGCGGAACGGATCACACTCATATTAAACACCATTTTAACCACTACTACGCACAAAATGGCGGATGGAACGCAAATTGTAAGCTGGAACGCAAATAGCGCATGCGTATTACGTTCTAACGGTCTAACTTTCCAGAATGTTCTACAAGTTTATAAATACTGTCTATTTGACAGAGAAAAATACATTTCTCCTCAGGTGATGAACAGAGTGACTTCGGAGATAACTGCTGCTAAAACTTGAGAAGATAATTCTTTCCTAATTTACTACTTTACATTGTGCAAATTACAACTGAGAGGTAAGCTATAATATATTACTTATTTTCAAGACAGGACATCAAAAAAAAAAATTAAAGAAGACAAAGAGGTTTATGTATACTGACAAGTGACACGCACATATATGCGTATAATGTATACTGACATGTGACACGCACATATATGCGTATAATGTATACTGACAAGTGACACGCACATTTATGCGTATAATGTATAGTGACATGTGACACGCACATTTATGTGTATAATGTATAGTGACATGTCACACGCACATTTATGCGTATAATGTTTACTGACAAGTGACACGCACATTTATGTGTATAATGTATAGTGACATGTCACATGCACATTTATGTGTATTGCCCCTGCAACAAACTAATTAAACAACTACATTTAAATTACATTACAAAAAAATAAGTTGGGACTATTAAAATACTATTAAAATATGAGTCATGTATACTGATATGTGACACGCACATATATGTGTATCATCTATAGTCACATGTCACACACACATTTATGTATGTTGGCCAAAAATACAAATAAGGTTAATTTAACAATTAAAATATGATTCATGTAAAGTGATATGTCACACGCACACAAAAAAATTACTTTCAACTATGGAAATGTGCTTCATGTATGTGACATATGTGTGTAGCCCCCACCAAAAAATAATGTTAATTCAAAATAATTACAGAAGTATATTTCAATGAAATTAATTTACTGCAATTCAATAGATCACCTAAAGCTCAATCTTTCTACTTTTTTTAATATTCAAACAGACTCTGCATCAACAGCGTCTCTCAACAATTTGCACCGTGCATTGTGAAGCACAATCCCTTTTAAAGAACACCAACAAAGAAGAAGAGGTAAGATACAAAAATACTTTCAATGCTGAAAAGGCCATGCTTTGTTAAATACAAATAAAAAATTCTATAATTCACTATTTCACTTTATTTTTCAAACAGACACTACAAGAAGACCGGCGGATTAAGATTGGCAGGAGGGGACCCTCTGTCATTCCACACTTCAATCAAGGTAAAGTATTAAGTATAAAAAAGAACCGAACCATGAGCCTTATTCAATTGTGAGTTGGCCAATTGAATAGGGCTTTATATAAGCACATAATAGATTTTTTAGACAGACATTTTTAGTTACTGAACTTCTAACCACAATCAAGGTCTTCACTAACTAAAAACTTCTGTCAAAAAATATTTTATGTGCTTATATAGAGCCCTATTCAATTGGTCAAAACGCAATTGATTCAGGACCTAAATATGTTTAATGGCTGAGGGCCTCATTCAAATGTGATTTGCCCATTTCAATAGGGCTCTATATAAGCACATTTGGCTCAATTTCACTACAAACTTCTGTTCAAAAATATGCTCTGTGCTTATATAGAGCCCTATTGAAAAAACAAATTCAATGAGGCCCTCACAATATAACAAATCCAGCAAACAAAGGCCCTCATTCAATTGATATTTTGGACAATTCAATAGGGCTCCAAATAAGCACATTTAGAACCCTATTGAATTGGCCAAACTGCAATTGAATGAGGGCCAAAGTATGCAACATATGGTACACACAAACTGCTACACACAAAACAGGATTGTAACAAACACATAGCAAACTACATTTATATTCTTTTTGTTTAACAACCTATAACCATTAGAAAAAACACTACATAAGTATAACAAAAGTGGTGCCCATGAAACAGGATTGTACGAAAACTCACACAAACACATAGCAAACTACATTTAAATTCTTATTTTAATCTTTAACAACCTATAAGCCTTAGAAAGAAGCCTAAATAAGCATACCAACATTGGTGCCCACCAAAAGGATTGTATGAAAACTCACACAAACACATAGCAAAATACATTTAGATTCTTATTTTATGTTTAACAACCTATTAGCATTACAAAACTACATTAATAAGCATACCATCAGCGGTGCGCATCAAACAGGATTGTATGAAAACTCACACAAACACATAGCAAACTACATTTACATTCTTATTTTATGTTTAACAAACCTATAAGCATTACAAAACAACATTAATAAGCATACCAACAGTGGTGCGCACCAAACAGGATTGTATGAAAACTCACACAAACACATAGCAAACTACATTTACATTCTTAGTTTATGTTTAACAACCTATAAGCCTTAGAAAGAAGCCTAAATAAGCATACCAACAGTGGTGCGCACCAATAGGATTGTATGAAAACTCACACAAACACATACCAAAGTACATTTAGATACTTATTTTATGTTTAACAATCTATAAGCCTTAGAAAAAGGCCTAAATAAGCATAACAAAAGTGGTGGACACCAAACGGGATTGTAGAAAAACAAAGAAATAATGTCATTTTTTAGTTCATACAAATACATTCAAATAAAATTACATTTTCATTTTTATTTTATAATAACAGATACTGCGTCAAGAACATCGGACCAGGAGTTTCAACTGAGGACCAGACCAGCGGACGAGGACTTTCAACAGAGGACCAGACCATTGGACGAGGACTTTCAACAGAGGACTACACCATCGGACGAGGACTTTCAACAGAGGACCACACGATTGGACGAGGACTTTCAACACAGGACCAGACCATCAGACGAAGGCTTTCAACACAGGACCAACAAAGATTCTGCTTCAAATCAAACTTCAACCAAGGTACAGTATAACAAGTAAAAAAAGAGAAAAATTAATTAATATTCTTCTTTAATGTTTAACCACCTATAAGCCTTAGAAAATAGCCTACAGAAGCATACCAAAATTGGGGCGCACCAAAAAGGATTGTAGAAAAACACAGAAATAATGCAATTTTTTCATTAATACAAAGACATTCAAATAACATAACATTTTCATTTTTATTTTATAACAGATACTGCGTCAAGAACATCGGAACAGGAGTTGAAACTGAGGACCACACCAGAGGACGAGGACTTTCAACAGAGGACTACACCATCGGACGAGGACTTTCAACACAGGACCAGACCATCGGACGAAGGCTTTCAACACAGGACCAACAAAGAATTTTGCTTGAAATCAAACTTCAACCAAGGTACAGTATAAAAAGTAATATCTATCATCTATCTCTTATTTGTCTTTTAGGGCCAATAATCTTTAACACTAAATACAAACTTCAATGTAAACTTTAAAAATAAATTGGCATAGTCCAAAAAAGTCTAAAAACACAGAATCTATACAATTTGTCATTGTAACATTCCAGTCCTAAACCCTAATTTAATTGCCATTTGACAAATTGAATAGTGCTGTAAAAAAGGACATAACATCTTTTTTAAAATACCTTTTTAGTTACTGAAACACTTGCTTTTGGATACATGTTTAATAAATAAAAATTTCTTTAAATAATTATCTGATGGCCTTATTTAGACTTTTATTCAATTGACCGCATTGAAATTGATTAAGTATAAAATGTTAACACACTATTGATAACTATTTGTCATGAAAAACAACTTAACATCTCAAAATAAACTAATGGTACATTATTTTATTTTTACAGATTAACATGGCTGATAACGAGAGTAAACAAGAAAAGAAAAGACGCCAAGCTAGAGAACGACGACAGAGAGCAGACAGCCAGCAGACACCGGAGAAGAAGGAAATTCGACGAGAAAAAGAACGCAAAAGAATTGCAAGCAAAAGACTGTCACTTGCAGAAATTAAAGATATGTCAAAAAAAACAACAAAGAAAATAAAGCATTTACAACCTGTTGCTCAAACATCAGATGACATTTTACCAGAAAAAATACAAGAGATACCAAAAAAAGCAACAAAGAAAACAAAGCATTTAGAACCGTTTCATGAAACATTACATGACATTTTACCTCAAACAATACAACATATACCAAGAAAAGCAACGGAAAAAAAAAAAACATTTAGAACCTGTTGTTGAAACATTATATGACATTTCACCTGATGAATATGAAAGTCAAAATCCTATATGCTTTGCAAATTGTCCTCTACTCAAGTCTTTAGCAGTAGAGGTTCATAGTTGTGGGGACATGACTACTCAATGTCAGTTTTGTGAGGCTTATTATTTTAAACAGGAGAGACCCAGAGATGGACAATTTATTAGTTGTTGTCAAAAAGGCAAGTTCAAACTTCCAGAAAGGAAAGAATTTCCAATTTATTTACAAAATATTATGACTGAACCTACTTTTCCAAACTACAAAAATTTTAAGACAAACATAAGATCCTACAATAGTGCCATATCCTTTGCATCCATGGGGGCAACATTAGCTGCTAATGTACCAGGACATGGTCCTTACTGTTTTAAAGTCCAAGGACAAATTTATCATCGCACTTCCCATTTACATCCAGAGGAAGGAAATAAAAGAAAATTCGCTCAACTATATGTCCTAGATACAATGGAAGCTGTTGACCAACGTATGCAGATGGAAGAAAATAAAAAATGCTTACCCACTGTTTTCATAGAGCTAAATAACATTATGGACAACAATCCCTACAGTAAAGCTTATAAAAAATTGGCAGAAGTAGAAAATGAACAACTACTTCATTCACAAACACATCAATTACCAATGCCGAAGGTTAATATGGTGCTTAAAAGAGACAGACATACTGATAAACGTCGTTATAACTTGCCAACAACAAATGAGGTTGCAATGGTGTTTCAGAATGATGAAGGAGAACCACCATTTCAAAGAGACATTCGAATATATCCTAGAAATGAGGACCAACCCTTTATTAATATGAGTATCTTAAGTCCAAATTTAGATCCAATGACATATCCCATCTTTTTCCCACACGGAGAAGCAGGTTGGCAACCAAAATTAACTCTTCCCAGTTACCCAAATGCTAAAGCCAGAATCCGAAATAATGTTTCTATGCTTGAATTTAAAGTAGCTCAAATTGCCATTCGCAATGTATTTAATCCAATTTTATGTGGTGGGAAACTAACACAACAATGGATTATTGATTCATATTTGCAAGTTGAGACAAATAATTTAAACTTCATCAAATATCAACAAGATAAACTCCGTGTAGAACAATATTCTGGACTCATGGACTATGTTGCTGACGTGGCTACAAGCAGAGACATGACAGCTGGCAAAGCCATCATTTTACCATCTTCCTTTCAAGGATCTCCTCGGAATATGAGAGAAAGATACAATGATGCTATGGCTATTGTGACAAAATTTGGCAAACCCGATCTATTTGTGACATTTACATGTAATCCACAATGGCCAGAAATTACACTAAATCTACTTCTTGGACAAACTGCTTCAGATCGACCAGATTTAGTAGCCAGAGTTTTTAAGATTAAATTAAATGAATTAATACGTGACTTCACTATAAATCAGTTATTTGGCAAATGTCTTGCTTATGTATATACCATTGAATTTCAAAAAAGAGGCCTTCCACATGCACATCTTCTAATAATACTTCAAGAAAAAGATAAATTAGATACTTCAGACAAAGTGGATGCAGTCATTGTTGCTGAACTACCAGATCCAGAACTATATGGTAGACTATATGAGATTGTTACTCATCGCATGATTCATGGACCCGGTGGTGACCTTAATCCACAATCACCATGTATGGAAAATAATAAATGTTCCAAAGAATTTCCAAAAGATTATAGAGACAAAACCTATGCCAATTGTGATGGATATCCGCTTTATAAAAGAAGAGAAGGAGATAGTGCCATTATTCGTGGAAAAAAAGTGGACAATAGATATGTAGTACCATACAATCCACATTTACTCATGAAGTACAACGCCCACATCAACGTAGAAGCCTGCACTTCCATCAAATCCATTAAATATGTCTACAAATATATTTACAAAGGTTACGATGCAGCTACTGTAGTCGTCAAAAGTGCAGACAACCCTGAAAGTAGTGAGTTAGTACATGATGAACTTGCATCTCATGTAGATGCTCACTATGTCAGTGCGCCAGAAGCTATGTGGCGGCTTTTAAAATTTTAAATGCATGATAGATCACATGCAGTATATAGGTTAGCAGTACATTTGCCACAACGACATTTAGTCTATTTCCATGCTGGAAATGAAATGAATGCATTGGCCCAAAGTGAAGATCGTCACACTACACTAACTGCATGGTTTGCATTAAATTCCACTGATGCTGAAGCAACACATTACTTATATATTGAAATTCCATATCACTATGTTTTTGTGAATGGATTATGGAGACCAAGAAAAACCAGAGGCAATAAAATTATTCCAAGAATTTACACAGTCAGTCCAAGAGATGTGGAACGTTTTTGCTTACGGATATTACTTTTAAATGTTCCTGGAGCACAAAGTTTTGAACACTTAAGAACTGTTAATGACATTGTATATCAATCCTTCCATTTAGCTGCAAGACATAGAAACTTACTCGCTGATGATACAGAGTGGGAAAGATGTTTAGAAGAAGCAGCACAATGTCAAATGCCACGACAGATGAGAGAACAATTTGCTTTTATTTGTATCTTCTCAAATGCTCCAAATGCATTAGCTTTGTGGGAGACTTTTAAAAGTAATATGGCTGAAGACTTTATGCGACGATACAATGAACCCATTGCACACTTAAAAGCGTTAATGGAAATCCAAGAAGTCTTTTTAACTCATGGATTAAGTTGTGCAAGTTTTAATTTGCCTGATCCAGGTCTTATAGATGACATTAACTTTGAAGACTATGACATTCAACTACAAGCAGAAAGAACAGAAGAAAGACTTGCAACTTTAAATACACTACAATTGCAAGCATTTCATGCCATTAAAAATGCTATAGATGATGACATGGTGACAGAGCGTTATTTCTATCTTGATGGACCTGGCGGATCAGGAAAAACATATTTGTACAATTTATTAATGAGTTCAGTATGAGCCCAAGGAAAAATAGCAATGGCGTTTGCCACTACTGGAATTGCTGCACTTTTATTAGAAGGTGGAAGAACTGTTCATAGTGGATTTAAACTGCCAGTGCCTATTTTAGAAAATTCTGTGTCAGATATTCGCATGACATCCTTACAAGCAAAGAAATTATAATAGATGAGGCCACAATGATGTCATGCTATGCCCTCCAATGTATTGACCGTTTGCTTCGTGAAGTCATGGAGAATACTTTTCCATTTGGTGGAAAGGTAATGTTGTTGGGTGGCGATTTCAGACAAACATTACCTGTCGTTGTACATGGAAATCGAACTGACATTATCGAAACATGTATAAAGTCAAGTATAGTATGGAAACATTTTACCCATCTTCAACTGCAACAAAATATAAGATCAGAAGGCCAAACTGATTTCAATGATTGGCTTATTAAAATTGGAGAAGGCAGAACAGAAAAAAATACTACATTTACCTGATGACACTGTAGAGATCCCACCTCATATGATTTGTCAACAAGATATTATATCGGCTATATTTGAAGGGAGCATAAATAACGAAGAATGTTCCGAGCTTGCCAACCAAGTCATACTGACGTGTAAAAATAAAGATGCATTAATCCTCAATAATGAAATCTTAAAAAAAATGTATGCACCACAAAGAAATGATCACAGTGCTGATTCTGTACTTGCTGATGACAATGAAAGTCAGGCTAACTTTTTGACTGAATTCATAAACTCTTTAACTCCTTCTGGAATGCCACCACATATTTTGCAGCTAAAGAAAGGTGCAATTATCATGTTACTGCGAAATATGAACCCCAAAAAAGGCCTATGCAATGGCACAAGATTAATTGTTCAACAATTAAAGGACCATTTTATAGATGCTGAAATTTTAACTGGGACCCATAAAGGAGAGAGAGTTTTCATACCAAGAATAGATTTAGCACCAAGTGAAAGTAGTCTCCCTTTTATACTTCAAAGAAGACAATTTCCCATTATTATGGCATTTGCCATGACCATTAATAAATCACAAGGTCAAACTTTCAAATCTGTGGGTATTTTCTTGGAAGAACCAGTTTTTGCACATGGTCAATTGTACGTTGCGTTGTCACGGTGCAAAAATCCACAGGCTATTAAAGTTTACATTGAAAACAATGAAATTCAAGGTGATTTATTAGAAGATGGACGTATTTTTACTAAAAACATTGTCAACTATGAAGTACTATAACTTTGAAGGATACAAATTAACGATGCCAAGATTTTTTTAAAGCATTGCAAAATACATAACAATTGGTTGTTTAATTCAGTCATAATTAATGGAAGTCATGTTTATGAATGATTTGCCTCACAAAATACTTGCTTTGCATTGTTAGTAAAAATTATGTTAAAATGTTAAGTCACTATGTTAATGTTTCTAATGTTACAAGTTTCAAAAATATATTTTCAAGTTATTTCATTCAACAGATTACAAAGTGGATGTTAAGAGGTCAAGCACCTTTTAAGTCACAATGTAAATATTGTCTGTTATCTTAAGATTACTACCTACATTAATGTTTATCGCCAGTTTATGTGCTCAGTAATAAATTACTTTAATTACGTACGTTTTAAGAAGAGTTTTACTGTATGCCTTACTCTACATTCAATGTATATTCAAGTTAACAATTATTCTGATAGAAATTGAATTTTGATACTGATTAATTTAAATGTCAATTGTTTTTACATTCAAATGTTAATACTTTTAATAAAAAATTAGGTTACAAAATGTATTCACTATGTTCCTGTTTATAATGTTCAAAATTATACCAATGTTTTGTTAACTTCTAAACTTACATAAAAAATAAAGTTCAAGTTTAAAAATATATACTTTGATGGTTATTGCTTACATATAGTTTAAACTTCATGTTAAAATTCGCGACGTTTAAAGAAGGCTTTTTACTTTTTGCTTTCCTATTCATTCAATGTATATTAAAGTTAACAATTCTTCAGATACTAATTACATTTAAAAAAACCATTACATCAACATTTTACAAAAATACACGTTCATATTAAAATACTTACAAGTGTCAAAAATATATGTTAATAACTAAACAACTTGACAAACATATACATCACATTGCCGTCATTTTTTGACGGGCAAGTCGCTAGTTTTTTATAGGCTTGAGTGTATGGGTTTTGAGCCATAATTTTATCAAGCTCTATAAACACAATGTTTAAGCATTTTTTATTTTCTGGAAGCTGCATACTTTTTTTAACAGCTTCCATAGTATCTAAGACATATAAATGAGCAAATTCTCTTTGCTACCCTTTTTCTGGATGTAAATGAGAAGTACAATGGTAAATTTGTCCTTGTACGTTGAAACAGTAAGGGCCATGTCCTGGCACATTAGTACCCATAGATGCAAAGGATATGGCACTTTTTATGGCACTATTATAGGATCTTATGTTTAATTTTAAATTTTTGTAGTTAGGGAAAGAAGGCTCTGTCATAATGCTTTTTAAATATGTTGGGAATTGTTGTCTTTGTGTAAGTCTTACCTTGTCTTTTTGACAGCAACTAACAAACTGGCCATCTTTGGGTTTTTCCTGTTGGAAATGATAAGCCCTAGAACACTGACAGACAATATTCATATTACCACAGTTATGAACCTCTACTGCTAAAGATTTAAGTAAAGGACAATTGTGAGAAGATATATCAATGTGACTGTCTAAATCCTCATTAGAATTCGTACCTGATTGTTCAGCAACATTTTCCAAATGCTTTTGTTTTTTAGTAGCCTTCTTGTGCTTGGATGTTAGTTTGTTAGCTGCTAATCTTTTGCTTGCGAGTCTCTCCCGTAATTTTTGTCCTCAAATTTCCTTCTGCTCCGTTGTCTGATGATCTGCCCATGTTTTTTGACGTTATCTAGTTTGATGTATTTTCTTTTTCTGTTTCTTGTCAGTATCTGCCATATTAATCTGTAAATAAAATTAGTCCATTAGTACTTTTGCTACTTTATTTATTTATTTTAACTGAACTTTTTTTTTTTTTGGTATCCTGTTTTGTGTGCACCACTGCATTTGCATTATGAGGTTAGCTTTATGAGGTTGGACTTAGCAGATTAGTTAGGTTGCAGTTTATTTTGTGAAAGGCACACAGCAAACATGATAGGTCCTTCTATTTTGTATGTGTTAACAGCATTTCGTGTTTTATCCTGTTTTGTGTGTGGCAGTGTTGTCATTATGGTTTTAGTTGGAGTTGGGCTTAGAGGGTTGCGCACCACAAATAGTATATATCCTTCCATTTTGTATATGTTAAGAGCATTGTCATTTTCTGTTTTGTGTGCAGCACTCTTGGCATTAGGGGTTAGGGTACCCCTTTTTTTGTGTTCCTGCTATCCTGTTTTGCATGCGCCAATGTTGTCAGGTACGGTGCAAATGTATTTTATATCGTAACTACCGATTTAGAAACAGCCAATAGTAAATGAGAGCGTCATCATGACATCATGAAAATGTAGAGATTAAACGTTAGCTTTTAGAAGTCCGATATGCCATTTGGACTCGCAAACCGGTAATGTGCAAAATAATAAAAATGAATGAAGGAAATGTTCCAGTCCATGTGGTTTGCCTGATATGTATTAACACCTTGATTACCGAGATTGATATAACAAAGAAATGAAATGTGAATTATTATTTTTTGCCGATTTGCGAGCTTGAGACTGTTGTGCAATTAATTCTAATGTCTTTCATCACTTTGTCATCTTTTAAAGTGCAGTATGGAATATTTTTTTGCATTTACAGTGCTACAAACAGGGGTTTAGCCCCCTTGTGAGTTCTATCTGGAACTCATAGGATTTTCTTCTATATTTGCCATTTACGGGTGTGAAAACATTTGCAGGCTTGAGGAATTGTAGCAATGCCATTGTAACATTTACATGCCTAATAGATCAAAGGCTTAGGTGAGTCGGAGTTAGGATTTTGACAACTGCAGGGATTTTCAGCCTGTAACCCGCAGATTGTTTACAGGTAGCTAAAGGATACCAATTTAATAGCAAATTAGTTTATGTGCTACATTACGGGCTCCAGTAACCAACAATTGCTCAAATGAATAAGGCCTATAGTGCGCTGAAAATAACAGCTTCAATAAATACTAAGAGCCTTATAAAATTTGCGATTCGGCCAATTGAATAGGGCTCTATATGAGCACAGAGCATATATTTTTTACAGAAGTTTTTAGTTAGTGAAGAGCTTGCTTTTGGATAGAAGTTCACTAACTAAAAACTTCAGTAAAAATAATATGCTCTGTGCTTATATAGAGCCCTATTTAATTGGCTGAATCACAATTTAATAAGGCTGTAAATGTATTGAACTGGATATCAATAAAATCATACAACAATTAAAATAATAAGAACCGCCTTTAAGTTTGAAAAAAGAGCCTATAATCAAATTGTGAGTGAACACATAAATCTGAGGGAAAGGGGTTCCACGGAAGTCTGCATGCTATCCCTATTAGGGTTCTTAGCTTTGCAAATACACTAGCTGCAGTTTAGAAGTGAGATGAGGCCGACTAGAATCCCTTCAGGGCAGCACTGTGACAGTCGCTCGTATATCTTTCCCTATCTACTCTACACTTGCAGTTTTCAAGGCAAGCACAGCTGCTCACAGCAAGGGCAAAAACAGCAGTGTGGGTGGTTTACACTACACCTGCCGAGGTACCATTTCCCATCAACAAGGTGTTGGGAAATACAAATGGCAGATGAGATTTAATGCAAATAAATGTAAAGTTATGCATCTGGGAAGGAAAAATAGCCATACTATTTATAATCTTAATGGAGCAAATTTAGGGGTATCAGATATTGAAAGGGATTTGGGAGTACTTGTGGACAACCACCTAGGTGCTCAATGTCAAGCAGCAGCTGCAAAGGGAAATAAAATATTTGCATGTATTAGGAAGGGTATAGAAGCAAGAGAAGCAAATATAATTTCCCCACTATACAAATCTCTAGTATGCCCTCATTTGGAATATGGAGTACAATTTTGGTCACTACTACGTAAAAAGGACATTTTATAACCAGAAAAGGTACAGATAAGGGCAACAAAACTAATAAGGGGAATGGAGGGGCTAAGTTATGAAGAAAGACTAACCAAATTAAACTTATTTTCTCTGGAGAAAAAGGGGCTAAGAAGGGATATGATTTCCTTATATAAGTATATCCAGGGTCAATACAAGGCTTTGCCCCAAGTGAACTTTTTGTGCCAAGAGCTTTCAAACTGACAAGAGCAGATCCTTTGAGATTAGAGGAAAAAAGATTCCACCTTAAAGAAAGAAAAGGGTTATTCGCAGTAACAGTGGTTAATCTGTGGAATTCTCTACCAAGGGAGGTGATGACAGCGGATTCGATAGATAACTTTATAAAGGGATTGAATATATTCTTAAATAAAAAGGGCATTCAGGGTTATCCTGTATAATTAGAGAGGGAGTGTTGATCCAGGGAGGAATCCGATCTCCAGTATCTGGGGTCAGAAAGGAATTTTATATTTTTTCCCCTTTTGAGACAATTGGCAAAGTTTCACTGTTTTTTTTTTCTGTTTGCCTTCCTCTGGATCAATTATCAATTAATCTGTATATTACAGATCAGAGGAGATCTAAAAAGGTTGAACTTGATGGACTAAAAGTATTTTTTTGAACCTCAATTACTGTGTAACTATGTACTGTGTGTTACAAGGTGATCTGCAGCTGACAGTTGAGTTTCGGTTGGTTACGTAATATGTTATGTATGTTTGCTGTTTATCCATAAAAAAAGCCTAATATGCTTTTTCACTATCTAACAGTGTCTCTTTTTGATGCATAACTAACACAAGGATTATTCAGGGGAACTGTATTTAAAGCCTGTAATAACGATAAGATAGTCAAATGCGGGAACCTTACTCCCAGGATACCCACCCATCGAACATGACTGCACAACTTAATACCCAAAAATCTATAGGGTATAAAGTGGAGTATAAAGGAATGCTCTCTTTGGAACACATAATCACTGGGTGTTATATTGAGGGAACGTGTGGAATTAAGTCTTTTGTATCCTGTATTCATTCATTCCTGTGAGTGGACACCAAAACGGATCAATACATAATATCAAATGTTGGTTTAGGGGATCCCTTGGGGAGCAGTGATCATAACTCAGTCTTATTTGAAGTTGAGTTTCACAAACACAATTATATGGGACTAACAAATAGTTTTTGCAAGGTCAAATTGTAATGGTTTAAGGGTAGCAGTAAAGACAAAGAACAGGCAGATAAAAATACAGTAAATAAATGGAAAACATTTAAAGTTTTACAAATATATACATACATATTAGCACATAACATGCGAACATAAACATAAATTAAGTAAATCACAACCCATGTGGCTTAACAATGCTTTAAAGCAATAGGGGAGTTACAGCTGGTGAAAGAGGTGCAATGCACCCGGGTCACTCCTCTGGGGAATGCAGTGCTGTCACATTTATTCTTTATTTTTTATTTTTTTATTTTTTATTTTTTATTTTTATCTGCCCCCAGGGTGCCACCTGCCCATTCTCATCTGCCTCCTCAAACAAATTGTTGTCTTTTCAGTAATGTTAAGTCCCATGATCACGAACACTGTCATGATTAAGCGCTGCTGTAGGATATTAGGCTATGCTACCAGACATTGAATTACGAAACTGGGGGCAGGATGGGGAAGCCTAAGCACACTGCTCCCACAAGGGTGAGTTCATTTCCGCGTTCCCACTGTACCATCAGAGGGTAGAGGCCCGAGTTGACAGGACCTGTCATAAATCATAGTGTATGAGGAGAGGGCTGCAGGGCAGTATAATGAGAAGAAGGCGAGGAAGGAAGCTATAGGAACATTACAATGTGACACAGGCCGTCTGATAATTATTGACCAAGAAAAGGCAGATGAGCTGAATAGGTTCTTTTCTTCGGTATACACAAGGGAGGTACCAGTGGTTTGGACACGGCAACATAATAGGGCTACACTACCTTTGCCAAATAATTGGTTAACACAGGAAGTAATCCAAAAGAGGTTGGAACAAATAAATGTTAATAAAGCCCGGGTCCTGATGGAATACATCCAAGGGTACTAAGGGAACTGGGTTCTGTAATAGCCAAACCATTATATTTTATTTTTCAAGATTCACTCAACACAGGGTCTATACCAGATGACTGGAGAAAAGCTGATGTGATATCTATATTTAAAAAGGGAGCAAGAGCAAATCTGGGGAATTATAGACCAGTGTGATTAAATTCTGTAGTGGGGAAGCTTTTAGAAGGGTAAATAAGGGATAATAAACAAGAATATGTCTATTTGAACGGGATTATAAGTAGAAGTCAACATGGATTTATGAGGTATAGGTCATGTCAAACAAATCTAATTAGTTTCTATAAGGAGGTTAGTAGGAACCTGGATCAAGGCAACTCAGTGGATGTAGTCTTTTTGGATTTTGCAAAGGCTTTTGATACAGTGCCACATGGGAGACTATTGTGAAAACAAAGAGATACAGGAGCTACAGTAAATATCTGCTCATGGATTGAGAGCTGGCTAAAAGACAGGAAGCAAAGGGTTGATGTAAATGGAACATACTCCAATTGGACTAATGTGATAAGTGGGGTTCCTCAGGGTTTAGTATTAGGTCCTCTCCTTTGTAACATATTTATTAATGACTTAGAGGTAGGATTGGAGTGTGGTGTCTCCATTTTCACTGATGACATGAAGTTGGACAAGGTAATTAAATCAGATAGTGATGTGCTTTCCCTCCAAAGGGATTTACATAAAATGGAGGGATGGGCATCTAAATGGCAGATGAGATTTAATATGAATAAATGTAAAGTTATGCATCTGGGAAGGAAAAATAGCCATGCAATTTATAATCTTAATGGACAACCACCTAGGTAACAGTGCTCAAAGCCAAGCAGCAGCTACAAAGGCAAATACAATATTAGCATGTATTAAGAAGGGTATAGAAGCCAGGGAAGCAAATATAATTCTGCCACTAAGCAAATCTCTAGTACGCCCTCATTTGGAATAAGGTGGACAATTTGGGCACCACTTCATAAAAATAACATTTTAGAGCTGGAAAAGGTACAGAGGAGGGCAACAAAACTAATAAGGGCAATGTAGGGGCTAAGTTATGAAGAAAGACTAACCAAATTAAAATTAATTTTCTCTAGAAAAAAGGCGTCTAAGAGGAGACATGGTTATCTTATATAAATACATCCAGGGTCAGTATAAAGATTTGTCAAGGGAGCTTTTTGTGCCAAGAGGTTTTCAACTTACAAGAGGACATCCCTTGAGGTTAGAAGTAAAAAGATTCCACCTTAAAGAAAGAAAAGGGTTCTTCACAGTAAGGGTGGTTAATCTGTGAAATTCTCTACCAGAGGAGGTGGTGACAGCGGATTCGATAGATAACTTTAAAAGGGGACTGGATTAATTTATAATTAAAAAGGGAATTCAGGGTTATCATGGATAATTAGAGAGGCAGTATTGATCCAGGGAGAAGTCTGATTGCCGGTGTCTGGGATCAAGAGGGAATTGATTAATTTTTTATTTTTTATATACAACTAATTAATTAATAGTTAATCCGCATATTGCAGATCAGAGGAGATCTTAAAAGGTTGAACTTGATGGACTGAAAGTCTTTTTTCAATCTTAAATACTATGGCCCTCATTTAATTCCAGTTTGGCCAATTGAATTGGGCTCTAAATAAGCACATAACATATTTTTTTTAAAGAAGTTTTTAGTTAGTAAACATCTATCCAAAAGCAAGGTTTTTAGTAACTAAAAACTTCTTTAAAAAAATAATGCTATGTGCTTATTTAGAGCACTATTCAATTGGCAAAATTGAAATTGAATGAGGCCCTATGTAACTATGTAACAATATATTTGTCACATTTACTTAGAAAAACACCATTAGAACCAGTTGATCCTCTCTCCATGGATCAGGAAATAGAAATGGATGAGAAGTAGCACATTAAGACTTTTTTTTATTGAAAGCAATTATAAAATGAAGAAAAACAGATACATTTTAAATACTGAAGAAATTTCTCACAATATTGATCAAATGTACTCTATTATTAACAGCCTTATTAAATTGTGATTCAGCCAATTGAATAAGGCTCTATATAAGCACAGAGCATATTTTTTTACAGAAGTTTTTAGTTAGTGAACTTCTATCCAAAAGTAAGGTCTTCACTAACTAAAATCTTCTGTAAAAAATATATGCTCTGTGCTCATATAGAGCCCTATTCAATTGGCCGAATCGCAAATTTTATAAGGCTCTTAGTATTTATTGAAGCTGTTATTTTCAGCGCACTATAGGCCTTATTCATTTGAGCAATTGTTGGTTACTGGAGCCCGTAATGTAGCAACATCTAATTAACATAACAGGCAATTCTGTTGGGAAAAAAAATACAACATTATGGATTGGATGTACTCCTCTGTAAATCACAATGCACTTGGTCATCTAAATCCTGATACAAAAAAATTATCCCTAGCTCCAATATATTGGAGGTTTAAGGACCCGCTATTTGCCCTCTATCTTTTCAGAAAAAAAGTCAATTGGTCAAGCTGCTATATTATCTCTTAAACTAGTATATTCATTAATTGCAGATCACCAATATTATTTAAATTACAAGCAATCACAGCACAGTGTTGCTCGCATGGTGACTGGAGATTAGCAGAGGTGATACCTTTATTTAAGAAGGAAGCAAAGGCACATCTAGACAACTACAGTTCTCTCAGCTCTCTAGTTGTTGCTAAGGGATAGTATACAGGGAAATATCCATGTGTATAAGATAATAATTAGGAGCCAAAATGGATCATGTGAATATGATTAGTTTTTATGAGGAGGTAAGTAGGAACTTGGACCAAGGTAGATGTAGTATTGTTGAATTTTGTAAAGACTTTTGATATAGTGCCACATGGGAGGCTATTGTACAAAGTTAGAGATACTGGAATTGCAGTAAATATATACTCATGATTGAAAATTAGCTAAATTGCTGGAAACAAAGGGCTGTTGTAAATAGAAGATATTAGTTTTGGACTAATGTGGTATAAGTGTGGTTTTTCTTGGTTCCATATTATGCTCTCTCCTTTTTAGCTATGTATTAATGCCTTTGAAGTAGGACTGGAAAGCAAGGCATCTATATTTCCTGTTCACTATATGAAGCAATAGTGCACCCTTGTTTGTAATACTGAGTACAAATTTGGCCGCCACTGCGAAAGATGCTGGAAAAGGTACAGAGAAAGGACTATGCTATGATGACTAACCAACTTATTTTCTCGAGAAAATAATGTGCTTAAGAGGGGTTATGATAAGCTTATACAAATATATGCAGGGTCAATATGTGACTTTTTCTGGGGAACCTTATGTGCAAAGAGGTTTTCAATTGACAAGAGGACATTGCTTGAGGCTAGAAGAAAAAAGATTACACCTTAAGTAAAGGAAAGAACATGGTTCTTCACAGTAATGGCAAACAGACTGTGGAACTTTTTTACTTTCTAAGGAGCATGTGACTGCAAATAATAGATAAGGGGATGGATACACTCTTGAGTAAAAAGGCCGTACAGAGTGATGTAGAAGAAATAGAGAAGAAGTGCCATTGATTTGGGGAGTAATCCGATTAGTCAGAATTATCAGGTGAGAAAGCATTTTTTCCCTTGTTTACCTTTATGAGAAAATTAGCAGTGTTTAAATGTTTTTTTTTGTCTTCCTCTCGATCAATTAATAACTAACAATGTGTTAATTACAAGAATCAGAAGAAATCTAAAGAGATGGACTAAAAGTCTTGTTACCACATCAACAATTATGCTACTGTATCTAAAAAGTAAAAAAAAAACATAGAAAGATTCAAAATCATTTTATAAAAATACAGAAGTTATAGGCCATTCCCATACAAATTAGCAAACCATATCTAGCACTCCAAATCCCTGCAGAGATAGACCAATTAAGTCAAAATAATAAATTATTTACAAATATTACACAAAAAAGCAACACCAACATAACTGTCCAAATTTTACCCGTTTTTTTTCAGGAAACTATTTAACTTCTAAATAAATAATTTATTTATTGTTATATGAGCTAAATAAATTCCCTAAAGCAGCATTAATTAAAGCACAACTTCATTGCTCTTATAATGGCGTCTCTAAAGAATAGATAGTAATACTTAATACGAAAAAAAAAAAAAATGTGTGTGGATTTATGCCTAAACTTAGAAACACATTTAATAATACCATTGACTACAAATACTTTACATGTTCCATCCCAAATGCATATATATATATATCATACCCTATAGGACTGTTCAAATATAACACCTTTTCTGGTTAGTATACAACTACTGTAATCAAGATCTTAAAATTAAATTTGTTTTAAATTTTTGATTCAGATGCAGACAAAAAGAAAACCATTTACGTAGTGTTTCAAAACATATCTATAAAATCCTCATGGCTCCTAAGATATGCCCACCCTGTATATATTAGCTTGTTAGCATGAATCATTAACAGTGGCAGAGCTAGAGTATGGAGGACCTGGTGCAAAAAAAGGGCCAGGGTGTAGGGCCTTACACTACACTATAGAAATATATATAGCACCTCAAATAGCAACCATCACTATCTTCTTTTCTACCACCTCAGAAAATCCATCCCCCGATACTTTAATCTCTCACTTCTTCCCTGATATACAACCTCAGTGTGCTGAACTGCATGGAGCTTCAATATGGGTTGAGCCTGGAGGGGCGGGGGGGTCCTTGTGTTTTACACCACCTGCTTCACTGGTAGCTCAGTCCATGGTCATAAGATATTCAGTGTTTTGGATAGAAACATTACATATCCTAGGGCACTCGGCCTCTTTTAGTATCTATATGTGTAAATCTGAATCATAATTAATCCTCAAACTAATCTGTCATAAATCAGGAAACTATGATGACAGATGAAAGCGCTTTGTATAAAAGCACTATAAAATTGTAAATACATGATATATATCATATATATGATTCATGGTATACATATTCTAAGTATTTCTGTTCATATTATTTTGAATGTATAAACAATAAAAAATTATGTTTATGGTATCCAGTCAGTGTCAGAGTCAGAGCTACCGCCGGTGCAGGAGGCACTAGGGCACTGCCCTGGAGGGGCCCAGTGCTGTCCCACAAGCCCAACCTGCCATGGCCTGCAGCAGAGAGAGTGCACAGACAGAGAGAGTGCACAGAGACAGCGCACACAGAGAGCGAGACTGCACAGACAGCTCACAGAGAGAGAGAGCACACAGAAAGAGAACCACAGCACCACGAGCGGTAGAGACAGGTCAAATAGAAAGACAAGACAGAGTGAGAGAGATAGGCAGAGAGAGAGAGAGATAGACAGAGAGGGAGGGGTATAGTGAGAGAGAGAATTACAGAGCAACAGCGCACACACAGAGCAAGAGAGAGCATGCAGACAGAGAGAGTGCCCAGAGAGAGAGAGCGCACAATGCGAGAGAGAGTGCACAGATAGAGAGAAAGAGTGCACAGACAGCAAGTGCAGAGATAAAGAGAGTGCATTGACATAAAGCACAGAGAGAGAGAATGCAGAGAGAGCACAGAAAGTGCACAGAAAGAACTCACAGAGAAAGAGAGTCCACAGACAGAGAGCGCACAGAGAGAGTGTATATAGAGAGAGACAGCACCAGGATCGAGAGAGACACGTCGGAGAAAAAGAAGGGAGAGCGAGAGAGACACACAAGACAGAGTGAGAGACACAAGAAAGAGAGAGCGAGAGAGACAGGACAGAGCCAGAAAGAGACAGGACTGAGAGAGAGCATAGACAATTCAAGATAACATTCTATGATACCGTCATTTATGATGGGCAAGCTACTAGTGGAAATATATATATATATATATATATATATATATAGACAAAAAACACTAGTGATGTTGCGAACATCAAATTTTCGGTTAGCGAACCGCGGAGGCAAATTCCATCAAATGTTCGCGAACGGACGAACATCGGCGAACCCCCATAGACTTCAATGGGCAGAACCCACAGGGACTCTTTCTGGCCACAATAGTGATGGGAAAGTTGTTTCAAGGGGACTAACACCTGGGCTGTGGCATGCCGGAGAGGGATCCATGGCAAAACTCCCACGGAAAAATTCATAGTTGATGCAGAGTCTGGTTTTAAGCCATAACATTCCTAAGTTGTTTGGAATAACATGCTTTAAAACATCAGGTATATGATGTTGTATCGATCAGGTAGTGTAAGGGTTACACACGCTTCACAGTACCAGACCAATCTCTCCGTTTAATGCACCGCAAACAACCGCAAACAGTCCCTTTGTACAACCGCAAACTCCCCATTTGCACAAGGTTGAATACCAAGCCCCCTGGGATGCCTGCTGTGTTTGGTCTTCCACCTCCTCAAAGCCACCTTCCTCCTCTGACTCCTCTTCTTCAGAATCCTCTCTCTGCGTTGCCTCTGTCTGCGTTATTATAAGGTGTGTACTGTTAAGTAGTACTATTCCTATCGGTTTAATCCCTGTTACATCCACTATTAGGGGACGTGTATATGGCATGGATTTTTGGAAGCGGGAGATGGAAAAAGATGCTTGGTCGGACCTCCTACTTCTAATTTGGGGCACTGCACGTGCAATCTTAGGTGCCACCAGATAGGAGTGGTGTATTAAGTTGTACTACTCATTCCTATCAGTTTAATACCTGTTACGTTACCTATCAGGGGACGTGTATATGGCATGGATTTTTGGAACAGGGAGATGGAAAAAGATGCTTGGTCGGACCTCCTACTTCGAATTTGGGGCACTGCACGTGCAATCTAAGGTGCCACCAGATAGGAGTGGTGTATTAAGTTGTACTACTCATTCCTATCAGTTTAACCCCCTATTCATCAGGGGACACCGGTCTTAAATTGGTTCTCCAAAATTTGTAAAGATAAACCTCTATCAAGGGGGATCATTGGGTCGCTTTACAAATATAAAACATTTGTTACTGGTTGAAGTGCCACTGGAGGAAGGACCGGAGTGGGGGAGCCCTGGAGACCCTTCAGAAGCAACAGGTGGCAAAATCATCTCAGGAAAGGAGAGGTCGCTCACTGAAGCCTGCCCTAGGGTAACCCAAGGGTGATTGCCCAGGTTAGATATTGTAAATAATAAGCTAATACTGCTGGAGGGATGATAGCTAATAGGACTTTGGTGTGCACTGCAGATATACTCTTTACTATTGTCTGTTTTACCATGTTTTAGGTATCTCTTAGATTGCAATCACAGTAAAAAATAAGAAAAATTGTTAACCTAAAAAGTAAAAATAAAAAGGAATAACCAGCTAACTTTCACAAAATGTCTTTATTGTAAATATGTATTTTTGCACAACTGTTATGCAAGACTGTTTAAAAATGCTTTATTTTTCATTACATGCTGTACGCCTTCTGACAATAAAAGAATTTAAATGCAAAAATTAGGTATTGTTGCAGCGACCAGAAAAATTGATGTTAATTGCGGACCATTATCAGCTCAAGGCAGCTCATCTACAAGGCCTTTTTTAATTGAATGTATCGCCCACTGTCAGTCCCTTCGGGATCCATCCCTCATTCATCTTAATAAAGGTGAGGTAATCTAGACTTTTTTGACCTAGGCGACTTCTCTTATCAGTGACAAAATCTCCTGCTGCACTGAAGGTCCTTTCTGACAGGACACTTGAAGCGGGGCAGGACAGAAGTTCTATGGCAAATTGGAATAGCTCAGGCCACAGGGCAAGTGTGCACACCCAGTAGTCAAGGGGTTCATCGCTCCTCATAGTGTCGATATCTGTAGTTATGGCGAGGTAGTCTGTTACCTGACCGTCGAGTCGTTCTCTGAGGGTGGACCCCGAAGGGCTGTGGCGATGCATAGGACTTAAAAAGCTCTGCATGTCCTCCATCAACAACACGTCTGTAAAGCGTCCTCTCCTTGCCGGCGTGGTCGTCGTCGGAGGAGGATTATGTTCACTTCTTCTGCTGTTAGATTGCCTTTGTGCTGTGACATCACCCTTAAACGCTGTGTAAAGCATACTTTTTAATTTATTTTGGTAGTGCTGCATCCTTTCCGACTTGTGGTAATTCGGTAACATTTCAGGCACTTTCTGCTTATACCGGGGGTCTAGTAGCGTGGACACCCAGTACAGGTCGTCCTCCTTCATCCTTTTTATACGAGGGTCCCTCAACAGGCACGACAGCATGAAAGACCGCATTTGCACAAGGTTGGATGCCTAGCTAGTCATGTCCCGTTCCTCGTCCTCAGTGATCTCACTGAAGGTATGTTCTTCCCCCCAGCCATGTACAACACCACTGGTACCAGATAGGTGAAAACGAGCACCCTGGGATGCCTGTTGTGGTTGGTTTTCCTCCTCCTCAAAGCCACATTCCTCCTCTGACTCCTCTTCCTTACAATCCTCTTCCAGCGTTGCTGCAGGTCCAGCAAGCGATACTGATAAGGCTGTTTCTGGTGGTGATGGTGACCACAACTCTTCCTCTTCCTCTTCACGCTCATCTATGGCCTGATCCAGCACTCTTCACAGGGCACGCTCCAGGAAGAAAACAAATGGTATGATGTCGCTGATGGTGCCCTGGGTGCGACTGACCAGGTTTGTCACCTCCTCAAAAGGACACATAAGCCTACTGGCATTGCGCATGAGCGTCCAGTAACGTGGAAAAAAAATTCCCAGCTCCGCAGAGGCTGTCCTAGCACCCCGGTCATACAAATACTCGTTAACGGCCTTTTCTTGTTGGAGCAGGCGGTCGAACATTAGGAGTGTTGAATTCCAACGTGTCGGGCTGTATAAAATCAAGCGCCTCGCTGGCATGTTGTTTCGCCGCTGGATATCTGTAAAGTGCGCCATGGCCATATAGGAACGCCTGAAATGGGCACACACCTTCCTGGCCTGCTTCAGGACGTCCTGTAAGCCTTGGTGCTTATGCACAAAGTGTTGTACAATCAGATTACACACATGTGCCATGCACGGCACATATGTCAACTTGCCCAAATTCAATGCCGCCAACAAATTTCTTCCATTGTCACAAACCACTTTGCCGATCTCCAGTTGGTGTGGAGTCAGCCACTGATCCACCTGTGCATTGAGGGTGGACAGGAGTGCTGGTCCGGTGTGACTCTCTGCTTTCAGGGAAGTCAACCCCAAGACGGCGTGACACTGCCGTATCCGGGATATGGAATAGTACCTGTGGAGCTGGGGGGGGTGCCGTTGATGTGGAGCAAGACATAGCAGCAGCAGAAGAGGACTCAGCCGAGGAGGTTATGGAAGAGGGTGGAGTAGGAGGAGTAGAGGAGGTGGCAGCAGGCTTGCCTGCAAGTCGTGGCGGTGTCACCAACTCCTCTGCAGAGCCACGTATTCCATGCTTGGCAGCCGTCACCAGGTTTACCCAATGCGCAGTGTAGGTGATATACCTGCCCTGACCATGCTTTGCAGACCAGGTATCCGTGGTCAGATGGACCCTTGCCCCAACACTGTGTGCCAGAGATGCCAATACTTCCTTTTGCACAATCGAGTACAGGTTGGGGATTGCCTTTTGTGCAAAGACATTTTAGCCGGGTACCTTCCACTGCGGTGTCCCAATAGCTACAAATTTTTTGAACGCCTCTGTCTCCACCAGCTTGTATGGTAAAAGCTGGCGGGCTAAGAGTTCAGACAAGCCAGCTGTCAGATGCCAGGCAAAGGGGTGACTTTGTGACATTGGCTTCTTACGCTCAAACATGTCCTTGACAGACACCTGACTGTGGGCAGATGAGCAGGGACTGCTCAGGGCGAAACACGGAGTGATGGATGGTTGAGAGGGGGCAAGCAGGGCAGCAGTGGTTGACGTGGCTGAAGATGCTGGACCAGGAGGAGGATGGCGGCTTTGACTTTGTGTGCTGCTTGTACTGATGTGTTGATCCCATAGGCGTTTGTGATGTGACATCATGTGCCTTCGCAAAGAAGTTGTACCTAGGTGGGTGTTGGACTTCCCACGACTCTTTTCGCACAGGTTGCAAATTTCATCACTGTTGTCACAGGCAGACACACGAAAAAATTGCCACACTGCTGAGCTCTGCAATGACAGCATTCTGGTGGTGGCAAAAGCATGCGTTGACTGGCGTGCTGTCTGGCTGACCCCGGGTGCCGATGCATGCTGTCTGACTGTGCCACTAGCTACTTTTGACGACCTCCCGCTGCTTCCAACTCGTCTCCTCCTCCTCTCTGTCTCCCCATCTGAACTTTCCACCTGTTCTTCTTCTCTTATAGCGGGCACCCACGTGACATCCACGGACGCATCGTCATCATCAACCGCTTCACTTGTATCTGACAACTCAACAAAGGAAGCAGCACCGGGTACAACATCATCATCATCATCAGACTGTACGTCCATGTGTGTAATGTTGCCTGACTGGGACATATCCCTGTTATCTACATCTTCTGGCACTAATGTTTGTGCATCACTCATTTCTTCCAACGGATGTGTAAATAACTCTGCTGACGGATCAAGTGAAGCGGCTGTGGTGCTAGTGTTGGTGGTGGCGGCAGGTGGGCGAGTGGTAACTGGAGAGGTGCCCGAAGCTAAGCTGGAGGAGGATGGTGCGTCTAGGTTCCGAGCGGAAGCTGTAGAAGATTGGGTGTCCTGTGTTAGCCAGTCAACCATGTCCTCAGAACTGTTCAAGTTCAGGGTACGTTGCCTCTGAAAACTGGGCATTATTCTAGGGCCAAAGGGAATCACAGCACCATGACCACGATGGCCCATGCGGGGTGGCCTGCCTCTGCCTGTCATTTTTTTTACAATTAGTGGTACTATGCGTGCAAGCTACTGTGACACCAGATATCACTGCGCACTGGCGAAAGTTGGCAGACTAGATGCAATAGGTCTCACACACACGCCTTTAGGCAGGCAACTGATATTCAATTGATTACAGTAAAAAATGGGTTGTTTTATTTCACTGCACACTACGGTTGCATTAGATATGAGTGTCACTGCGCACTGGCAAAAGTTGGCAGACTAGATGCAATAGGTCTCACACACACGCCTTTAGGCAGGCAACTGATATTTAATTGATTACAGTAAAAAAAGGGTTGTTTTATTTCACTGCACACTACGGTTGCATTAGATATGAGTGTCACTGCGCACTGGCAAAAGTTGGCAGACTAGATGCAATAGGCCTCACACACACGCCTTTAGGCAGGCAACTGATATTCAATTGATTACAGTAAAAAAAGGGTTGTTTTATTTCACTGCACACTACGGTTGCACTAGATATGAGTGTCACTGTGCACTGGCAAAAGTTGTCAGACTAGATGCAATAGGCCTCACACACACGCCTTTAGGCAGGCAACTGATATTCAATTGATTACAGTAAAAAAAAGGGTTGTTTTATTTAACTGCACACTACTGTGACACCAGATATGAGTGTCACTGTGCACTGGCAAAAGTTGGCAGACTAGATGAAATAGGCCTCACACACACGCTAGCAGGCAGGCATATGCAATTATATTACACAGAAAAAAATAATAAAATAAAAAGGGCTTTTTGGGTTGCTGTCTTTGCAGCAGATATCAAAGGAGTCTTCCAGGTGTCTAGTTAAAGCTAAATACACAGCCTGGCTATCTATTTACCTATTAAATCAGCAGAAAAAAAAATAAAATAAAAAAATGATGTTCTAGTCCTAAAAAGGGCTTTTTGGGTTGCTGTCCTTGCAGCAGATATCAAAGGAGTCCTTCAGGTGTGTAGTGAAAGCTAAATACACAGCCTGGCTATCTATTTCCCTATTAAATCAACAGCAGGTAGAATATATCTCCTCTCTCAACGAATGCAGCTACAGAATGATTCTAAAATGGAGGCTGTCATACAGATGGAAGGCTCTGGAAGGGAGTGTATTCTGCTGATTGGCTGGAATGTGCCTGCTGACTGTAAGGTGCAGGGTCAAAGTTTCCTTAATGATAAAGAATAGGGGGCGGACCGAAAAGCGCATATGTTCGCCGTTCATTGCGAATGCGAACATGCGAAAATCGCCTCGAATAGTTCTCCGGCGAACTGTTCGGGACATCACTAATAAACACACACACATTATATATATATATATATATATATATATATATATATATATATATATATATATATATATATATATATTATATATATATTAAATAAAAAGTACATCTGTGTTCACATTTGAATGTCTAAAACAAGTTAAAAAACCTGCTTCCAACTCAGAATTCCAGGAAAAACAGTTATTACGCTGCATTCTGGGAAGCTGATCTGGTACATGCTAATGTGCCCACAAATGCCTCACTTTTCAATCCATAGCCATTATAAAACATGGCTTCCTTTAAGCTTGTGCATGCTGTATTACACAGCTTTAATGATGAGTGTAGCCTTGAGTGTCCAGTAATCTAGATAAATAATCAGAGTATTATCAGAGCGTTGTTATATTAGGAATAACTTTGTCCAGTAAAAAATGTATCACTATATACTGCATTACAAATGCAGATTCACTGTTAATCATGATGCAGATGCATTTTGTTATTGTTTTCATCCTAAATGATAAGACATATTCACAAACTGTTGGTTCAGTGGTTAGGATTTGGGGCTTTCACCACTGCAACCTGGGTTTGATTCTAATCAGGGAACCAAAAGGTCACACCACCCTGAAGCCATGCAGAGTTGGGCCTGGTCGGTACTTGGATGGAAGACCACTTAGGAATACCAGGGGCTGTAAACTATGGTCCACTGGTGAAGGAACTGGCAACCCACTCAAGTATTTCTGCCATGAATACCATGTGGATCAGCATAGTGTGTTGCGGTCCATGAGGTCATGGAGAGTCGGGCACGACTGAGAGGCACAAATAAAGTTCCCAAATACAGGATAAAAAGAGGATAAATGCCAAAGGTTCCTTGTCAAACTAAGAGTGGTGGGGGATAAAACAGTTCACTAGTTCTGCAATAAGCTTCTTGAACGCAATAAACAAAATACACCATTAAATAGCAATCCAATAGAATAACCTGCGTCAGTTTCACTTGTCTTTACAATAATAAACAACCACTAACACTATGCACATGGTTCACAGACTGGCCAGAGAAAAACATGCTGGCACATTGGTCTGAACTGAGTACACACAGAAATGTTCACAGTGACCTGCACTGAGCATACACACTGGACACACATAAAGGGAACTTAGTTGAGTGTGCCATTTTTATCTGGAGTTAACAAGACGATAATATCGTCATATCACATATAGGCTACTTCATAGATTACATGTAGTATAACAGCCAATCCTCGCAAATAACAAAGTTAGTAATATAGCCCTCAAAAGTTACTGATATTCAATTGGCCTCCTCTAGCTACCTGCAATCTATTTTCGAGCTATAGGCTTAAAATTCTTATGGGTTGTAAAAAAACAGCACTCTGACCCATCTAAGCCTTTGATCTTTCAAGTCCGCAAATGTTGCAATCACTAAAATCGCAAATCGACAATTAATTGCAACAATTCCACAAGCCCGCAATTGCCTTCGAAACTGGAAATGGCAAATGTAGCAAAAAATTATATGAGTACTGGAGAGGACTCGCAAGGTGGTTAAACACCTGTCCATAACACTACAAAAGCAAATAAAAACACAATACTGGACTTTAAAATATGGCAAAGCCCTGAAACACATTAGAATTTATTGCACAACAGTCCAAAGCTCGCAAATCTGCAATAATTTTTTTTTTAAGTTTAATTTCCATTTTATGTCAATCTCCTGAATCAAGGTGTTAATATATATCAGGTCACCCACATAGACTATAACAGTTTCTTAATTCATTTTTTTATGATTTTCACATTGCTGGATTGTGAGCGTGATTGCATATCGGACGACTAATTGATTGAATTTTAAACACCATGTTTTACTGATGTCATGATGACTGTCTCATTTACTATTGGCTGTTTCTAAATCGTTACTTACAGACTTGCTTAATTGATCAGGATCATGCCCTGAAATGCTACGTATGAGTTCATGGTTTACAGTTTTAGATTTCAGGCATGTAATTGCAGACTTGCAGCCCTATTAAATTCCCTCAATGTGTAAAACCGTAGCCTGTAACGTCACCGCAATACTTACGGCTATTCAAATGGCCCCATAAGGTTGCCACCTACATTTTTAGAAGTCCTCCAGGCTTCAAAGCCCTATGGGTTTGGAGGTTGGATGACATTGATATCATGATGACAATCTCTGTTTCCATTGTTGGCGGGAGCTACATAGTTACGTAGTATTTAAGGTTGAAAAAAGACTTTCAGTCCATCAAGTTCAACCTTTTAAGATCTCCTCTGATTTGCAATATGTGGATTAACTATTAATTAAATAGTTGTATAAAAAATAAATAGAAATTCCCTCCTGATCTCAGACACTGGTGACCGGACTTCACCCTGGATCAATACTGCCTCTCTAATTATGCATGATAACCCTGAATTCCCTTTTTTATTAGAAATAAATCCAGCCCCCTTTTAAAGTTATCTATAGAATCCGCTGTCACCACCTCCTCTGGTAGAGAATTCCACAGATTAACCACCCTTACTGTGAAGAACCCTTTTCTTTCTTTAAGGAGGAATCTTTTTATTTCTAACCTCAAGGGATGTCCTCTTGTCAGTTGAAAACCTCTTGGCACAAAAAGCTCCCTTGACAAATCTTTATACTGACCCTGGATGTATTTATATAAGATAATCATGTCTCCTCTTAGACGCCTTTTTTCTAGAGAAAATAAGTTTATTTTGGTTAGTCTTTCTTCATAACTTAGCCCCTCCATTCCCCTTATTAGTTTTGTTGCCCTCCTCTGTACCATTTCCAGCTCTAAAATGTCCTTTTTATGAAGTGGTGCCCAAATTTGTACTCCATATTCCAAATGAGGGTGTACTAGAAACTTGTATAGTGGCAGAATTATATTTGCTTCCCTGGCTTCTATACCCTTCTTAATACATGCTAATATTTGATTTGCCTTTGCAGCTGCTGCTTGGCTTTGAGCATTGTTACCTAGGCGGTTGTCCACAAGCACTCCCACATCCCTTTCAATATCTGATACACCTAGATTTGCTCCATTAAGATTATAAATTGCATGGCTATTTTTCCTTCCCAGATGCATAACTTTACATTTATTCGTATTAAATCTCATCTGCCATTTAGATGCCCATTCATCAATTTTATGTAAATCCCTTTGGAGGGAAAGCACATCACTATCTGATTTAATTACCTTGCACAACTTTGTGTCATCACTGAAAATGGAGACACCACACTCCAATCCTACCTCTAAGTCATTAATAAATATGTTAAAAATGAGAGGACCTAATACTGAATACTGAGGAATCCCACTTACCACATTAGTCAAATCAGAGTATATTCCATTTACAACAACCCTTTGCTTCCTGTCTTTTAGCCAGCTCTCAATCCATAAGCAGATATTTACTGCAACTCCTGTATCTCTTAGTTTGCACAATAGTCTCCCATGTGGCACTGTATCAAAAGCCTTTGCAAAATCCAAAAAGACTACATCCACTGAGTTGCCTTGATCCAGGTTCCTACTAACCTCCTCATAGAAACTAATTAGATTTGTTTGACATGACCTATCCCTCATAAATCCATGTTGACTCCTACTTATAATCCTGTTCAAATAGACATATTCCTTTATATTGATGTTCAAGCCTGGAAATGCTACTTCCGACAGCATGGCTTCTGATTATCACTATTGGGCCATAACTTGCGATCCCATATAATTGAAGAGCATTGCAAGAGTAGAGCTAATAGAGCACGCAACTCGATCCCAGGCATTTGGCTGCCTGAGATTGGGTTGTGAGCTCCAAATTGAATGAGGCTCTAAGACTTTTTGGACCTCTCACTTCATTACAAATGTAATCATTTATACACCTCCAAAAATATGTTTGTTCATTTTAGTTTTTTAGTTTTTATGTTTTTAATGTAAGTAATGTACTCCTTTTTTGTATACTTGTTTTGTCCCTGTAGCTTTTACATGGCTATAACCTTACCTAGTTTTTCCCACTGTACTTCACTCCCTCCAACTTCTCACTACCTCTTCATACAGTATCCTTCAGATTCATGGACTCCAGGTTGCCAATTAGGACAGTACAATGGCATTCCCATTCACAGTAACTAGTAGTGGCACATATCACACAGTTGTTCCCAGGGCACCACACATTCTAGGTGAAAAAATAAGCACAAACAAGTCTGCTGTTTTAGACTTTGGCCCTATAATTGCAGGCTTGCTCAATTAAATCGATCTGTAACTGTTGAGATTTCCAAGCCCACAGATTTACGGCCTGTATGAAGGCAACTGTGGGAAACTGGAATTTAATACGGCCCCATATTAGGTGATTGTTTTCCTTTTTCTTATAAGTATATGTTTGTAGTTAGGTACAGTGCCTTGCAAAAGTATTCATCCCCTTGACTTCTTACCTATTTTGTTACATTACAGCCTTAAGTTCAATGTTTTGTTAATCTGAATTTTATGTGATGGATCAGAACACAATAGTCTAAGTTGGTGAAGTGAAATGAGAAAAATATATACATAAAACTATTTTTTAGAAATAGAAAACAGAAAATTGGCATGTTCGTATGTATTCACCCCCTTTGTTATGAAGCCCATAAAAAGCTCTGGAACCAATTACCTTCAGAAGTCACATAATTAGTGAAATGATGTCCACCTGTGTGCAATCTAAATGTCACATAATCTGTCATTACATATACACAACATTTTTGAAAGACCCCAGAGGCTGCAAAACCTAAGCAAGGGGCGCCACTAACCAAACACTGCCATGAAGACTAAGGGACTCTCCAAACAAGTAAAGGACAATGTTGTTGAGTGTGCTCCATATAGTTGGGCTTTATGGCAGAGTGACTTTAGGGGGTGAATAGTTATGCACATTTACTTTTTCTGTTATATTGTCCTATTTGTTGTTTGCTTCACAATAAAACAAAAAAACATCTTCAAAGTTGTGAGCATGTTCTGTAAATTAAACGATGCAAATCCTCAAACAATCCATGTTAATTCCAGGTTGTGAGGCAACAAAACATGAAAAATCCCAAGGGGGTGAATTCTTTTGCAAGGCACTGTATGTATGTAGTCATAATGAGTTATGTATCTCATTGTTATAGGGACACTGCACAGTAACAAAAAAAAGTATATATGTTTAAAAACTTTGAATGTGACAAAAAAAAAATCACTCAGCTAGTTTGTAGTTAAAAAAAATAATAATGGGATGCCTCTGCTGGACCCTGGAGGCATCCACTATACATTATTATTATTATTATTATTATAGTTTATTTGTAAAGCGCCAACATATTCCATAGCGCTATACATAAGTTGTGATCAAGGCAAAACAATATTAACACATTGCAAAGGGTGGAGGGCCCTGTCTTTGAGCTTAGAATCCAGTGTCCATAGTGCATTCTCCCAAAGCACCGTCCAAGATTGAAAACTCGCAGACTTACAATCTAAAGGTTTTGGGCATGGTACAGGAGGGTGAGAAGTTGTGCAAGGTAATTAAATCAGAAAATGATGTACTTTCCCTCCAAAGGGATTTACATAAATTAAAGAAATGGGCAATTAAATGGCACATGAATAAATGTAAGGTTATGCATCTGGAAGGGACAACAAGCCATGCAATTTATAAACTTAATGAAGCAAATCTATGGGTATCTGATATTGAAAGGGATTTGGGAGTGCTCGTGGACAACCACCTATGTAACCGTGCTCAATGCCAAGCAGCATCTGCAAAGGCAAATAAAATATTAGCATGTATTAAGAAGGGTAGCAAGGGAAGCAAATATAATTCTACCACTATACAAATCCCTAGTATGCCCTCATTTGGAATATGGAGTACTGTTTTGGGCACCACTTCTTAAAAAGGACATTTTAGAACTGGAAAAAGTACAGAGACGGACAACAAAACCAATAAGGGGAATGGAGGGGCGAAGTTATGAAGAAAGACTAACCAAATTAAAAGTATTTTCTATAGAAAAAAGGTGTCTAAGAGGGGATTATCCTATATAAATACATCCAGGGTCAGTACAAAGATCTGTCTCTACCAAGGGAGGTGGTGACAGCAGATTCAATAGATAACTTTAAAAAGGGATTGTATATATTTTTAAATAAAAAGGGCTATCAGAGTTATCCTGGTTAATTAAGAGGGAGTGTTGATCCAGGGAGGAATCCGATCCCCAGTATCTGGGGTTAGGTTAGACTGAACTCCTAATCTTTCCACCCTCTACTACAGCTTCCACTCCCAAATATCTCTCACTGTTGACAATGACATCATCACTCCTACCTCCCATGCCCGTTGTCTTGTGGTACTTTTGGATCCCGCCCTCTCTTTTATTCCTCACATCCAATCAATAACATGTCAGTTTCACATATCTCTTAGTTTCATCATATCTCTACTCGACTACTGGATTCCCTCCTTGCTGGCCTTCCCATCTCTCGTCTGTCTCCCCTCCAATCCATAATGAACGCCTCCGCTAGATTCATCTTCAATACGAAACGATCAGAGTCTGCAGCTCTTCTCTGTCAACCACTCCACTGGCTTCCCAAATCAAATTTAAAATTATGACCCTAACGTATAAAGCCCTCAACAACAGAGCACCCCCTTATATCTCGGCTCTTGTTTAAAAATACTCTCCCAACCTCCTCTCACTCCCGTCTTCAAGACGTTTCTTGTGCTGCCCCTACTGTTTGGAACTCCTTGCCCCGTTCCATTCGACTATCTTCTTGCCTCAAAACCTTTAAAAATTACTAAAAACACATCTGTTTAAAAAATCTTATTACCTTCAGCCATAACATGTACAACTGAACATTCCACAGCTTAATAACACCTACACCCACAATCTATAGTACAACACACAGACACCTCCACTTGACTGAACAAATTGCTTTCACATTGCCCTCTTGCATTTGTCACCCTCTTGTATCATACCTAAGCCCTTAGATTGTAAGTTTGCAAGTTTTCAATATTGTGTCAGTGCCTTGGAAACAAGCTCTATGTTCATTTGATTTTATGCTCAAAAACAGGGCCCAACATTCTTTACTAGGTGTTAAGTTTGTTTTTTGCCATGTACTCAACCCCTGTACAGTGCTATTGAATATGTTGGCACAATATAAATAAAGATAACATATATAGTTGTGAGCATGCAAGCTGTTGCTAACGAGCTGTTGCTCCGAAGGCGCTCCTTGCCAGCAACTGAGGCCCTTGCAAAAAATACATGACGCGTTACGAACACGCAAAAAACATCCGAAACCGGCACACATGAAAACATGACAAACACAATAAATAAACACAACAAACACATAAAAAGCTTACCTACAGCAAGGGGAAGGGCATCCAGCACCTCGAAAGGTGAAGTTACACGTTCATTTAAGTAAAAAAAACAGAGTTTAACAGCCAAAAATCACCTAAGCGAGAGAAAAAATGCCCGCCGAACAAAACGTAAACGAGGCTACAGACGCAACAATACTACAGTCACTCGCAAAAATGAAACAACGCTGCAGTCAACTTCACGAGGTACGTAACACACACTATGCGGCACGTACCACACTGTTATTAACCACCATTTTACAGAAAAATGACAACTACTACTCATAAAATGGCGTCTGGAACACAAATTGTACGCTGGAACACAAATAGCGCATGAGTATTGCGTTCTAACGGTCTGAGGCACCTCAAAGTTTAGAAATACTGCATACTTTCCAAAAAATTATACATTTCTCTTCAGGTGATAAACGGAGTGACTGGATAGTTAACTGCTGCTGTTACTTGAGAAGAGAATTATTTCAAATTACAACTGAGAGGTAAGCTATAATATATTACATTTTCTTACAAAGACAGCAAAAAAAAAAACTTTAACTATGAGAATGGGATTCATGTATAGTGGCATGTGACACGCACATTTATGTGTATAGGCCCTACAACAAATTAATGTTAACTCAAACTAATGAAACAAGTATATTCAAATGACATTAATTTACTGCAACTCATAGCAAAAAAAAATATGACAATAATACATAGGTAACCTGAAGCTCAATCTTTCCCCTTTTTTCACTATTCAAACAGACTCTGCATCAACAGCGTCACTCAAGAATTTGCACCGTGGACTGTCAAAGAGAATCACTTTTAAAGAACAGAAAGAAAGAAGAAGAGGTAAGATAGAAAAATACATTACATGCAGAAAAAGACTATGCTTTGCAAAATCCAAAATAATAAATATACAATTAACCATAGTTACATAGTTACATAGTTACATAGTAATTAAGGTTGAAAAAAGACTTTCAGTCCATCAAGTTCAACCTGTTAAGATCTCCTCTGATCTGCAATATGCGGATTAGTTATTAATTAAATTATTGATTAAATAATTATTAATAGTATAGTATTGGAGAATGAATAAAGAGTTAGTCCATCAAGTTCAACCTTTTTAGATCTCTATTGATCTTTTTAATTTGGACTATTTATTATTATTGTTAATTGTTAATTATTGTTAATTGATCCAGAGGAAGGCAAACATAAAAAAAAAAACCCATTGAAACTTTGCCAATTGTCTCATAAGGGGAAAAAAAAGCAAAATTCCTTCCTGACCCCAGAAACTGGCGATCAAATTTCTCCCTGGATCAATATTCCTTGCTAGTTATCTAGGATAGCCTTGAATGCCCTCTTTATTCAGAAATATATCTAACCCCTTTTTGAAGTTGTCTATCGAATTCGCTGTCACCACCTCCTTTGGTAGAGAATTCCACAGTTTAACCACCCTAACTGTGAAGAACCCTTTTCTTTGTTTAAGGTGAAATCTTTTTTCCTCTAACCTCAACGGATGTCCTCTTGTCAGTTGAAAATCTCTTGCTACAAAAAGTTCACTTGACAAAGCCTTATATTGACCCTGGATGTATTTAAATAAAGTAATCATATCTCCTCTTAGACGCCTTTTTTCTAGCGAAAATAAGTTTAATTTTGCTAGTCTTTCTTCATAACTTAGCCCCTCCATTCCCCTTATTAGTTTTGTAGCCCTTCTTTGTACTTTTTCCAGCTCTAAAATGTCTTTTTTGTGAGGTGGTGCCCAAAATTGTACTCCATATTCCAAATGAGGGCGTACTAGAGATTTGTATAATGGCAGAATTATATCTTCTTCCCTGGCTTCTATACCCTTCCTAATACATGCTAATATTTTATTTGCCTTTGCAGCCGCTGCTTGGCTTTGAGCGCTGTTACCTAGGTGGTTGTCCACTAGTACTCCCAAATCCCTTTCAATATCTGATACCCCTAGATTTGCTCCATTAAGATTATAGATTGCTTGGCTATTGTTCCTTCCCAAATGCATAACCTTACATTTATTTGTATTAAATCTCATCTGCCATTTAGCCGCCCATTTCTCTAATTTATGCAAATCCTTTTGTAGGGAAAGTACATCATTATCTGATTTTATTACCTTGCACAACTTAGTGTCATCAGCAAAAATGGAGACACTACATTCGAGTCCTACTTCAATGTCATTAATAAATATGTTAAAAAGGAGAGGACCCAATACTGAGCCCTGAGGAACCCCACTTATCACATTAGACCAATCGGAGTATGTTCCATTTACAACAACCCTTTGCTTCCTGTCTTTTAGCCAGCTCTCGATCCATGAGCAGATATTTACTGCAATTCCTGTATCCCTTAGTTTGCTCACTAGTCTTCCATGTGGCACTGTATCAAATGCCTTTGAAAAATCTAAAAAGACTACATCCACTGAGTTGCCCTGATCCAAGTTCCTACTAACCTCCTCATAAAAACTAATTAGATTGGTCTGACACAACCTTTTCTTCATAAATCCATGTTGACTGCTACCTATGATCCTGTTCAAATAGACATATTCTTGTATTCTGTCCCTTATTAACCCTTCTAAAAGCTTCCCAACTACAGAAGTGAGGCTCACTGGTCTATAATTCCCCGGATTTGCTCTAGATCCCTTCTTAAATATAGGTATCACCTCTGCTTTTCTCCAGTCATCTGGTAGAGACCCTGTTGTGAGCGAGTCTTTAAAGATTAGATATAATGGTTTGGCTATTACAGAACCCAGCTCCCTCAGTACCCTTGGATGTATTCCATCAGGACCTGGGGCTTTATTAACATTTATTTTCTCCAACCTCTTTTGTATTTCTTCCTGCGTTAACCAATTATTTAGTGAAGGTAGTGTAGCCCCATTATGTTGCAGTGTCCCAACCACTGGTACCTCCCTTGTGTAAACCGACGAAAAGAACCTATTTAGCTCATCTGCCTTTTCCTGGTCACTAATTATCAGATGGCCTGTGTCACATTGTAATGGTCCTATCGATTCCTTCCTGGCCTTCTTCCCATTAATATATTTATAAAATATTTTAGGGTTAGTCTTACTTTCCATTGCAACTGACTTCTCATTTTCTATTTTAGCCAGTCTAATAGCCCTTTTGCAAGCCTTGTTGATTTCCTTATAGTCACATAAAGATGCCTCTGTTCCCTCCTTCTTGTATAATTTAAATGCATATTTCTTTTTCCTCATCATGATCTTTAAGTCATTGTTAAGCCACATGGGATGTGATTTACTCCTATTTATTTTATTTCCACATGGTACATGCTGATGAGTATGTTTATTTAGTAAGGATTTGAATGTTGTCCATTTATTTTCAGTATTCTTCCCTGTAAGTTCTTTGTCCCAGTCTATATGTTGTATTGCTGCCCGTAGCCCATTAAAGTTAGCCCTTTTAAAATTTAGAGTTTTTGTTGGCCCCTTACAACTTTGTTTTTTGTATTCAATCTCAAATGAGACTGTGTTGTGATCACTGTTCCCCAAGGGTTCCCCTATTTTTACATTTGATATTATATCAATATTACTTGTGATGACTAAATCCAAAATGGCCCCATTTCTAGTAGGTTCTTGTATTACCTGGGCTAGATAATGATCCCTGAGTGTACTCAAGAACCTGCTCCCCTTAGCTGAGCTGCTGGTCTCGTTTATCCAGTTTATATCAGGGTAATTAAAGTCTCCCATTATTAGAACTTGCCCATGCTTAGCTGCATTTCCAATCTGTAACAATAATTGTATTTCCTCACTTTCAGCTATATTTGGGGGTTTATAGCATACTCCCACCAATATGCATTTAGAATTAGCTCCTCCACTATTTAGCTCAACCCACAAGGATTCAATGATGCCGTTAGTGCCAGCATAAATATCTTCTCTAACTATAGGCTTAAATTCAGGCTTAACATAAAGACAGATCCCTCCTCCTCTTTTACCATTTCCCCTATCTTTCCTAAATAGGTTATAACCATCCAGATTAACAGTCCAGTCATGAGATTCATCCCACCATGTTTCCGTAATGCCTATTAAGCCCCATTTTTCTTGTACTGCTAATATTTCTAGCTCATCCATTTTCCCAGGCAAACTTCTTGCGTTTGCAATCATACACTTTATGTTGCTATGGCTCTGCTGATGTGAAGTGCCTGCCACTGTATTTGAGGCCCCTATTAATATCTCCCTACTTTCTATATTAACCCTCCCCCTTCTCCTCCCCCATGGGTAAATAATTCATCCCTTTCCCTCTCTACCCTATTTACCCCAATACTTCTATATAGTCCCTCCCCCCCACCTACAAGTTTAAAAACTACCCCAGCCGTTCTACCATCCTATTCCCTAGCACAAAAGCGCCCTCATCATTAAGGTGCAATCCATCCCTGCTATAGAGATTGTACCCAAGTGAGAAGTCAGCCCAGTGCTCTAAAAACCCAAAACCCTCTGCACTGCACCACTTTTTTAGCCACGCATTAACCTCCCTAAGCTCCTTCTGCCTCCCTGGGCTAGCACGTGGCACTGGTAGTATCTCAGAAAATACTACCTTGGAGGTCCTTGCTTTAAGCTTATTCCCTAATTCTCTAAAATCATTCTTTAGGACGCTCCATCTTCCACTAACTTTGTCATTGGTACCAATGTGTACCAAGACCGCCGGTTCATTACCAGCCCCTCCCAATAATTTATCCACCCGATCCACAACATGCCGAACCCGAGCACCCGGGAGACAGCAAACTGTTCGATTGCTGGGATCTGGGTGACAAATTACCCTGTCTACCTTCCTAATAATAGAGTCCCCTACCACCAAAACATGTCTGTTGCTCTGCCTATTCTGCCCTCCCTCTTCTCCAGTAGAGCTGTTCGCCCGGCTGTTAGAGGGAACAGCTCTATCTGGCATTGCCATTCCTGAATGGACATCGCCAACAGTTTCACTCAATCTGGCAAATCTGTTGTTGTTTGCCAACTCAGAACTGGCCTGCCTCCTCCTGTACCCTCTGATTCCCCTTCTAACTGTAACCCAGCTACCTCCCTGGCCATCCTCACTAGCCCCAGCTCCTCCCTCCATACTAGGCCCAGCTAAACTGTGCTCCGTGAGCACCAACTCCCTTTCCAGTGGAGCAATATCACTAAGTGCTGCAATTCTCCTCTCCAGATCTTCAATTTGAGCTTCCAAAGAGGCAACATGCTCACACCTGTCACAGAGGTATGGACCGTGGATCATCTGTTCCAGTAGTGCAAACATTTGACAGGATGTACACTGAATAAGGTTGCCACTGGACTGACTCATAATTATTATTATTGTCTACAAAATTTCAGTGGGAAAAATAAAGAATATAATATAATATATTTATATAAAGTTTTCCTCCTTTGCACTATAAATCTGCCCTCCCTTTTCTTTGAAGGCCCTCCTTTTATTTAAACTCCTAGGCTTTTACTAGAATTGCACTTGATACTGAAAATGTTCGCAAGCTCACAAGTTCCCCTTCTCCGGTTTCTATTAACTTCTGCCTTCTCGCCTGGGCACAATTAGTGCACTCTGCAATTAATCAGCCTTTACTTGCAAGGAAAATCCACTTGTAAACAGGCCCCAAACCAGCTCACAAATCCTTTATCCTAGTTTAACAGTCAAGCCACACCCCTCTCACCTGGGCACACTTAGTGCACTCTGCAGTTTATCAGCCTTTACTTTTTAAGGTAAATCCACTTGTAAACAGACCCCAAACCAGCTCACAAACCTTTTATACAAGTTTAACAGCCAAGCCACACCCCTCTCACCTGAGCACAATTAGTGCACTCTGCAGTTTATTAGCCTTTACTTTTTAAGGTAAATCCACTTGTAAACAGACCCCAAACCAGCTCACAAACCTTTTATACAAGTTTAACAGTCAAGCCACACCCCTCTCACCTGAGCACAATTAGTGCACTCTGCAGTTTATTAGCCTTTACTTTTTAAGGTAAATCCACTTGTAAACAGTTTAACTTTCTTTTTCAAACAGACACTACAAGAAGACTGCCGGATTAAGATTGGCAGGAGGGGACAAGACTTCAATCAAGGTATAGTATAACAAGTAAAAAAAAAAAAATATATATATATATATGTTTAATGGCTGCCAATATGAAAATTAAAAGTAAAAAAAAAAGAAACCAATAGAAATTCAATAAAGACCAAAACAACACAGTTCAACAAACTTCACAAAGACCTATACAATTTACAAAGAAAGACAGTTTCACAGAAAAAAAAAAGAGGTAGCCACAAAACAGGATAGCATCCAAAACATTAGCAACATACATAAAACAAAAGTATTCCTCCTCTTTACTGTAGAATAACCTCCAACCATCACCCACAAGCCAAATGCAGCAACCAAAAGTGGTAAACACAGAATAGGATAGAACAAAAAAGCGCAACATGATATAGAAAAGGCAATTAACATTCCTTTTTACTGTCCAACAACATGTTATCCTCACAAAGAAGACTGATTAAGCAAATAAAGCATGCAAAATGTGGGGGACACAAAACAGGATTGTACAAAACAATCACACAAACAGATAGAAAAATAAATTAATATTCTTCTTTACTGTTTAACAACATATAAGCCTTACAAAGAAGCATAAATAAGCATACCAAAAGTGGTGGACACTAAACAGGATAATGCTAAAAACATTACAATCATATCCAAAATGGGAAAAACATTAATAATTGCAGTTAAAAAAAAAGGATAACTGTAATATACAAATACAATTAAAGTATTTTAAAGTGTTGCACAAAAAACAGCATAGCAGAAAAATTCACCATAACAGATAGAGTAGACCAAAAAAATTAAATATGCTATTCATTACAAATACATTCAAATCAAATAACATTTTGCTTTTTCTTTTACAACAGACACTGCGTGAAGAGCATCGTACAAAGACTTAAAACAGCGGACCAAGAAATATTCGGCTTCAAATCACACTTCAAAACAAGGTACAGTATAACAAGTAAAAAAAGAGAAAACGAAATAAACATGTTTGCTCTGCATCCATGTCAACAGAAAAAAAGAAATCACCAACAACAATAAGAACCACTAATTATCACCTTTACCAAAATATTACTGACACATTTGTCATTTACCTGCTATTTGTCTTTTACGGACAACAACGTTTAACAGTAAACCCAAACTTCAATCTAGGCAAAAAAAAAGCAACATAAAACAGCATAGTCCAGAAAATAGGGAAAACACAGACTAAATAACATTTTTCATTCTCAATTTCCAGCCTTAATGTACAATATTAAGCATAAAACCTAACCACACACATAAAATAAAATACTTGAACAAATACTACTAACACCAAAAAAACAACAATACAAACCTTTTCACAGCCCCAACATATAAGCCTTTAAGTAAAATATAAAAATACTATTACAACAATAGCAGGACAAATTACAAAGACTATTTTTTGCCCTCTACAATGCCTATAAGCCAAAACTACAACAAAAAAAGCAATTAACAAACAAAACAAAAAATCCATTTAAATTCACATACTACATCTAGAAGAAGCTACAATGTAATTACCTTGAGTGTGCTATGCATGTAAGACAAAAATTACAACCTACAACAGAAAGTAAGAGCAAAAAAATAAAACACACTTATTTAACAATAGAAAGTTCAGCTACAATGAACTACAATCACATAGAAACAAACTGTTGCAAATCAAATATTTAAAAAAACAAACTTATCATCTCAAACTAAACTAATGATACAATATTTTATTTTACAGATTAATATGGCTGATAACGACAGCAAACAAGAAAAGATAAGACGTCAAGCTAGAGAACGGCAACAAAGATGGGCCAACGAGCAGACACCGGAGCAGAAGGAAATTCGACGAGAAAAAGAACGCAAAAGAATTGCAAGCAAAAGACTATCACCTGCAAAAAGATACACCAAAAAAAGCTACTAAAAAAAACAAAGCATTTAGAACCTGTTCCTGAAACATCACATGACATTTCAACTGATGAATTTGAAACGGAAACTGATATATGCTTTGCAAATTGTTCTTTACTCAAGTCTTTAGCAGTAGAGGTTCATAATTGTGGGGACATGAATACTCAATGTCCGTTTTGTGAGGCTTATCATTTTAAACAGGAGAGACCCAGAGATGACCAATTTATTAGTTGCTGTCAAAAAGGCAAGGTCAAACTTCCAGAAAGAAAACTACTTCCAATCTATTTACAAAACATTATGACTGAACCTACTTTTCAAAACTACAACAATTTTAAAACAAACATAAGATCCTACAATAGTGCCATATCCTTTGCATCTATGGGGGCAACATTAGCTGCTAATGTACCAAGACATGGTCCTTACTGTTTTAAAGTCCAAGGCCAAATTTACCATCGGACTTCACATTTACATCCAGAGGAAGGAGAGCAAAGAAATTTGCTCAACTGTATATCCTAGATACAATGGAAGCTGTTGACCAACGTATGCAGCTGCAAGAAAATAAAAAATGCTTACCCAGTGTTTTTATTGAGCTAAATAACATTATGGCCAATAACCCCTACACTAAAGCTTATAAAAAAATTGGCAGAAGTAGAAAATGAACAACTTCATGCAGAAAGACATCAATTACCAATCCCAAAGGTCAATATGGTGCTTAAAAGAGATAGACATACTGATAAACTCCATTATAACTTGCCAACATCAAATGAGGTTGCAATGGTGTTTCAAAATGATGAAGGAGAACCACCATTTCAAAGAGACATTAGAATATATCCCAGAAATGAGGAGCAACCATTCATTAATATCAGTATCTTAAGTCCAAATTTAGATCCAATGACATATCCCAATTTTTTCCCACACGGAGAAGCAGGTTGGCAACCAAAATTAACCCTTCCCAGTTACCCAAATGCTAAAGCCAGAAAACAAAATAATGTTTCTATGCTTGAATTTAAAGTAGCTCAAATTGCCATTCGAAATACATTTAATCCAATTTTATGTGGTGGAAAACTAACACGACAATGGATTATTGATTCCTATTTGCAAGTTGAGGCCAATAATTTAAACTTCATAAAATATCAACAAGATAAACTACGTGTAGAAAAATATTGTGGAATAATGGAATATGTTGTTGAGGTGGCTATAAGCAGAGACACGACAGCTGGCAAAGCCATCATTTTACCATCTTCTTTTCAAGGATCTCCTGGAAATATGAGAGAAAGATACAATGATGCTATGGCTATTGTCACCAAATTTGGCAAACCCGATTTATTTCTTACATTTACATGTAATCCCCAATGGCCAGAAATTACACAAAATTTACTTCTTGCCCAAAGTCCTTGCGATAGACCAGATTTAGTAGCCAGAGTTTTTTAAATTAAATTAAATGAATTAATACGTGACATCACTATAAGTCACTTATTTGGCAAATGTCTTGCTTATATATATACAATTGAATTTCAAAAAAGAGGCCTTCCACATGCACATCTTCTAATAATACTTCAAGAAAAAGATAAATTAGATACTGGTAGAAAAGTGGATTCAGTCATTGTTGCTGAACTACCAGATCCAGAACTATATGGTAGACTATATGAGATTGTAACTGATCGCATGATTCATGGACTCTGTGGCGATCTTAATCCACAGTCACCATGTATGCAAAATAATAAATGTTCCAAAGATTTTCCAAAAGATTATAGAGACAAAACGTATGCCAATTGTGATGGCTATCCACTTTATAAAACAAGAGAAGGAGATAGTACCATTATTTGTGGGAAAAAAGTTGACAATAGATATGTAGTACCCTACAATCCACATTTACTTATGAAGTATAATGCACACATTAATGTAGAAGCCTGCACTTCCATCAAATCCATTAAATATGTGTACAAATACATTTACATAGGCTATGATGCAGCTACTGTAGTCGTCAAAAGTGCAGACAACCCCGAAGGCACTGAGTTAGTACATGATGAACTTGCATCTCATGTAGATGCTCGCTATGTAAGTGCACCAGAAGCTATGTGGCGCCTTTTAAAATTTTAAATGCATGATAGATCACATGCAGTATATAGATTAGCAGTACATTTGCCACAAAGACATTTAGGGCCTCATTTAAATGCGATTTGGCCAATTGAATAGGGCTCTATATAAGCACATAGCATATTTTTTTACATAAGTTTTTAGTTAGTGAATACCTTGCTTTTGGATAGAAGTACACTAACTGAAAACTTCTATAAAATAAATATGCTCTGTGCTTATATAGAGCCCTATTCAATTGGCCAAATCGCAATTGAATGAGGCCCTTAGTGTATTTCCATGCTGGAAATGAAAGTAATGCATTGGCCCAAAGTGAGTATCGTCACACTAAACTAACTGCATGGTTTGAATTAAATTCTACAGTTTCACAAGCAACACAATTCTTATATATTGAAATTCCATATCAGTATGTTTTTGTGAATGTATTATGGAGACCTAGAAAAAGCAGAGGAAATAAAATAATCCCAAGAATTTACACAGTCAGTCCAAGAGATCTTGAACGTTTCTGCTTACGACTATTACTTTTAAATGTTCCTGGAGCACAAAGTTTTGAACACTTAAGAACTGTTAATGACATAGTATAAGAATTCTTGCATTTAGCTGCAAGACATAGAAACTTACTAGCTGATAATACAGAATGGGAAAGATGTGTAGAAGAAGCAGCACTATGTCAAATGCCACGGCAGATGAGGGAACAATTTGCATTTATTTGTATCTTCTCAAATGCTCCAAATGCATTAGCTTTGTGGGACACATTTAAAATAATATGGCTGAAGACTTTATGCAACGATACAATGAACATATTGCACACTTAAAAGCATTTATGGAAATCCAAGAAGTATTTTTAGACTACGACATTCAACTACAAGTACAAAGAACAGAAGAAAGACTTGCATCTTTAAATACGTTACAATTGCAAGCATTTAATGCCATTAAAAATGCAATAGATGATGACATGGTCAAAAGAGATATTTCTATCTTGATGGACCTGGCTGATCAGGAAAAACATATCTATATAATTTATTAATGAGTTTTGTACGAGCACAAGGTCAAATAGCGCTGCCGTTTGCCACTACTGGAATTGCTGCACTTTTGTTAGAAGGTGGGAGAACTGTACATAGTGGGTTTAAACTGCCAGTGCCTATTTTAGAAACCTCTGTGTCAGATATTCGCATGACATCATTACAAGCAAAAAAATTGAAAAAAAGTAAATTAATTATAATAGATGAGTCCACAATGATGTCATGCTATGCCCTCCAATGTATTGACCATTTGCTTCGTGAAGTCATGGATAATACTTTTCCATTTACATAGTTACATAGTTACATAGTTACATAGGGCCTCATTCTATTATAAGCCATAAAACGGCCGCAAAGCCGCGATTCCGGCCCCGTGTAGAGCTACCTTTACCTTGCAATTCAAATAGACGGCGCCGCAAGGATATCCCCCTTACGATCGACCGCATATCATGCAACCGGCCGCAAGGTCTGAAAACTTTAAATGCAAAAATAAATTCAAGATGGCACTGTTAAGCTCTGTAAATGCTAGTGATCATAATGGGGGACATGAGGATTAATAGCAACCCCCTCTCAAGCTTGCACATCAGCCCAAATCCGATATTTCATTAACGGTTTATTTTCCGTCCCGCAGCCTGGGCAGGTCTGAGGTGCTCCAAGCCCTCGGGACTATGTCCACGGATATTTGACATGAATTAATATAAAAATTATTTGCGGATTTGAGTGTAGGGGAATGTTGTGCTATGAATGCTAACATCCCCAATCACTTTATTGTCTCATAAGAGTGCAGGGTGGCTTTATTATGTGCATAATTGTCTGCTTGCGGGACCTTTTTGGTGTAAGTAAGCTGCGGCTCGGTTTTAGCCTTGCCGAGAGGGTTCCCGGAGCAATTGAATAGCAATCAGGCTTTTCTTGCGGCCGAAACTCTTGCGGCCGTTTAAGATCAAAGGCTTTTCTGCGGCGAGTGCGGCCGCAAGGGATAACAAGGCGCCGGCCGCAAGCCTGCCGGAGCCCCCGGCCGGAAGGGAATAGAATAGGCAAATAGCCTACGGCCAGTCCTTGCAGGCCCCGCATCTCCTACGGCCGATAATAGAATGAGACCCATAGTATTTAAGGTTGAAAAAAGACTTTCAGTCCATCAAGTTCAACCTTTTAAGATCTCCTCTGATCTGCAATATGCGGATTAACTATTAATTAATTAGTTGTATATAAAAAAAAAAAATCAATTCCCTCCTGATGCCAGACACCGGCAACCAGACTTCTCCCTGGATCAATACTGCCTCTCTAATTATCCATGATAACCCTGAATTCCCTTTTTAATTATAAATAAATCCAGTCCCCTTTTAAAGTTATCTATCGAATCCGCTGTCACCACCTCCTCTGGTAGAGAATTCCACAGATTAACCACCCTTACTGTGAAGAACCCTTTTCTTTCTTTGAGGTGGAATCTTTTTACTTCTAACCTCAAGGGATGTCCTCTTGTCAGTTGAAAACCTTTTGGCACAAAAAGCTCCCCTGACAAATCTTTATACTGACCCTGGATGTATTTATATAAGGTAATCATATCTCCTCTTAGACGCCTTTTTTCTAGAGAAAATAAGTTTAATTTGGTTAGTCTTTCTTCATAACTTAAAAGAGTTTTGTTGTGGGAATATCTGTAAAGCGCACAATCATAAGTGTATTTAGTACAACGTTTCCGGCTGATGTTCTCTGTTTAAGTATATGCCGTATATGTTGGTGTTACTTCATGGTACTTGAGTCCATGTGGGGCGGTGATATTATTTATTCTGTTGCTGTGTATTTTTCGAGTGTGCGTGTCGGGGTTCCCCAAAGCACAAGTACTTCAGACCATTTTCATGGATAAAAATATATTTATTTGGTAAAAATTCCGAATTGATTCTGGTACAGAAATCCAGTGATAAAAATCGTAAAATCAATAGATAGTAAAACAAGTGTCAGACGCGTTTTGCTGCTGTGATCTGCACCTTCCTCAGTGACAAATAAATTCCTACAGGAGGAGATTGATAGGAGTATGCATAAGTATACATGGTCCTTAGTGTAAAAATGTATAAAAAACAATACATTTGTAACAGTACAATATATTGGATAGGGATGGATCGGCGGTGTGTACAGGATTATATACATTTGTACTAATAAATTATGGCCCTTGAAGAGTGGTGAAGTACTTCGGTATGTTTAGAGGAAGTATTTATGAAATCATCCTACAGGGGTATATTGACATGATTGGGCATAATTGTTTTGTACTGCGGTAATTCGACTATGGCTACATTTGACGGAAAAAATGCATTTATAGATACACATAAAGTAAAAAGTATAAATGTCTATACATAAAATCATATATACAGGGGTGGGAAAGCAGATATAGAAAAATATTCCCTTGTGAGGCATAAGATATAAAAGTATGAAATATAAAAATTAAAAGCAACACCTATATTGTTAAGCGAATAAAAATACCCGCCCTGATGTTTGTAAAATAACATAAATATGCAAATGTGTGTGCACACAAACATGCCCGCACATACATATATACACACATACACACACATATATACACACATATATATATGTATATATATATATATATAAATATATATATATATATATACACACATACATATACATACACATGCACATACACACATAAACATACACACATATGCACGTATATACATATATACACATATACACACACACACACCCGGGAACGTTTAAGCACACACGTAGAATATTTTAATGATATGCAAGATTTTTTGGGGATAAGCTAGTACAATACACATGTGTAACGGCTACCCCGGTAGTGAGAGGGTACCAGCCGTTGGAGACGTCCTTTTACCTGGCAAGCTACTGTGTAAAAGTGAAGTTGGTATAATCCCATCCAAGAGTTCCAGAGGGAAAGTCAGGTTAAGCATTAAGTATCCATATAGAAGCACTACGCAGTCTCAGAAGCCCAGACCACCCATATTGGACGACACTTTCTTGGGAGTCAAAGAATACTGACTTTATTTTGTTATATGCAGAAATATATATACACCTCTTTCCACAGGTAATACACATGCCCATATTTGGCCACACAATACACATAGAGAAAACAATAGGTGTGGTCACACCTCCCAGGGACTAGCCGGCTACTTTGATACAATAACAGACATTGATAAGATAATGCTTCTCTTTGTTCCATCTTTCACAATGTGAACACTTTACACAATAGGGCTCTCCTGCCTCTACCCTAATAGGATTATGTATTATGCTAGGTGTCTGCAATGGTCTGAGCTAATATCCTGCAGAGCATAAACCAACATATCTACAGTATAGCAATGTGATCATATTTTAACCATAATAATTAAATAACCATAACACAGGGTAAAACAGTGATGGGTTCCGTTACACACCTCCCCCGTGACCATAAGCCGACATACACGGTCTGATCCCAACGGATCGGCCTGGGGATGTCCGGACAAAACGATTTGTTGGTCACTTCTACAGTTTGACAACCCATCAGCATTACTGCAATTCACATTTCCTCACATTTCAAGAACAAAACAAACGCACACTTCATACAGCATTCACAGCAATAAACATTTCAAGGAGAGGGAAAATACATTTTACAAACTGGTTTCAGACAATTAAATAATGAGGCAGAAAAACATCAGCCTTCCAAATGAACTGAAGTCCTTTAGCAAAACCGTCCCAAGTTGCAGAGTACATTCCTTCCCCAGCTCGTGGTCGGGCCCCTATTGTACAGGGCCCACTGTTCTCCCCCTGTACACCCACCCACCCTTTACACACTGGAACTACCACACTCACAGGTACACACAGCTAACTCAACTTTCTTCCCTCCAAACTACATATGTATAGAGGGACACGCACGTGTGTGTGTGTATATATATATATATATATATATATATATATATATATATATGTATATATATATATATATATGTATGTGTATTTTTGTACGTATGTGTGTGTGTATGTATGTATATATATGTATATGTATATATATGTATAGATATGTGTATATATATATATATATATATATATATATATGTATGTGTATGTATACGTGTACCAGTAGGTATTCATGTATATAGGTGTGTGTATATATAAATATGTATAGGTTTGTGTGTGTATATATAGGTGTTGGTGCTCATATATATATGCATGCATGTGTATTGTACTAGCTTATTCCCAAAACATCTTGCATATCATAAAATTATTCTACGTGTGTGCTTAAACGTTCCCGGGTGTGTGTGTGTGTATATGTGTATATATGTATATATGTGCATATGTGTGTATGTTTATGTGTGTATGTGTGTATATATATATATATATATATATATATATATATATATATATATATATATACATATATATATATATATGTGTATATATGTGTGTGTATGTGTGTATATATGTATGTGCGGGCATGTTTGTGTGTACACACATTTGCATATGTATGTTATTTTACAAACATCAGGGCGGGTATTTTTATTCGTTTAACAATATAGGTGTTGCTTTTATTTTTTATATTTCATACTTTTATATCTTATGCCTCACAAGGGAATATTTTTCTATATCTGCTTTCCCACCCCTGTATATATGATTTTATGTATAGACATTTATACTTTTTACTTTATGTGTATCTATAAATGCATTTTATCTGTCAAATGTAGCCATAGTCAGATTACCGCAGTACAAAACAATTATGCCCAATCATGTCAATATACCCCTGTAGGATGATTTCATACATCCTTCCTCTAGACATACCGAAGTACTTCACCATTCTTCTAGGGCCATAATTTATTAGTACAAATGTATATAATCCTGTACCCACCACCGATCCATCCCTATTCAATATATTGTACTGTTACAAATGTATTGTGTTTTATAAATGTGTACACTAAGGACCATGTATACTTATGCATACTCCTATCAATCTCCTGCTGTAGGAATTTATTTGTCACTGAGGAAGGTGCAGATCACAGCAGCAAAACGCGTCTGACACTTGTTTTACTATCTATTGATTTTACGATTTTTATCACTGGATTTCAAACCGGAATTTTTACCAAATAAATATATTTTTATCCATGAAAATGGTCTGAAGTACTTGTGCTTTGGGGAACCCCGACACGCACACTCGAAAAGTACACAGCATCAGACTAAATAATATCAGCGCCCCACATGGACTCAAGTACCATGGAGTAACACCAACATATACGACATATACTTAAACAGAGAACATCAGCCGGAAACGTTGTGCTAAATACACTTATGATTGTGCGCTTTACAGACATTCCCACAACAAAACTCTTTTATGTATCCATAAAGCACCGGCGTGAACAGTGCTTTCGGGAATAGCTGCACATCAGACCAACGTACACGAAAGCCCCTCTTATATATTGAGAACTCGTGTTATTATAGTCTTTCTATTGAGGTCATCAATACGCAGATAGGATCTCTTGAGCCCTAAGGCTAACACGGGTTGCGGTACGATCGAACACAACCACACAAAAATCCTATTTCTTCATAACTTAGCCCCTGCATTCCCCTTATTAGTTTTGTTGCCCTCTTCTGTACCTTTTCCAGCTCTAAAAATGTCCTTTTTATGAAGTGGTGCCCAAAAGTGTACTCCATATTCCAAATGAGGGCTTACTATAGATTTGTATAGTGGCAGAATTATATTTGCTTCCCTGGCTTTTATACCCTTCTTAATACATGCTAATATTTGATTTGCCTTTGTAGCTGCTGCTTGGCTTTGAGCACTGTTACCTAGGTGGTTGTCCACAAGCACTCCCAAATCCCTTTCAATATCCGATACACCTAGATTTGCTCCATTAAGATTATAAATTACATGGCTATTTTTCCTTCCCAGATGCATAACTTTACATTTATTCGTATTAAATCTCATCTGCCATTTAGATGCCCATTCCTCAATTTTATGTAAATCCCTTTGGAGGGAAAGCTCATCACTATCTGATTTAATTACTGTAACGGAGCAGGAACACGCAGTCCAAAATCTCCGCTGGTATACGATAAAATACCCACGAGGCACTACAGTTTCACCATCCCCGACCTCCCATATTGGACGACACACAATTTGGGAGTCAAATGAATACTGACTTTATTTTGTTATTGCAGAAATATTTATACATCTCTTCCCACAGGCAATCCACATCCCCCATATTTGGCTGCACAATACCCATAAAGAGAACAATAGGTGGGTCACACCTCCCTGGCAACTTTGATACAATCAGACATTGATTCAATTACACTTCTTTGTTCTTATCTGAGAAAGGAAGTCTATTGTATAGTGTTTTCATTATCTTATGCGGAGTCGCTGTAACGAGATTATCTCCCATGCCAAGTAGCTGTAAATGTTTGGGACAATATTCTGCAGAGCATCAACCAACATACATATATTAGGATCATATTTTAACCATAATAATCATAAAACAGGGTAAAACAGTGATGGGTTCCGCTACACACCTCCCCCGTGACCATAAGCCGGCATACACGGTCTGATCCCAACGGATCGGCCTGGGGATGTCCGGACAAAAGTATTTGTTGGTCAATTCTCTAGTTTGACAACCCATTAGCATTACTGCAATTCACATTTACTCACATTTCCCATATCCCCAGATAGCTGGGATCTGAGCGCACAAAACCACCGAATAGCGCTCAGATCCTCTTCACACAGTTCAATTGCCATGTAGCTAAAGTCTTTCCCATAGTCTTTCATCATTTGAATGGGCTCCATGGCATAGCTATCTGGGGTATCACCACTCCCACAGGGCAAGTACAGAATGACCCCCCTGTATGTAAAGGGCCAGAATGAGTGACTTACACTCTGGTATGGCCGAACACTGGTTCCAAAGGGCAATATGTACCAGGGCCATAGTCGCAGGGCAGGAGGCTGGCAAACAGTCCTCTCCAAGCCAAAGTGGCGAAGGGCACTTCGTCACACATCTCCCCTTTGGGGGGAAGTCTAACCAGGCACCTGGATATTTCGCTGGGGTGATGGTGCAACACGCTGAGGGGACTTGAGGGGCAGAGGCCCGCGGCACTCTGCCCTGATGCCAGCTCTTCTGCTGGTATAACCTGCAGGACCTCCTGCTCTGTACCAGGGACAAAGGGAGGGCAGAGGCCGACTGCACTCTGCCCCGCTGTCAGCTCTTCTGCTGGGGTACTTGGGACATATTCCGGCTCAGTAGCCAGGGAAACGTGGGGGTCAGTGGGGGTTAACATTTCCTCTGTTAACCCTGGGGCCACATTAGAAGTTAGCTGGGGAGGGGAGTTTGTACTTACCCCCTCCTCCGGTTGTCCCAGTGACGGTAGTTGGGGATCTGGACAAGCTGTGGGCGCAGAGACCACGGTCCCATCTGCGCCGTCTGGGAGATTGGTGTCTCCCCTGGTTAGGGTAAACTGTCGCTGGGGGGGAAGGATGACACCTTCTGCCCCCTGTGTTTCACACTGCCACTGGGGGGGAAGGACGACACCTTTGGCCCCCTGGAGTACCCACTGACGCTGTGGAGGAAGGTCGACACCTTCTGCTCCCTGGGGTACACACTGCCGCTGGGAGGGAAGGACGACACCTTCTGCCCCCTGGGGTTCACACTGCCGCTGAGGGGGAAGGACGACACCTTCTGCCCCCTGGGGTTCACACTGCCGCTGTGGAGGAAGGTCGACACCTTCTGCTCCCTGGGGTACACACTGCCGCTGGGGGGAAAGGACGACACCTTCTGCCCCCTGGGGTTCACACTGCCGCTGGGGGGGAAGGACGACACCTTCTGCCCCCTGGGGTTCACACTGCCGCTGGGGGGAAAGGACGACACCTTCTGCCCCCTGGGGTTCACACTGCCGCTGGGGGGAAAGGACGACACCTTCTGCCCCCTGGGGTTCACACTGCCGCTGAGGGGGAAGGACGACACCTTCTGCCCCCTGGGGTTCACACTGCCGCTGGGGGGAAAGGACGGCACCTTCTGCCCCCTGGGGTTCACACTGCCGCTGAGGGGGAAGGACGACACCTTCTGCCCCCTGGGGTTCACACTGCCGCTGGGGGGAAAGGACGACACCTTCTGCCCCCTGGAGGGCCGGTAGAGAGACCTCGGTCCCATCTCTACCTGCCATCTGGAGGTCATCCCAGGACCAGTCAATGAAGTCTGGTTCTGCTTGTCGAGTAGGTTGGGGCTGCACAAGGCTGAGCAGGTGTTGGTAGTCCTGCTCCAGCTCCCACTCTCTCGTTACCAGGTGGGTCATGTCTTTGCTCACCTCGCCTTCGTCATCCCAGACATACATGCCCATCCGGTAGTCGTAGATGTCCCAAAACCTAGACCCCTCCGTGCTGCCAAGATCAATATCGTCCTCCAAGGCATCCCATAATAAACCCGGGCCATCATAATCATCCCCCTCCGGTAAGTCGTGTTCAGCCGTCCAGGGGGTAAGTCGAACGGTATACCACCAGAGGGCCTGGTATGCGTTGTCTAGCCAGATCTCTCGCCATACCAGGGTCTCTAGTCTTGTCACCCACTCATCCAGGGGCTGCTCTCCCAATAGATACATCCGCATCGCCACACGCTTCTGTAGCCGCTGCTCATCACTGGGGAGACTCTCACCTCGCCGCCATTGGGCATCTTGCAGGGCATCATACCAGAGTTCCATTCTGTCTGTCTCCCTGTAGTCTGCGGCCTCCTTCTCATCCTCATCATGGAACGCTGTCCAAAAACTAGCCGGTTCCATCCTGCTGTAGCCAGGGGCGCTGTACGGATACTAGCGTTGCCCTCAATTTGTACTCCACGGAATGGTGTCTCCTGTAGCTGTCCTTCTGACCGTGGGAACAATTCCACCACTTGCCAACAAATGTAACGGAGCAGGAACACGCAGTCCAAAATCTCCGCTGGTATACGATAAAATACCCACGAGGCACTACAGTTTCACCATCCCCGACCTCCCATATTGGACGACACACAATTTGGGAATCAAATGAATACTGACTTTATTTTGTTATTGCAGAAATATTTATACATCTCTTCCCACAGGCAATCCACATCCCCCATATTTGGCTGCACAATACCCATAAAGAGAACAATAGGTGGGTCACACCTCCCTGGCAACTTTGATACAATCAGACATTGATTCAATTACACTTCTTTGTTCTTATCTGAGAAAGGAAGTCTATTGTATAGTGTTTTCATTATCTTATGCGGAGTCGCTGTAACGAGATTATCTCCCATGCCAAGTAGCTGTAAATGTTTGGGACAATATTCTGCAGAGCATCAACCAACATACATATATTAGGATCATATTTTAACCATAATAATCATAAAACAGGGTAAAACAGTGATGGGTTCCGCTACAATTACCTTGCACAACTTCGTGTCATCATCGAAAATGGAGACACCACACTCCAATCCTACCTCTAAGTCATTAATAAATATGTTAAAAAGGAGAGGACCTAATACTGAACCCTGAGAACCCCACTTACCACCTTAGTCCAATCAGAGTATGTTCCATTTACAACAACAATTTGCTTCCTGTCTTTTAGCCAGCTCTCAATCCATGAGCATATATTTACTGCAACTCCTGTATCTCTTAGTTTGCACAATAGTCTCCCATGTGGCACTGTATCAAAAGCCTTTGCAAAATCCAAAAAGACTACATCCACTGAGTTGCCTTGATCAAGGTTCCTACTAACCTCCTCATAAAAACGAATTAGATTTGTTTGACATGACCTATCCCTCATAAATTCATGTTGACTCCTACTTATAATCCTGTTCAAATAGACATATTCTTGTATATTATCCCTTTTTTTAACCCTTCTAGAAGCTTCCCCACTACAGAAGTGAGGCTCACTGGTCTATAATTCCCCGGATTTGCTCTTGCTCCCTTTTTTAAATATAGGTATCACATCAGCTTTTCTCCAATCATCTGGTATAGACCCTGTGTTGAGTGAATCTTGAAAAATTAAATATAATAGTTTGGCTATTACAGAACCCAGTTCCCTTAGTACCCTCAGATGTATTCCATCAGGACCCGGGGCTTTATTACCATTTATTTTTTCCAACCTCTTTTGGATTACTTCCTGTGTTAACTGTGTTTTTCATTTTCTATTTTAGCCAGTCTAATCGCCCTTTTGCAGGTCTTGTTGCTTTCCTTGTATTCCCGTAAAGCAGTCTCGGTCCCCTCTTGTTTGTATAATTTAAATGCCTGTTTTTTACTCTGTATCTTGATCTTTAAATCATTGTTAAGCAACATTGGATGGGATTTACTCCTTTTACTTTTATTCCCACACTGTATATGCCGATGTGTATGTATATTTAGTAAGGATTTAAATGTTGTCCACTTGTGGCCAGTGTTTTTACCTGCCAGTTCTCTGTCCCACTCTATACTTTGTATTGCTTCTCTTAGACCGTTAAAATCTGCCCTTTTAAAATTAAGAGTTTTTGGTGGCCCCTTAAAAAAAAAAATTTTTTTAATTCGATCTCAAACTAGACTGTGTTGTGATCACTGTTTCCTAAAGGTTGCCTATTCCAACATTAGATACTATATCAATATTTAGTGATGTCGCGAACATAGCGAACATAACATTTTCGGTTCGCGAACGGCGAACACGAACCGCCGCAAATATTCGCGAACCGGCGAACGTCGGCGAACCGCCATAGACTTCAATGGGCAGGTGAATTTTAAAACCCACAGGGACTCTTTCTGGCCACAATAGTGATGGGAAAGTTGTTTCAAGGGGTCTAACAACTGGACTGTGGCATGCCGGAGGGGGATCCATGGCAAAACTCCCACGGAAAATTACATAGTTGATACAGAGTCTGGTTTTAAGCCATAAAGGGCATAAATTACCTAACATTCCTAAATTGTTTGAAATAACGTGCTTTAAAACATCAGGTATGATGTTGTATCGATCAGGTAGTGTAAGGGTTACACCTGCTTCACAGTGACAGACCAAACTCCCCGTTTAACGCACCGCAAACAACCGCAAACAGTCCATTTGCACAACCGCAAACTCCCCTTTTGCACAAGGTTGGATACCAAGCTAGCCATGTCCCATTCCATGTCCTCACTGATGTCATTGAAGGTCTCTTCCTCCACCCAGCCATGTACAACACCAAGGGCCCCCGAAAGGTGACAACAAGCCCCCTGGGACACCTGCTGTGTTTGGTCTTCCACCTCCTCAAAGCCACCTTCCTCCTCTGACTCCTCTTCTTCAGACTCCTCTCACTGCATTGCCTCTCTCTGCATTATTATAAGGTGTGTTAAGTAGTACTACTCTTATCAGTTTAAAACCTGTTACAGCACATATCAGGGGGCATGTATAAGGCCTGGATTTTTAGAACCGGGAGATGGAAAAAGATGCTTTGTTGGTCGTATCACTTAAATTTTGGGGCACTTTGAGACATTAGCTTCTTACGCTCAAACATGTCCTTTACAGGCACCTGACTATGGGCAAATGAGCAGGAACTGCTCAAGGCAAGAGACGCGGTGGCGGATGGTTGAGAGGGGGCAAGGAGGACAGCAGTGGTTGATGTGGCTGATGATGCTGGACCAGGAGGAGGATGGCGGCTTTGAGTTTGTGTGCTGCTTGTACTCATGTGTTGGTCTGAAGTCACCCAAACATTAGGTCTCAACCTGTAGAGGATAAGGGAACCAGGCTACTCTAGACCTCATTCATCATTACCGGTTTTGACAGATTGGTACTATGCGTCTAAGCTACTGTGACAACAGATATGAGTGGCACTGTGCACTTGCAGAAGTTGGCAGAGTAGACACTGTAGGTATGACACACACGCTTGCAGACAACTAACTGCTATGCAATCTATTACAGTAGAAAAAATGTTTTTTGTTTTAAATGTACACTACTGTTACACCAGATATGAGTGGTGTGTTAAGTAGTACTACCCCTATCAGTTTAATCCCTGTAATGTGCCTTTTTTTGGGGTTTGGTTGTTGAAGGCACAGTGCAGCACCAGAGGCCAGAAGAATTAGGCATGTACACATGCCTGAAAAATTAGGTATTGTTGATCTTGCAGCGAGCAGAGAAGAAGGTAGGCCTGATTCAACACCCCAGCCCGCATACCCACACTCAGAGATTGAGGGGGGGACCTGAGAAGGCCACGGGTCGGAGATATAAAGGGGGGCCATCCCAAATAAGCACACAAGCGGGGACAAAGGTAGTGAAGGGGACATAGAGGCCTATGGACTGACGGTCGCCATCTTGGCAGGAAAAGTGCCCAGCAATTAAGCCAAACTGACCCAGCACAGGCAGCTACTTGAGTCAAACGCTGTACTATTACACCTTAATAAAGCTGAAACATGCAGCCGCAGGGATTCTAAATGGCCACACGGGGACAAGGAGGCTAACAGCCCCCACAGTCTCTGCACCACTCTTTTTAACAGATAACCCAATGGGCTAACCAGGGACCTTGACCACATAAAAAAACAGAATTTTATTGGAGGAATTATTAGTGTCTTTACCCCCCAAGAGAGGACATAATATACGGTATCTTTTGACTACCTGATGGCCAAACCTCCTTTAGCCACAATGCTATCCAAGAAACATTTCAAAACTTTATCTGACTGGGGGTCTATAGAGTGACATTAGTGCTGACCTTTATATAACTGGGGGTCTATAGAGTGACATTAGTACTGACCTTTATATGACTGGGTGTCTATAGAGGGACATTAGTAATGACCTTTATCTGACTGGGTGTCTATAGAGGGACATTAGTAATGACCTTTATCTGACTGGGTGTCTATAGAGGGACATTAGTACTGACCTTTATCTGACTGGGTGTCTATAGAGTGTTATTAGTACTGACCTTTATATGACTGGGGGTCTATAGGTGACATTAGTCCTGACCTCCTGCTGCAGTATTATTACTCCTAGTACTCCCAGGCTTGCTACTATTAGATATAATAACCTCAGTTTCGTTTCCTTATCTGTTGGTAACATCAAAATATGATTACTAAATATTTCATATTTGTTTGTTTTTTTCTCCCAAAGTGAACCCCTTTGTGTGTGTCCCACAGATGTGGCGTTTCCGCTCTGCGTATGTTGGATTTGCACCGCTCAAAAAGTATGAAAAGAGATCCCCCCCCCCTTGAAGCCCATTAATGACATCATCAGTAAATTGTATGTAACAGATTCCAGTGTTTAGGGTTTATGACCCAATACTGCGATCATATCATTTATGACAAAAATCCATATTTGTCGCATTATTCAGACGCGCGTGCATCTTTGTGTTACATTTCCTGATACTTTTATTATCTTGATCTTTATATATTTACTAGCGACTTGCCCGTCAAAAAATGGTGGCAATAAGATTGTAAGGCAGGTAATGGTTTGGACGAGACATTCATTTTGTTGGTCGGACATCCTTCGGCGCTCATTGCGAGGCTGTTGGTTGTATTTTTTTTCTGATAGGCGCTTTTGCTGTTATTCTTTGGTCGGCGGTGATGTGTTTTTTGCACTTATTGCAAGCGTTGGCGCTCGTTGTGAGGCGCTCAGTGAATGGCTTTTATGTTTAATGTGATAATGTTTTTTTGTGTATATGTATTTTTGTATGCTAATGAAATAATTACTAAATGAATATACTTTAACTATTTGTAAGTAATATATGCAGGAAGCATTGTGCTGAAGAGCTGACAATCTGTTTTCATGTTCCTGCAGCATACAATGTAGGTTTTCAGTGCTGTGGAGCTGCTGTGTAAGTGTCAGCAATGTGTGCAGTGTGTAGTGTAAATAGGCTGCATGCGCGAGGGGAAGCCGTTAGGGTAGCTGGGTACTTCCGCATTGTGTAAGTTAGTGTTGAAAAATGGCGGGGAATGTGTATGTGGTAAGCGGGTGTGGATGATTTAGCGTCCTTGTTAATAGTGTATCTTTACGTCGTACGGCTTTTTAGGAAAATCTTTTTTAGTTAGCTCTTCAGGTTATTGATCACTGGATATATTAATTACAAATAGGTAAAGTATTTTAGTAATTAATTAATTCATTATTATTAAAAAAAATATATATAAAAAAATACGCTTAATAGCATATTTTACACTGCGGTTACTTTACATACATTAACGCTTCGCACTTCCTAATACATTTGTTCATTCACAATAGTTATTATCGTGCATTCATTTAATAAGTATTAATTAGTAATGGAAAATAAAAATGTAGACTTTACACTACACTAAAAATTTTTACTTTTTACTCTGCAGTTATATATCTGGATTACTGCTCATTGGCTGCCAGCGATAGCACTCTCAAAGCAGTTACAAATCTAAATCACTTTATTATGCTCTGAGACCTGAATACATTTTTTAATTTACACTGCACAAAAAAAATTATATATTTAACACTGTACTTATATATCTGTCTTTGCGATGAGCGCCGAAGATTGATCGTTGCAAAGCACGAAACATGAAGGACACGAGGGAAGAGGCTCACAATGAGCGCCAAAGGTCCTCAGAGTACAAAAAGCATCACATTGTGTGGCAAACAGCATTGCCATGGCTTCAAACTTTTTTATTTATTATTATTGCCCCGTCATTTGTGCCAGGCAAGTCGCTAGTGATATAATATAACATAATGCAATACAATATTATACAGTACACATGGGTGTTGGAACTGGGGGGGGGGGGTTAGGGGTAACCCGCCCCCCCCACAGATTTCTTATCGTATGTATGTATGCATATAGAAGCTAACAGGGGAGGGGAGAGGGAGAGGAAGACACAGGAGAGGGGAGAGGGGGAGGAAGACACAGTGGAGAGGGGGAGGAAGACACAGGGCAGAGGGGGGAAGAGAAACAGGGTAAGGGAGAGGTGAGGGGAAGAGACACATGGGAGGGGGGAGAGACACAGGAGAGAGTGGGGGGTAGAGACACAGGGGAGAGGGGGGAAGAGACTAATGGGAGGGAGTGGTGAGGAGACACCGGGGAGAGGAAAGGGGGTAAAGACACAGAGGAGGGGGGAAGAAACACAGGGGAAGGGAGAGGGGGTAGAGACACAGGGGAGAGGGGGTAGAGACACAGGGGAGAAGGGGGAAGAGACACAGATGAGGGGGGAGAGACACAGGGGAGAGGGAAGGGGGGGAAGACACAGGGGAGGGGGGAAAGAAACACGGGAAGAGAGAGGGGGGTAGAGACACAGGGGAGGGGGGAGTGACACAGGGAAGAGGTAAGGGGGAAAAGACACAGGAGAGGGGGGAAATAAACACTTGGGAAGGGAGAGGGGGTAGAGACACAGGCAAGGGTGGGAGAGACACAGGGGAGAGGGGGGGAGAGAGACACATGGGAGGGAGTGGGGGGGAGACACAGGGGAGAGGGGAGAAGAGAGACACATGGGAGGGAGTGGGGGGGAGACACAGGGGAGGTCTTCTGCTTTATTATTATTATTATTATTATTATTACTATATAATGTGTAGATGTATCGGCTGGGCATGCTCTTGTGCATTATTATTATTATTATTATTATTACTTTATAATGTGTAGATGTAACAGCTGGGCATGCTCTTCTATATTATTATTATTATTATTATTATTACTATATAATGTGTAGATGTACCGGTTGGGCATGCTCTTGAGCATTATTATTATTATTGTTATTATTATTATTATTATTATTATTATTATTATTATTATTATTATTACTATATAATGTGTAGATGTACCGGCTGGGCATGCTCTTGTGTATTATTATTATTATTATTACTATATAATGTGTAGATGTACCGGCTGGGCATGCTCTTGTGCATTAATATTATTATTATTATTAGTAGTATTTTACTAATAATAATAATAATAATGCAGAAGAGCATGCCCAGCTGGTACATCTACACATTATATAGTAGTAATAATAATAATAATGCACAAGAGTCCTTCAGCACTGCACTGGACACTGAATAAACTTGCCTAGCTATGGTTTTCCCTCATGATGCAGTATCACCTACACTCTCCCTCCTCTCAGTAAGACTGCAAGTTAGTTATGATTCCAAAATGAGTGTATGCTGCTGATTGGCTGGAATGTGTCTGCTGACTGTGACATGCAGGGTCAAAGTTTGCTCAATGATAAAGTATTGGGGGCGGGTCGAATATCACATATGTTCGCAGTTCCCGGCGAACGCGAACATGCTATGTTCGCCGGGAACAGTCCGCCGGCGAACTATCTCTATCAATATTATTTGTGATGAGTAAATCTAAGATAGCTTAATTTCTAGTAGGCTCTTGTACAACCTGGGCCAGATAATGATCCCTGAGTGTACTCAATAACCTGCTCCCAATAGATGAACTGCTGGTCTCATTTATCCAGTTTATTTCAGGGTAATTAAAATCTCCCATTATTAGAACTTGACCATGCCTAGCTGCATTTTCAATCTGTAACAATAATTGTATTTCCTCACTTTCAGCTATATTTGGGGGTTTATAGCATACTAATATTCTTTTGGAAATTGCTGCTCCGCTATTTAACTCTACCCACAAACATTCAGCTTCATCACTAGGTCCTCCATAAATATCTTCTCTGACTATAGGCTTAAATTCAGGCTTAACATACAGACAAATCCCTCCTCCTCGTTTACCACTGCCTCTATCTTTCCTAAATAGGTTATAACTATTCAGATTAACAGTCCAATCATGAGATTCATCCCACCACGTTTCAGTAATGCCTATCAAATCCCAATTTTCATTAATTGCTAATAATTCTAACTCTCCCATTTTTCCTGGCAAGCTTCTGGCATTAGCAAGCATAAACCTTATATTCTGAGTCTGTAGTTCTGAAGTGCCTGCCACTGTACTTGAAGTACTTAGTACTACCTCCATATTGACTATACTACCCCTCCCCTATCTCCACCCCTATGAGTTGTTAATTCATCCCTTATACCCTCTACACTTTTTACCCCATTACTTATATCTAGTCCCTCCCCCCCAACTACTAGTTTAAAAACTCCTCCAGCCTTTCTACCATCCTATCCCCTAGTACAAAAGCTCCCTCATCATTAATGTGCAATCCATCCCTACTGTAGAGATTGTACCGAAGTGAGAAGTCAGTCTAGTGCTCCAAAAACCCAAACCCCTCCTTAGTGCACCACATCTTTAGCCACGCATTAATTTCCCTAAGCTCCTTCTGCCTCCCTGTGCTAGCACGTGGCACTGGTAGTATCTCAGAAAATACTACCTTGGAGGTCCTTGCCTTCAGCTTATTACCTAGTTCTCTAAAATCATTCTTTAGACTCCATCTTCCACTAACTTTGTCATTGGTACCAATATGTACCAAGACTGCCGGTTCATTTCCAGCCCCTCCCAATAATTTGTCTATCCGATCCACGACATGACGAACCCGAGCACACGGGAGACAGCAAACTGTTTGATTGCTGGGATCTGGGTGACAAATCACCCTGTCTACCTTCCTAATAATAGAGTCCCCTACAACCACAACCTGTCTGTTGCTCTGCCTATGCTGCCCTCCCACTCCTCCAGTAGAGCTGTTCTCCCAGTTGCTAGAGGGAACAGCTCTATCTGGCAATCACATTCCTGAATGGACATACCCAACAGTTTCACTCAATCTGGCAAATCTGCATGTGTTTGCCAACTCAGAACTGGCCTGCCTCCTCCTGTTCCCCCTGCTTCCCCTTGTAACTGTAACCCAGCTACCTTCCTGTACATCCTCACTAGCCCCAGCTCCGCCCTCCATGCTAGGCCCAGCTAAACTGTGCTCAGTGAGCACCAACCCAACTTCCAGTGGAGCAATATCACCAAGTGCTGCAATTCGCCGCTCTAGATCTCCAATTTGAGCTTCCAGAAAGGCAACATACTCACAACGGTCACAGAGGTATGGACCCTTGATCATCTGTTCCAGTATTGCATACATATGACAGGCTGTACACTGAGTGAGGTTGCCACTGGACTGACTCATAATTATTATTATTGTCTACAAAATTTCAGTGGGAAAAATAAAGAATATAAAATAATATATTTATATAAAGTTTTCCTCCTTTGTTACTATAAATCTGCCCTCCCTTTTCTTTGAAGTCCCTACCCCTATTTAAAATCCTACACCTCACTAGAACTGCACCTGATACTGAAAATGTTCGCATGCTCACAAGTTCGCCCCTTCCCTATTTATACTAACTTCTGCCTTCTCACCTGGGCACAATTAGTGCACTCTGTAATTTATCAGCCTTTATCTGTAAAAGAAAGTCCACTTGTAAACAGGCCCCAAAAAAGCTCACAAACCTTTTATACTGGTTAAACAATCAAGCCACACCCCTCTCACCTGGGCACAATTAGTGCACTCTGCAATTTATCAGCCTTTATGTGTAAAGGAAAATCCACTTGTAAACAGGCTCCAAAACAGCTCACAAACATTTTATACTGGTTTAATAGTCAAGCCACACCCCTCTGACCTGGGCACAATTAGTGCACTCTGAAATTTATCAGCCTTTATGTGTAAAGGAAAATCCACTTGAAAACAGGCCCCAAAACAGCTCACAAACCTTTTATATTAGTTACACAGTCAAGCCACACCCCTCTCACCAGGGCACAATTAGTGCACTCTGCAATTTATCAGCCTTTATCTGTAAAGGAAAATCCACTTGTAAACAAGGTGGAAAGGCAATGTTGTTAGTTGGCGATTTTAGACAAACATTACCTGTCGTTGTACATGGAAATCGAACTGACATTATCGAAACCTGTATAAAGTCAAGCACACTATGGAAACATTTTACCCATCTTCAACTGCAACAAAATATGAGATCAGAAGGCCAAAATGATTTCAATGATTGGCTTATTAAAATTGGAGAAAGGCAGAACAGAAAAAATACCAAATTTACCTGACGACACTGTGCACATCCCACCTGATATGATTTGTCACCAAGATCTTATATCGGCTATATTTGAAGGTACCATAAATAACCAGGAATATTCAGAGCTTGGCAATCAAGTCATCCTAACCTGTAAAAATAAGGATGCATTAATCCTCAATAATGAAATCTTTAAAAAAATTAATGCACCCCAAAGAATTTATCACAGTGCTGATTCTGTACTTGCTGATGACAAAGAAAGTCAGGCAAACTTTTCCACTGAATTCATAAACTCATTAACTCCTTCTGGAATGCCACCACATATTTTGCAGCTAAAGAAAGGTGCAATTGTCATGTTACTGCGAAATATGAACCCCAAAAAAGGCCTATGCAATGGGACAAGATTAATTGTTCAACAATTAAAGGACCATTTTATAGATGCTGAAATTTTAACTGGTACCCATAAAGGAGGGAGAGTTTTCATACAAAGAATAGATTTAGCACCAAGTGAAAGTAGTCTCCCTTTTATACTTCAATTTCCCATCATTATGGCATTTGCCATGACCATTAATAAATCACAAGTACAAACTTTCAAATCTGTGGGTATTTTCTTAGAACAACCAGTATTTGCACATGGCCAATTGTACGTTGCCTTATCACAGTGCAAAAATCCACAAGCTATTAAAGTTTACATGGAAAAGAATGAAAGTCAAGGTGATTTATTAGAAGATGGACACATTTTTACTAAAAACATTGTCTTCTATGAAGTACTGTAACTTTACATCAAACAAACAAACATGCAAAACCAATTTAAAATCAAACGTAAAAACTTAAAAAAACACAATATAACCATGACATTTTAACAAAAAGTACACACAACTGTCCATTTCCTTCAAAAGGTCATTATTACTCTACAGAAATTAGTTTACAACAACAATATTTTCCTAATAAACTACATGAAATTGTCAAACACATAGAGAACAGTGGTTACACGTCGCGGAACAACTTTCAATTCTCGCTTTCTCTTTTTAAAGAACTACTTTTCCACAGACAAAACTCTATGTGCCATTTAAAACAATTACTACACCAACAAACAAAGGTAAACCAGTAAAAACTACAAATCAATAAAGAATTCAGTCATAATTCATGGAAGTACTGTTTATGTATGATTAGTCTCACAAAACACTTGCTTTGCATTATTTTGACAAATTCTGTTCAAATGTTAATTAACTATGTTACTGTTTCTAATGTTACAAGTTTAAACAAAATATTTTGTAGTTCCTTACTTAGACGCATAAGAAAGTTAAAGTTTCTAAAAATATACTTTCAAGTTCCTTACTTAGACATATTACAAAGTTCATGTTAAAAGCACAGCCACGTTTTGAGTCGCAATGTAAATGTTGTCTTTTATGTTAAACATTAATCCAGGGAGTAATCTGATCGCCGGTTAATGGGGTCAGGAAGGAATAATATATATTATTATTTCCTGCTTTGAGACAATTGCCTACGTTTCAAAGAGGTTTTTTACTGTTTGCCTTCCTCTGGTTTCAATGTATATTTAATTAAACAATTGTTCAGATAGAACTTGCATATTAAAAAAACATTACCTCAAGTTTACAATACTGATTAATTTAAAGTTCAACTGTTCTTACATTCAAATGTTAATACTTTTACTACAAAACTCTTTAACAGTTACTCAAGAAGAAAAGAAAATCTTAAAAAAATAAACATGGTTATTATAAGAATTGTACTTATTTCGACATAACTAAAACCTTACAAGTATCAAATACGTATATTACTAACTAAACAAATTTACAAACATACACACCTCATTGCTGTCATTTTTTGACGGGCAAGTCGCTAGTAATAATAATAATGTTAATAATAGGAAGGAAATAATTTTTCCCCCCTTTTGAGGCAATTGGCAAAGTTTCACTTGGGTTTTTTCCTGTTTGCCTTCCTCTGAAAGAATTCATGATTAATCAGAATAATGCAGATCAGAGGAGATCTTAAAAAGGTTGAACTTGATAGACTAAATGTCTTTTTTCAACCTCAATTACTATGTAACTATGTAACTAAATGCAGTGTGCATGATAAGGAGGGAAGTTATAGGCTTCTTTAAGCAGATGTGTTTTTAGTGAGGTTTTGAAGGATTTGAAGCTGGAGGATAGTCTAGTGGAGCGAGGCAAGGAGTTCCAGAGAATATGGGCAGTGCGAGAAAAGCCCTGAAGATGGGAGTGAGAGGAGGTGATGAGAGAGGAGGGGGTGCAGTGTTGTTGAGGGCTTTGTAAGTTAGGGCCTTCATATGAAATTGTATTCTGGAGGCTACAGGAAGCCAGTGGAGCGACTGAGAGAGAGGTGCTGCAGACACTGAGCATTTAGTAAGGTAGATGAGTCTAGCATTCAATAGGGATTGAAGGGGGGATAGACAGGTGGTGGGTAGGCCACCAAGAAGTGAGTGGCAGTAGTCAAGACTGGATATGATGAGGGAATTTATTAGAATCTTAGTTATGGCTTGTTTAAGGTAGTGACATATTTTGGAAATGTTTTTTAAATTGAAAAGATAAGATTTTGTTAGTGACTGTATGTAAGGATTGAAAGAGAGGGAAGGGTCCAGTAGAACCCCAAGACAATGGGCTTGGGAGGTGGGATTGATGATGTGAGAAATTTACGCTGTAGTAGATGGTGGGAATATTAATAGTTTGTTCTTAGAAAAGTTGAGTTTGGAGATGGTGGGCGGACATCCAGGAGGATATGCTTGAGAGGCAGTTTGAAACACGTGCTAGAAGAGAGGGGGATAAATCAGGTGCTGACAGGTAGATTTGAGTGTCATCTGCATAGAGATGATACTGAAGTCCAAAAGATATTATTATGATGCCAAGTGACGATGTATAGATAGAGAATAGGAGGGGGCCTAAGACTTAACCTTGGGGTTCATCAACAGACAGAAGGTAAGGAGAAAAAGAGGTACCAGAGAAGGAGACACTAAATGTTCAATCTTGTAGGTATTATATGAACCATGAGAGAGCAGTATCTCTGATTCCAAGGTAGTGGAGAATTTGGATTAGTAGAGGGTGATCAACTGTATCAAAGGCAGCAGAGAGATCCAGGAGTAGTAGAATAGAAAAGTGACCCTTTGACTTTGCAGTGAGTAAGTCATCAGTGACTTTTGTGAGAGCATTCTCAGTGGAGTGTTGGGGTTGGAAGACAGATTAGAAGGTGTCAAGAAGGGAGTTGAAGAAGACAAATTGGGCAAGGCGATTGTAGTCGAGCCGCTCAAGCAGTTTGAAAGCCAGGGTAAGTAGAGTGATAGAGCGATAGCTAGTTGTGGAATCAGTGACAGATGAGGGTTTCTTAAGAATGAATGTAAGTATGGCATGTTTTTGAGATGATGGAAATGTGCTAGTGTGTAAAGAAAGGTTGATGAGATGTGTGAGAGCAGGGGTAAGTGTGGTAGAGAGGGGAGGGATAAGATGATGGAATAGGATCTAGCGGACAGGTAGTAAGGTGAGAGGTTGATAGTAGGCTGGATACTTTATTCTCTGTTACAAGGTCAAAGGAATGCATAATGGCTGTGGGCTTAGGGAGGGGTAAAGGCTGGGTGTTATCCGTTAGTTGAGAGGAGGGAGTGTGTGATCCATGTTAAGAGGAGAGTTCATTGTGAATGTTTTCAATTTTATGGTTAAAATGGCTGTGTAAAAGGCATTTACATTTCTGATGAGCTGTGGTTGCAATTTCTAAAGAAAGTCTGCATCTGGGCCGATGAGGGGAAAGGAGTGGGGTGTCAATTTTAGTCATCCAGTTATCAAACAAAGGATCTGCAAATCTGCCTGTTCCCTCCTCTCTCCCTCCACTGATAACTTTGAATACACAAAGCTATTATCCAGCTCTCAGGATGTGATGTAACAAATACAAGATGTATTTCTGTTTTATGTCCATAGCTTATATAGTTGTAAACATTGTTAGTTTGGTACATAACTGAAAAACAAGTATCTTTTTATTATTTTTTTTAATCGCACTGTCAATTTATTGATTTGATATGCTGTTGTTTGATTATTTTGTATTTAATACATGAAACATAATACATTGCATCCAATAAAGAATCATAGCTCTATATGTGAGTGATATAAGATGTTATGGCTAATAAAGTTGTTGTAGAGAATCGACTTTCTTGTATCTTAATTCAAATATATATTTTCATTATTACCTAAATATGGGTGTAACAATATTGAGGAATGTGTGGAAAATGTAATTAATCCCTTACAGTTCTCAAGGAAAAAGCATTGTTGTTGTTTAGTCATTTAGTTGCATCCGACTCTCCATGACTCTATGGACCACAGAACGCCAGGTGCATCTCTTAGTCACTGCCCCTCTGCGCTCCATCAAGTTCATGTTTATTGCTTCAGTGACCTCATCTATCCATCTCCACCTCTGTCGTCCCCTTCTCCTTGTGCCCACAATTTTTCCCAGCATCAGAGTCTTTTCTAGGGAATCCTTCCGTCTCATGATATGGCCAGAATATTTGAGCTTCAGTCTCATGATTATACCTTCTAGTGAACAGTTTGTCTTTATATTCAGAAGTATTGATGTATTGGATTTTCTTGCAGTCCAAGGGATTCTAATCAGTCTTCTCCAACACCACAATTCAAAGGCGTCAGTTCTATGGTGCTCTTACTTTTTTATGGTCCAGCTCTCACATTCGTATGTTACTACTGGGAATACCATAGTTTGGACTTTGTAGACCTGTGTTGATAGTTTAATATCTTTACTTTGTACTAGCTTGTCCAAGCTTGCCATAGCTTTCATGACTACAGTTGCCATCTGCAGAGCTCTTGGATCCAAGGAAAATAAAATCTGTCACTGCCTCTAATTCTTCCCCATCTATTCGCCAGGAAGTGAGATTGCCGTTTATCATGATCTTCATCTTTGTAACATTGGGCCAACTTTTGCACTCTCTTATTTTACCCTCATCAATAAGTCCTTTACTTTCTCCTCACTTTCTCCCATCAAAGTAGTTTCATCAACATATCTGAGGTTGTTGATATTCCTTCCAGCAATATTGATTCCGGCTTTGCATTCATCCAGTCCAGCCTTATGTATGATATACTCTGCATATAAGTTGAATAAATAAGGTGACAATATAAAACCTTGTCACACTCCTTTTCTGATCTTGAAACATTCTGTTGTCCCATGTTCGTTATGACTGTGGCTTTTCGGTCAACAGACAGATTCTTTTGGAGGAGGATGAGATGATCTGGTAAGCCCTTCTCTTTAAGGACTCGCCACATTTTGTTGTGATCCACAAAGTCAAAGGCTTTAGAATAGTCTATGAAGCAGAAGTAATTGTTTTTTCTGGAACTCCCTTGCTTTCTCTATTATCCAGCAGACATTCACAATTTGATCTCTTGTACCTCTTCCTCTGCAGAACCCCGCTTGCACATATTGTTAGAGTCGAATCTTAAGCATTACCTTGCTGGCATGTGAAATGAGTGCAATTGTTCGATAATTGGAGCTCTCTTTGGCACTGCCTTTTTTGGGGGATTGTGATGTAGACTGACCTTTTTCAGTCTATTGGCCATTGTTGAGTTTTCCAAATGTGTTGACATAAGGCAAGTAACACTTTCACAGCATCATCCTGTAGAATTTTGAATAGTTCAATTGGGATTCTATCACCTCCTGCAGCCTTATTATCAGCAAGACATCCCTGGGACCCATCTCATTTCACTCTCCAAGATGTCTGGCTCTGACTCATTGGACAAATTATTGAGGTCATCACTGCTGTTATAAGATCCTTCTTCAGTGTATTCCTGCGACCTTTTCTTTATCTGATCTTCTTCAGCTAAGTCTCTACCATTTTTTCTTTTATCACTCCCACTTTTGCATGAAAGGTGCATTCTAGGTTACCAATTTTCTTGAAGAGATCTCTTGATTTACCCATTTGGTTATCTTCTTCAATCTCTTTACATCGCTAATTGTAGAATGGCTCCTTGTTATCTTGCTATCCTCTGGAATTCGGAATTCAGTTCAAATCTTTTCTTATCTCCACTACCTTTCACTTTCCTTCATTCCTGTGCTACTCTCACAGCCTTATCAGACAGCCAGTTTGACTTCTTTCTTTTAGGGATATTCTTTATTGCTGTTTCCTGGATTATGTTGCAAACTTCAGTCCAAAGTTCTTCAGGCATTCTGTCTTCCATGTTTAGTTCCATAAATCTATTCTTTACTTCCACTGCATAATCGCAAGGGATATTATTTATTTCGTATTTACTTGGACTGATGGTTTTCCCTTTTTTCTTCAGTTTGATTTTCAACTATGCAATAAGAAGCTCATGGTCTGAGCAGTCGGCTGCGGGTCTTGATTTTGCTGACTACATGTATAGAGCTCTGTCTATGGCTGCAAAGTATATAGTCAATATGATTTCTATGTTGTCCATCTGGTGATGTCCATGTGTAGAAAAAATGTTTTTTTGTCTGTTCATGTATTTCTGTCGTAAGTATACAAATTTGCTGTGTCATCTGGTGATGTCAATTACCCGGCCATCAAGATTCTGCAGATACAACATAAGGAAGCCCAGAGTTGGGAAAACGTACAGAAGACTCTGATTGGTAAAACCACAATTTAAACGCCTTCAAGAAAAGTATAAAGAGACTGTTATATCTGATTGTGGGCACGCCAGCAGAGTTACTTGTGAAAGTGCTAAAATGTAGTCACTTTGCTTTTGTAATCTGTTCATTGTACAGATAATATATGTAAAATTTGGATCAGTTGTTTTCACGCTGTCTGATTTCCATAACAAGGGTGTTTGCTATAACCAGAGAATTATCTTGACAAAATTCTACTAATCTCTGACCTGCTTCATTTTGTACTCCAAGGCTAAATTTGTCAGTTTTTTTCTGGTGTCCTTTAGTTCCCTACTTTTAGCATTCCAATCTCCCATGATGATAGTAACATATTTTCTTGGTGTTATATATTTGATGTGTTGAATGTCTTTGTAGAAATTGACAATTAACAAATCAGCCTCTTCAGCATCCATGGCTGGAGCATAGACTTGGATCACTGTGATATTAAATGGCTTACCTTGAATTTGAATTAAAATCATTCTATCATTTATTGGGTTGTAATCGAGCACTGCTTTGGCCAATCTTTGATTGACTAGGATGGCTATTCCATTTCTTCTGTGGGATTCTTGACCACAGTAAAAGATCTGGTGGTTGTCTGATGTGAAACGTCCCAGTCCAGTCCATTTAAGTTCACCAATCCCCAGGATATGAATGTTTAACCTTGTCATTTCATTCTTGACCACATCTAGTTTGCTTTGGTTCATAATTCTAACATTCCAGGTTCCTATTCTGAATTGATCTTTGCAGCATCAGACTTTCCTTTCCCCTACAAACATATCCACAGCTGGGTATCCTTTCGGCTTTGGCCCAACCACTTCATTAGATCTGGTGTTACTTGTACTTGCCCTCTGCTCTTCCTCAGTAATGTGGTAGGCACCTTCTGACCTGATGGGCTCATCTTCTGGTGCCACATGGTTTTGCCTGTCCATAAAGTTTTCTTAGCTAAGATACTGGAGTGGGTTGCCAGTTCCTTCTCCAGTGGACCGTGATTTGTCTGATCTCTTTGCCATGACCTGCCCATCTTGGCTGACCCTACATGGTATAGCTCATAGCTTCATAGAAGTACCCAAGCCCCTTCACCATGAAAAGGTAGCGACCCAGAATGGGATAAACACATGTTAAAGGATACTCATGATATCAGCAATACTGGGCAAATAGCCATTAATACAGAGAGGACACAAAGGTCAGCAGCCAGATTCACTGTTCCTTACATCAGAAACAATGATCTGTTCTTATACTGATATTGAGGTCAGGATCACATGCTTTACTAGTGCATGTATTAATGCTGGCTTTTCTTAACATGCCATTGTGAGACTTTACAAGTCCACCACGATAGTGATATTAGTCAACATTTAAGCTAACAACAATCATGTCTTAGATATCTGGATATATGATAGCTTTAATATTGTGCGAGCTACATGTTAAGGGGGCTGTCTACCTGAGAGGAACTGGGAATATCTTACAATTACTTGCAGATGCAGAAGATGCCTTCATGGACCTGAATTGTGCCTAAAAAAAAGAAAGAAAAAAAAACAATAACCTGAAGGATAAGGCTTTAGAAAAGGGAGGGACTGCAGAACCTCTCCTCAACAACATTCCTCGTGACCATCAATTGGTGAAATGTTATACAGAACCCTATGTGTTCACAGAGAAGAGAATCATGGACCATGTGCATACAAAATATCACCATTCCATAGGCCATGACCCTATACTCTGTAGCCAGGCTAGATTACATTATTATTTGGATCAACAGATTGTCACTGAGGAGTGATGTTGAGAAGGCAAACAAATATGTGCAGCCCCTACATCCTTCTTCACCTTGTATAAGACCACTGCATCAATGCTGGTGGCAATAATAGCCATATTTTATATTATCGATTGCTATACACAGACACCAAGGGCCTCATTCAAATGTGATGTGGCAAATTGAATAGGGCTCTATATAAATACACAGCTTATTTTTTTGCAGAAGTTTTTAGTAAGTGAACTTCTAACCAAAAGCAAGGTCTTCACAAACTAAAAACTTCTGTAAAAAAATATGCTGTGTGCTTAATATAGAGCCCTATTCAATTGGCCAAATCACATTTGAATGAGGCCCCACATGTTTAATATCACAAATTAGTAGTATCAGATCAATATGTAGGATTGAGGTATGGCACAAAATTAAATGAAATTGAATACAGCGCAATCAAATGTAAACTGTAATGAAAATACCCTATGGAACCTATGGAAGGATCATTTTAATTTAAAATTATACCTCTAAAAATGCTGACAAGTCTATGTTGTGTTTTATGTGTAATTATTAACCTTTGGGGTATAGGGGGTCAGTGTGAGTGTATGTAGGGACCTAGCTCTTTGTGTATCTATGTGTGCTATTTACTATATGTGTATTTGTATCATGTGTAATCAGTAAATACGTGTAATCAAAGTTGTGTAAAAATAGTTAGAATAATATACATAAAAAAACATAACTTCCTGCCTTGATAATTCGCCTGCTCTCTCTCAATAACCATGGTTATTCCATAAGGAATCAAGAAGAAATAAATCTTATCAAATTAATTGTTGGATCCAGCAAATTTAGTTTATAGTAGCAGACCTTCTACATGGTCTCCAGATCTATTCAAAGAAAAGTTTAAATCTCAACAAAAAGAATGGTTTAATTTAAATACAATAAATAAAATTAGAGACTATATTAAAAAAAAACAAAAAAACATAGCTGTTAAAACACCATATGAGAACTACTGTGTACATAATTCTAATGATAAATAAAACATCTCTATTTATAACTAGCGACTTGCCCGTTTGCCACAGAAAGTAAGTGTTTTGGTCATGTGAGTAGCTTGTGCGCTCATTGCGAGCCTCTTGGTTGGTGTACTTTTTATCAGAGCCACTTTTGCGCTCATTGTAAGGTCCGCGCTTATCTCCTTTTGGCGCTCATTGCGAGCTTCTCCCCTGGTGTACTTTGTGTCCTCTGAGCACCGTTGGTGCTCCTTGTGAGGCGCGCAGTGAAAACCTTTGTCGTTTATTGAGATCTTGTGGTGTGTTTTATTTTTCAGTATATATATTTTTTAATGATAATTAATTAATTATTAAAATTATAAATTAATATACGTTACATAATTGTAATTAATATATGCAGCAAGCAATGTGCTGAAGAGCTAACAATCTGTTTTGATGTTCCTACAGCATACAATGTAGATTTGCACTGTTGTTGAGCTAAGGTGTAAGTGTCAGGAATGTGTAAGATGTGTAGTGTCAAAAGACTGCGTGCGCGAGGGCAAACCGTTTGTTTAGCTGTGTAATTCGCATTTTGTAAGTTACTGTTGTAAAATGGCGACGATTGTATATGTGGTACGGGGTTGAGGATGATTTTGCATCCTTGGTAATAGTGTATTTTGTAGCTCATACAGGTTTGTGTAAAAGTCGTATGTGCCTGGTGGGGTTTTGCGGGTCTAGGGGTCGTGTAGCCTCGTTTTCGTTTGTTTCGGTTGCCATTTTTTCTCTCGCTTAGGGAATTTTCGAGTGTCTAAACGCTGTAAATTGGACTTAAATTTGCGTGCAACCTGACTCGCAGACATCCTGACTGTCCCCCCTTGTGTTGTGTAATTTTTTTTGTTATTTGTGTTTGTATTTTGTTTGTTTTTCATGTTTTTCGCTGTGCATGGTTCGGCCGTTAAGTTTGTATTTTTGCGACCTCATAATTTAGCATTTTTGCACCTCATACGTCCTTGTCAAAAGTCGTACGTGCCTGGCTGATTTTTGCGGGTTTTTCTGTCATGTAGTCTCGTTTTAATTTTTTTCGGCCGCCATGTTTTGTTATGTCGTGGCTGTCCCCTCATGCTTTGTGTGTTTTTATTTATTATTTTTTTTATTTTGAAGTGTTTTTGTTGTTTGTGGATGTCCGCTTTACGTCTGTTAATTTCGTATTTTTGCAAGGTCATAAGTTTGACAACTATTATATGTCCGTACACAACGTTCAGTGTCGGCATCACCTCTCTGTCAATCTCTCCACTGGCTTCCCATAGCCTCCAGAATAAAATTTTAAATCCTGACCCTAACTTTCAAAGCCCTCAACAAAAGCACTCCCCCATACCTTTCTGGTCTCCCCCACCCACCCCCTTCGCTCTGCTAATGACCTTCTTCTTTTCCACGACTCTTGTCACCTCCTCTCACTCTCGCCTTCAGGACTTTTCTCGTGCTGCCCCTATTCTCTGGAACTCCTTGCCTCGCTCCACCAGATTATCCTCCAGCCTCAAAACATTCAAAACCTCTCTAAAAACACATCTCTTTAAAGAAGTGTATCCTCTTCCACCCTAACATACTCTCACCTCTCTCTCCCTCCTTTTCCTCACACACTACCTTTAGGTTGTAAGTCTGCGAGTTTCAATCCCTTGCCTTGCTATTTGTTAATTTGTATGGATCTTTGTCTTGACCGTATCTTATGTACAGCGCTATGGAATATGTTGGCGCGTTATAAATAAACAACAATAATAATAATAATAATATGTGATTATTTGATCGACCAAAATACAATTATTAAATTACCATATAAGACATCTTGGGAAAAATAACTTAATATATCTCTTAAAAGAAAACAATGGGACAAAATCATTAGAAATGTAAATACAGAGTTTAATGGCGTATAACAAGCACTTTTTCTTCCTGAAAAAAAGGGGGCAAATGATGTGTGCATGTTATACACTGATATAATGTTAAGGACCCGTGTCTCTCTACCCCCCCCCCCTCCGTGTCTCTCTACCTCCCTGTGTCTCTCTACCTCCCTGTGTCTCTCTAACCCCCCTGTGTCTCTTTCCCTCCCCACTCCTCATCCTCAACCCCCCCTCCTAATTCTAAACCCCGCTCCTCAACCTAAACCCCCCTCCTCAACCTAAACCCCCCTAAATACCTCCCCCTCTCCCTATCTCCTCACTTACCTGCTTCTGCTCCGGCCTCCACTCCTTCTTGACCCGGCGTGACGTCACATGTGCGCCACGCCATTAGCATATACCGGGTGCCGGCACCCGGTAAAAGCTAATGACGTGGCGCACATGTGACGTCACGCCAATAGCATATACCGGGAGCCGGCACCAGGTATATGGTAATGACGTGGCGCGCATGTGACGTCACATGCGCGCCGGGTCAAGAAGGAGCGGAGGCCGGAGCAGAAGCAGGTAAGTGAGGGGAAAGGGGGAGGTTTAGGTTGAGGAGGGGGTTTAGGTTGAGGAGGGGGTTTAGGTTGAGGAGGGGGTTTAGGTTGAGGAGGGGGTTGAGGAGGGGGGTTGAGGAGGGGGGTTGAGGAGGGGGTTGAGGATGAGGAGGGAGGTTGAGGATGAGGAGGGGGGTTAAGGAGGGGAGGGATGTTGAGGATGAGGAGGGGGGTTGAGGAGGGAGGTTGAGGATGAGGAGGGAGGTTGAGGAGGGGGGTTGAGGTGGAGGAGGGGGGTTGAGGTTGAGGAGGGGGTTTGAGGAGGGGGTTTGAGGAGGGGGGTTGAGGAGGGAGGATGAGGAGGGGGTTGAGGATGAGGAGGGGGGTTGAGGTTGAGGAGGGGGTTGAGGATGGGGGGTATATGCTAATGAAGTGACTCGCATGTGACATCACATGCGTGCCGGGTCAAGAAGGAGGGGAGGCCGGAGCAGAAGTGAGGGGAGAGGGTGAGGTATTTAGGGAGGTTTAGATTGAGGAGGGGGGTTTAGGTTGAGGAGGGGGGTTTAGGTTGAGGATGAAGAGGGAGGTTGAGGATGAGGAGGGGGGTTGAGGATGAGGAGGGAGGTTGAGGATGAGGAGGGGGGTTGAGGTTGAGGGGGGGGGTTGAGGTTAAGAGGGGGGTTGAGGTTGAGGGGGGGTTGAGGTTGAGGAGGGGGGTTGAGGTTGAGGAGGGGGGTTAAGGAGGGGGTTGAGGATAGGGGGGTTGAGGAAGAAGGATGAGGATGGGGTGGAGGATGGGGGGTTGTGGAGGGAGGATGAGGAGGGGGTTGAGGATGAGGAGGGAGGTTGAGGAGGGGGTTGAGGTTGAGGAGGGGGGTTGAGGATAGGGGGGTTGAGGAAGGAGGTTTGCACCTGGGGTTGAAAGAAAACAAGCAAATCAATCAGACCATTCAAGAACAAAACCATACTTAAAAAACATTAAAAGACCAAGTGTGACCATATAGGCCCCAAACATACCTTAGGAGACCAAGTGTGACCATATAGGCCACAAACATATCTTAGAAGACCAAGTGTGACCATAGGCCCCAAACATACCTTAGAAGACCAAGTGTGACCATAGGCCCCAAACATACCTTAGAAGACCAAGTGTGACCATATAGACCCAAACATACCTTAGAAGACCAAGTGTGACCATAGGCCCCAAACATACCTTAGAAGACCAAGTGTGACCATATGCCCCAAACATACCTTAGAAGACCAACTGTGACCATATAGGCCCCAAACATACCTTAGAAGACCAAGTGTGACCATATAGGCCCCAAACATACCTTAAACGACCAATCAGCACTGTATAGGCCCAAACCAGTGGATCTTGGGATTTAAGAAAACAACAACATTTCACTTCTGTTTAGACAACACAATAATCAATGTCAAACAAACACGTTGAATTAGCATATGGATAACCATATGAGCAGTAACGCCACGCCAAGGCTTCAACAATTGTTACTGGCCATTCACACACCTTTCATATCTCCTTCCATATGCACACCCACACACCATTCAAACTTTACTTACCACTAGTTATTTTTGGTAGTTCGTGGTGCCATTTCGGAGAACTTTACATACCCTTGAAGGTGCCTCCAATTCCTTCAAACCAATGCATTCAACCGCTCCAGGGCCATGGTGCTTCTTAAATACCTTTTTATCCTCTTCAATGTGGAGAAGCATCTTTCTGATTCTGCAGTCGTCTTCGGTGTTGTAAGGAGGATTCCTAACAGCTTCACTGTCTCTGTGAAATCATTATGCAGATTAAATTGATGGTAAAGTTGGTGCAGAGCAACAGCACTCGTACAGACATGAAATTCTGGCTTCTCGTACAGAAGTGACAGCTACCCTTGGAAGTGCCTCCAATTCCTTCAAACCAATGCATTCAACCACTCCAGGGCCATGGTGCTTCTTAAATACCTTTTTATCCTCTTCAATGTGGAGAAGCATCTTTCTGATTCTGCAGTCGTCTTCGATGTTGTAAGGAGGATTCCTTATAGCTTCACTGTCTCTGTGAAATTATTATGCAGATTAAATTGATGGTAAAGTTGGTGCAGAGCAACAGCACTCGTACAGACATGAAATTCTGGCTTAGCGTACAGAAGTGACAGCTACCCTTGGAATTGCCTCCAATTCCTTCAAACCAATGCATTCAACCGCTCCAGGTCCATGGTGCTTCTTAAATACCTTTTTATCCTCTTCAATGTGGAGAAGCATCTTTCTGATTCTGCAGTCGTCTTCGGTGTTGTAAGCAGGATTCCTTATAGCTTCACTGTCTCTGTGAAATCATTATGCAGATTAAATTGATGGTAAAGTTGGTGCAGAGCAACAGCACTCGTACAGACATGATAATCTGGCTTCACGTACACAAGTGACAGCTACCCTTGGAAGTGCCTCCAATTCCTTCAAACCACGCCAAGGCTTCAACAATTGTTACTGACCATGAACACACCTTTCATAGCTCCTTCCATATGCACACCCACACACCGTTTATACTTTACTTACCACTAGTTATGTTTGGTAGTGAGGTGGTGCTGCTTAACGCAGTTTATCTTTGCACACCCTGGGGGTATGCATTCTTCTTTGCTTCAATCACTTGTATTTAAATTTTGCACGCAATCTTTCAAAGAACAAAACTTCTCAATGTTTTTTTCATTGAAGTCTGGGATCTCGGAAATCAGTTGCTTTTCCATTGAGAGCATCGCCAATGCATTCAACCGCTCCAGGGACATGGTGCTTCTTAAAAAGGTTTTTATCCTCTTCAATGTGGAGAAGCATCTTTCTGATTCTGCAGTGGTCATCGGTGTTGTAATCAGGATTCTTAATAATTTCACTGTCTCTGTGAAATCATTCTGCAGATTAAATTGATGTAAAAGTTTGTGCAGAGCAACAGCACTTGTACAAGCATGAAAATCTGTCTTCCCATACAGAAGTGACAGCTCCGTGCGTAATTGTTCCTTCTTCAGTATTGGATATGCTTGCACGGTGTCTTCCAGAGCTTGGGTTGGAAAGCAAGTGTCATGGGTTTTATACAAGTCAAGTTTGAACAAGTTTGGCACTGACTAGGTGATTTGAAAATGAAAAACGTTCTTTTGCATGAACCACCACTATGTTACATACCTCTCTTGAAAGTTGTCTCAAGGTTGAGATCTCTGCACTCCGTCTGTGGACTGTTACATCGCTCGGCAAACTTGCTTCTATCTCGTCAACAGAATTACGGATTTTCTGGATGCTGGCGACAAAGTCTTCTGTGACTTTTTGGATATAAACAGTATCCGTGTCTCGCTTCTGAAGCTGACTATAGAGGATGTCAACATGTGGCATTATTAAATGAAATAATTTAAGGAAGTAAAGGAACTCCCTGTCTTCCAGCATTCCAATGAAACCGGCGGCTTCACGTATAGATGTTGGATCAAAGTTTAGACATGCTTCAATTGTCTGGAAACACTCAAGTAGCGCATCTCTGTTCTAGTAGATGACGTTCAGGGTCCTAACGTTGAAGTTCCATCGTGTCGGTGCACCTCTTGGAAGTCTTCTACCAACTACTTAATCCAGAACTCCAGTCCTTTTTGGAGAGCGTGAAAAAAAAGATGGTATGCCGCCTATGTTGGAAAAAAATACTCGAACTCTTCCAATCCTTGAAACTGCTTTCTCCATTATTAGGTTCAGTTGGTGAGCATAGCAATGGACGTAGTGTGCGTTCGGGTACACGTCTTTTATTTTCCTTTGAACTCCTCCTTGATCTCCACGCATCACACTGGCACCATCGTAGCTTTGAGCTATGAGTTTCTTCTTGTCTTCTGGCTCTGGGAGAACAGTATTCAGACTTTCCAGCACAACAGCAGCAATAGAGTCTGCATCCGTTGATTTCATTTCCGTGAAGCAATCAAATCTTTCCACCACTTGATGCTTCTTGTCAATGTAGCGATAGACTACAATGCACTGTGTCCTAGCGGAAATATCGGTTGTTTCATCCGCTTGGATTTCCACAAATTGGGCTTCCTTAAGCTCTTGGTGAATCACTTCCTTAATAACTTCATGCATGCAGTCCAGTAGCTCATTCTGCACGGTTTTGGACGTGCCCTTAAACACAGTTGCAGTCTTCAAATGCTGTTCCATTGCACTATCGATACTGCCAAACAAATCCACCAGGCCTCGAAACACTCCTGGATTAAGCAATGTTTCACTCTCGTCGTGTCCTCCTAATGCCAGTTCAAAAGCGCCACAAAAGCGAACACAATCAATTATCTTGGAAAGGATGTACCGGTTCTTAGCCACTTCTTCGTTGTGTTTTTGAATACTGACTTGGTATCCTTGGTCCAGTTGAACAGCAATGTTCGCCTGTCCAAGCATCTCAAACTTGATCCTGTTATCCAAGTGAGCTTTAAAACTTTTGTGTTTCGCCAATTTATCAGCTAGATGTTTGACGTCAGTCACTCCAGTTTTGGTCCAAGCAGCGTCACCACCAAATAGGATGCATGGGAAACAATATAAGGACTTCCTAGAAACGCTTCCACAAAGCCAGTCGTTCTTCTTGTACCATTCAGTATTGAAAGTACGGATATATTGCTTCCCTCTATCTCTTGCGATTTGCTGCAGATTTATCTCTGGTTGGTCAGGTCCTAACCGTTTTACTTCCACCTTCTCCTCATATGTTAGGGTGCCGAAAGGCTTCACAAGTAGAGAGTCAATAGTATTCATTTCTGATACCAATAGAAGAAAGAGATCACAGTATATTAAATTTATATTATGTCACAAAATTACTTTAAAATAACAGTGTGTTGAATTCATTGGTATACATTACACATTGCAAACCCTCATGTGACAAGACTACATCAACATCAAATTTGCACCTATACGCATGGACAGAAAATTAAAAGCAATGATACTCACGGGGTATTCACGTCCAGTAAGTCAACCAACGAGTCCAAACAAATCTGCTTCCACAGATAGTTTGCACCTGGGGGGTGATAGAAAACAACAAAAAAAACATTAGAAAGTTCAAGACCCAAACCGTAACTTTTAAAACCTTAAAAGACCAAGTGGGACCATATAAGCCCCAACCGCACCTTAAAAACCCTAAATAACAAAGTGGGACCATATAGGCCCCAACCGCACCTTAAAAACCCTAAATAACAAATTGGGATCATATAGGCCCAAACTGCACCTTAAAAACCTTAAAAGACCAAGTGTGACCATATAGGCCCAAACTGTACATGAAAAAAAATGATAAAAAAAAAAAAAAAATATATATATATATATATATATATATATATTAATTGATATCAATATATCTCAATATATATATATATATATATATATATATATATATATATATATATATATATATATATCAATAATCAATATATAAATCAATCAATATATAAATATATATATATATATATATATATATCAATCAATAATCAATATATAAATCAATATATATATATATATATCAATCAATAATCAATATATAAATCAATCAATATATAAATATATATATATATATATATATATCTCAATATATATATATATATATATATACATATCAATCAATATATATATATATCAATATATATAAATATATATATATATATATATATATCACACACACATAAAAAATATACATATATATACATAAACATATACATAAAAAATATATATTAATTGATATTTATTATTTGATTAATTGATGTACTTTATTACTTATTTGACTATATTGTTCATGTATTTCTATTAGACATTATTTTTTATACATATTACAGTGCTATTTATTTGCTATACATGTAACATGTATATCACATAAATAGCCCTGTAATATGTATAATACATACAGGTTCACACGAGTTCACACTAACCTTTTCTTCCCTTACAGGCTTCCATACCTGCTTTGCTGATTTGCTAATTTTTTAAAGACTCTCATTAGTTGAAATCGATGTCAATCAAAAATTTCAGCCAATCAGAGTCCTTCAAAAATTTGTATATAAGGCAGAGCGTGGGAAAAAAACAATTACTCGCGGGTGGAGCTCCTTGTAGGAGGAGATCCGTTAGTTTGTTGTTGTTTTTTTTTTTTAGAGCGTCGTTTTTTTTTTGGTGGAGGCCTTTTGCAATGGGCCAGAATGGATGGACAATGGCTTCAATCAAGATTGGATTCTTTTTTGACATGGGCTTCAATCAACATTGGATTATTTTTTTGACATGGGCTTCAATCAACATTGGATTATTTTGACATGGGCTTCAATCAACATTGGATTATTTTGACATGGGCTTCAATCAACATTGGATTTTATGACATGGACTTCAATCAAAATTGGATTATTATGACTATCCAGGGCACTGAGGGCAGAAGGCCAACGCTGGAGGGGTCAATTTGACAGGTAAGTATGTGCTGTTGTTTATTTTATTTTTATTATTGTTTGTTTAGTATGTATGTGCTGTTTACTTTATTTTTATTATTGTTTTTTCCCTTACCTTATTTTTATTTTATCTTTAAAAGTGACAGGCACATGCATGTGCCTGTTGCTTCTAAAAATGGAATAGAAATAGGAGGGGGGCTGGTAGTTGGATCAGGGTGGGGTCACGCGGCCATTGGTCGGTCAGTGGCCGCGTAGGCCACATGGAGGCTATGATCAGGGGTGGCACAGGCCTCATGGGGGTGATCATCCACCCCCATGTGGCCTGTGCAACCCCGCTCACCGCCCGATTACCCCTATCACCGTGATTGGGGTAATCGGGCGGTGGCATAGCATAGGCCACATCGGGGTGGTGATGATCGGGCCTCGGTGGTGGCACAGGCCACATGATGGAGGTGATTAGTGGTGGCAGTGGCACAGGCCTCAGTCATGGGGGTGATCTGATCACCCCCATGTGGCCTGTGCCACCCCGCTCACCGCCCGATTACCCCGATCACAGTGATCGGGGTAATCGGGCGGTGGCATAGCATAGGGCAGGCCACATCGGGGTGATCGGGGGTGGCACAGGCCACATGGGGGTGATGGCTGGGGGTGGTACCAGGCATTGCAGGCCTAGGTCGGTCGTCGGTGGTAGGTAAGTTGGTGGGTGGCTGGGTAGGTGGCAGGCCAGGCAGGCATAGTGGGGTAACTGGGGGGACCCTACCTTTTATTAGGGGCACTAGGGGTTTGGTTTGGCCAGGGGCAGGGCAGGTGCCAGGTAGACTTACTGTTAGGTTGGGCAGAGCAGATGTGAGTAGTTTCAGCCAGGGAGGTCTCTCTCAGTCTCAGTGTGAGCAGGGTCAGGAAACAGAAAGAGGGAAGGGACAGGCAACTGGTGGTTTTATTGACTGTAGATGTCAATCAAAAAGTAAACTCGAGGCCCTATTAGCTGGCGGGCGCCCGGAGCTAACGGTCTGGTGGGTTTACATTGTGCTCTTGACAACTGTACAGCCTTCCATCATTGATTGGTCAATGATGGAAGACTGTCAGTCATGAAATTGATACATTTATGACCGCCCATGCATATCGTCATTGTGCTGGTGGGCGGAATGCATTAACGGTCCGGGGGCCAGGCCAGGCCTCATTGAAGAGTCTAAAGGTTAGTGTACTAGTGTAATATGTTCACACAGGGATGCAGGGGGCTACAATAGATACACAGCAGCATTAGTTAATATATACACACAAGGGCAAGGGGTTATCTTAAAGTGACAGTGTCCCTGGGAATAGTTTGCTTTATTTATTACTGTATTAACACTTGAATGATGACGTACACATTATATTTAATTGTTTTTGGGTTATTACTAATAAGATATTGTGTTTTTTTATTGCAGGGTCACGAAAATATTTGGGGGGCATTTGCCCTAACGCCCCAATGGACGGGCCGCCCCTGGGGTTGAGGATGAGGAGGGAGGTTGAGGAGGGGGTTTGAGGAGGGGGTTGAGGAGGAGCAGCGATTTCTGAATAAACTTTTGTAAAAACATATAATATCTAAGTTTCTTTGTTAAAACAGTTGCTTTTACTGTCATTTTACGTTATTTACCTTATAAGTGTTAATAATATTAATAAAAAAAAGTTCTGAGCTACCCTTATTTTGCTTCAAAGTTCTTTATTTGAAATGTAAGTTTTGTTTCCTGAAATTTCCTTCTTAAAATGAGGAGCGTGTTATACGCCGGTGCATGTTATACGCCAATAAATATGGTAATTATTCACTTAATATAAATTTAAGATAAAACACCTATACACCATTAATGAGATGGTATTTTACTTCAGTAAGATTAAAAAAATTAAACCCATCATTTAAGGATAAATGTGTCAGAGGCTGTGATGTAGCTGGAACTTTAAAACATGCTCTATGGGAATGTCCTAAATCTCAAAACTATGAGAAGAAACGTATTCAATATTAGAAACACTTACAGGATTTCTTATCCCTAAAAACACAGAAGAGGCATTATTAGGATTACCTATAATACATATATTAAAAGACACAGAACTCCCAATAAATCAAATATTTGTAGCTACTATAATTATCATAACTAAAAACCAGAAATCAGATAAACCCACAATAGAAGAAATGTTTACAAATTCAATATATACACACAATGTTCATGATATTGGTAGTTATAGATTTTTTAAAAAATGGATATCATGTTGAAACATTTGGACACTAAAAATAGACAAAAAAAAATAACATAAGAACCTAAATAATTTTGAAGATAAAGTGAATATTTTTTTTTCTTTATTAATGTTAATGTTATAAAAAATTATATAAAATAGCAAAGACATTTTCGTATTTATGTATATATACAACGTAATTGTTAATTATTTTAATTTTGATTAATTACAAGAAACATTGAAAAAAAAAACTAGGAATCAGCTCCCATTGATGAGATCTGTTTTAAGCTCAAAACGGTAGTGTCTGTGGGTAGGTCTCCTAGTTTGTGCATAATCCAACCTTTGCTTTTGTTAATGCTTTGTAATACAGAGAGAGTATGCATAAAAAAAGCCACATATAGAGTGTTTTGCATTTAAGAGGGAAAATGCATTTGTAAGCTCATTTGTATGTTCCTATCCACTTTCCCAGAGTGCTATATACATAGTTACATTGTATTTTAGGTTGAAAAAAGACTTTCAGTCCATCAAGTTCAACCTTTTAAGATCTCCTCTGATCTGCAATATGCAGATTAACTATTAATTGATTAGTTGTATATAAAAAAATAATAAAAAAAAATCAATTCCCTCTTGATCCCAGATACCGGTGACCGGACTTCTCCCTGGATCAATACTGCCTCTCTAGTTATCCATGATAACCCTGAATTCCCTTTTTAATTAGAAATAAATCCAGTCCCCTTTTAAAGTTATCTATCGAATCCGCTGTCACCCCCTCCTCTGGTAGAGAATTCCACAGATTAACCACCCTTACTGTGAAGAACCCTTTTCTTTCTTTAAGGTGGAATCTTTTTACTTCTAACCTCAAGGGATGTCCTCTTGTCAGTTGAAAACTATAATCAACTGTACCAATTATAACTTAATAAAAAAAATTGCAAAAAAAAATTGCTTTGCAAAATTAAACCAAAACTCATAAAATACAAACCATAATATATATTTACAATACTAATCCAAGGCCCCTATTCAATTTGCTGCAGTTACAGAGCCATTCAATTGAACAAGCCCGCAACTACCTGTCCGAAAGCCTAAACCATAAATTGTGCAATCGTAACTATCATTTCAGAGCGTGATCATGATCAATTAAGCAAGGCCGTAACTACTGATTTAGAAACAGCCAATAGTAACTGAGACCATCATCATTACATCAGTAAAACATGGAGGTTAAACTTTAATCAATTAGCCTTTAGAGGTCTGATATACGATCAGACTAGCAATCCGGCAATGTACAAAATAATAAAAATGAATGGCGATATTGTTCTTGTCCATATTAACTCATAGATTCCCGAGACTGATATGACACGTAAATTAGACTTTGCGAGCATGAGACTGTTGTGCAAATAATTGGATTTTCTTCTACATTTGCCATTTACTGGTGTGAGAACTTTTGCAGGCTTAAGGAATTGTATCAATTGGATAGCGATTTGCGAATGTAACATTTACGGGGCTTGAAAGATCAAAGGCTTAGCTGGGTCGGAGTTACGATTTTAAGAATTGCAGGGATTTTGAGCTTTTAACCCACAAATCATTTGCGGCTAGCGAAAATATGCCAATTGAATAGCAAATTAGTTTACGGCTCCATTTTGGGCTTCTGAAACTACAATTTTCTCAATTGAATAGGGGCCCAAGACATGCAAACACATAACTCACATATACACACTGCTTGTGTGCTGAAGGGAACCTCCTGCATATGCATGTTATGAAATGTTCAATAGTCAAAGGTCATGTGTTTGTTGCAATGTAAGGACCGAGAAGGACTCTGAGATTAAACCCATAGATGTATCTGAGAATGTTGTTAAAGGATCACCACAATGATATCTGTCTTCAAAACGTTTTTCATTTATTTGTTTATTTTGTTTTGCTAATGTGGTTTATCAAGCAAGATTGGAATTTTGATGCAAATAAAATGAAACACTTGCCCTAAGGAAAGCTCAGTTGCTATATTATTACTGGCAGCATTATCTGCATGCAAAAACATTAATGCATTTAATAGTTAACAAATTAAAATTCTAATTTTGCAGTAATATTTCAAACACAAAAGCATTTGATATTGACTTTGATATTTTGATATTTTTCTTTTATAGAATTGAACTTTACAGGAATATTCTTTATTGTTTAAAGAATTTCTCTGTGTATGTATATACAGTAGCTATGTTTCTGATATTATGTTGCATAAATATATCCTCATAATAATGATTATCAATACTTTAATATTGAATGGAAAAGTTAACTTCTTATATATTTCCTTTGACATAATTTTCAAACTCTAAGGGTTAAAGCACTCTCTGAACAGTATTGTCCCTCCAGTGTGCTGCAACCAAACTGAGTATTTTAAGTGATTGTTTCTTGCCTGGTGATAGCTCCATCTTCCTCTCAGTGGGGGCTACATTAACTGCTCAAACCATATTTGAGTAAATTAGAGTTGGACTGATTTAGACAATCAGTAGGTCATTCTTTCCTCTTATTCCCAGTCTCATGCAGAGATAACAGCAGCCGGGGAGTGGGGAATTGGGGAGAGCACCGTTTGCTTGTTTATTAGAGGTTAGATGCAACCTTGAGTCTGTGATTTGTAGAACAAGACTGATAACAGAACAAACCTCAGTGTTAAATGGTGCAGTGTTTGTTTTAGGTTTGATAGTAACACACAAATCTGGTAGGAACAGTTGAAGTTCAACAAATGGACAGTATTAATGGACAATACCTGTCATTGATATATTTTTGTATATACTTGATAATGAGTTTAAATTTAAAAGTAATCCATCACAAACATGTACAAATAGAAATGAGCAGCACTATGATTTTCAAAGCAGCAGACAGTTAACATAAATTCCATTCTCTTGAACTAACATTAAAGAAATGGTGACAATGAAAAAGTATGCATAATAAAGCATATTTTTAGCTTTTATTTCTAGGAAATTTGTTTCTATTCTTTCTAAACTTGCAAACACTCTTTAAAGAAAACTGAAATTTTTATACCTATACATTTCAAATTAAAGAATAGACATCAATATAAAATAATACAATAATCTGAATAACTATAATAAGATGATGATACAATTCCCCTGGTTTAGCAGCCTATTTAAAGTAATTCTCCATAATGCCATCCAACAGATTTTGGCCCAGAATCGTGCATATATCAAATGATATGTGAGAATGTAAAACGAACAAGTACATATGTAAGTTTATTAAGACTATGAGGGAACTCATACTTTAACAAGTAAATACTGAAAAGTATTTTATCATTTGCTTTCCATTTGATTATTCACATGAAAAAAGAAACATGATTAAACAAAAACAAGAATGCCCCTCCCAGGAAGAGGAGGAGGAAATACATTAGCGCGGGTTCTTGGGCTGGAAAGAGGAGATAATGGAAGATAGTCTCTAGCTTATGCTTTCTCTACCTGCCACCCTTCCCATTTTACCAGCGGCCAAGTTTAGAGGATGCACAGAGCATACGAGACATGGTCTCGGGCAACCCTCTCGAGCTGAACTTTTTTGGAATCTTGTAGGTTTCTGATAAGGCATGCCAGACTGACTAACAATCGTGGCCACTCGTCCTATCCCTGCTTCCCATTAACAGGCTTACCCCTAGCACAGCTCTAGCTTGTCTCGCTGCATAAATTTGGAACAATCGCAAACCTTTATTTGACAAACGAGACAGGTGCTACAAGGAGGGTTTGATCTTGGCAAGATCTACTGGACTAAGAGCACTGAGTCCCCCAGCTGCACCACATCACCTGTTACAGCTTGTTGTTTGGGTCTCCAGGGCCCTCATTCAATTGCAATTTGGCCAATTGAATATGGCTCTAAATAAGCACATAACATATTTTTTAAAGAAGTTTTTAGTTAGTAAGCATCTATACAAAAGCAAGGTTTTCACTAACTAAAAACATATTTAAAAAATATATGCTAATGCTTATTTAGAGCCCTATTCAATTGGCCAAATTGCAATTGAATGAGGGCCCAGGAGTGCTGACAAAACGGCCCAACAAGTCTCTGCACACAGTCCTGTGACTACCTGCACCGGTTATCTTGGTGTCATGCTGATCCTTGTAATCCCGACTGGTCTCCTATATGAGGTAACCCTAAAGGGGAGTGAGACTAAAAGTTGCCAGACAAAAGGTAACCCTAAACGGGAGTGAGCATTATGACTGCCAGATTAGTATTAATCTACCTGTAACTCCTATATATCTGAGAGCCAAATATTTGAATTGGTAAGTTTCTTATGCAAAGGAAGATTCAGACACCCCGTTTCTCCTGATCTATTAACCCGTTGTGTTATCTGTGATATTTCCTTGGCAGTTGATGGGATTGTCCAGTTTTCAACTTGGCTTTGAGAGACTCAGACGATTTCAACAGTTTGTATACTATCAATTTAACTCTACCCCTGATAGGGGAGAATAATCTGTGTTCACTCTAATTATAATTGGGTGGTTCAGATTAACCCCCTGCAAAGTCTTTAATTTGGCTTTGAGAGAGCTGATTTTTATAGCCTGACTATTATACATTTATCTCTACCCCTGAGAAGGCTGAATAAACTGTGTATACTGTTATTTTAATTGGATGACTTGGGTTTCCAATGGAGACAATACCTACACCAGTAACAGAGGACATTGAAGCTTGAACAATCAACTCAGATAGCTCTATGCTGAAAGCAAGATTTTCACTTGCTGTTCTTCTACCTACTTTTTGGAACTATATAACATCTTAAAATAACCTTTTACACTTTGTCTTTGTTAACATAGATATTTGGTCCTAATGAGAATGCTATATGTTTCTTAATTTTTAATATTTTGAAGGTCAACTTGTTTGAAATATCTATTGTTTACTTTAACATAGACATCAAGGATTCTTTGAATTTAGAGGATTATTATATGCTATTTTAAAAAAAAGGGGAGAAAAAGAAAATTAGAAAGAAAAAAAAATACTTTTGAATTGTGAGATCAAATACTGTCTTTTACACTGTTGGTTTACAAGAGTTGAGTCATATATTGTAGTATTAAACAAAATTATTTATTATATCTAAACACAAAAGCAAAGATTAGAGACTGGCTAATTCATCAGCTGTTTTGTTTTCCTTTAAAGATAGCGATAAGTGCAGTAATCGAAACACTTCCCCTCTCCAAAACAAAGAGATGGATACAAATTACCAAACACTAGTAAAGAATACTTTATTGGAAGTACGGCTAGAGAGTAAAGACGTAGATTCCGAGGAGACTGTGACCTTATCAGCTATGAAGGCTTTATTTTCTTAATTTCAAAGTACTTTAAAGGAGGAACTCTTTTCAATTGTGTCAAAAAATACAGAACTTATAAATTAAGTGTTAAAATAAACTAACATATTAGAAAATAGAATAAAGGAAATGTAGTTGGATAACCAGTTTTTACAGTCACAATTGGAAAAGGTGGCTGATGAAGTTAAAGTTCTAAGGCAAAAGCAGAATTCTATAGAAGACTTCTTGAGAAGGAAAACAAATCAGGCTTAGAGGAATTGCTGAAAGTATTGTAAATAACGACTTACAAAATGACATCTTATTTTTCTTTGATTATTTGGTCAATGAAAAGCTGCAAATACAACTCTATAGAATTCCACTCTCGAGAAACCTTCCTAACTCTGTTCCTCGAGACGTAATAATAAAGATTTAATATGCCCCTTATAAAAACATCTATCACGAAAGCAGCAAAGCTTTGAGACTACAACATATTAACAACAGATAGGGATACCCAGTAAAATGAATAGTTAATAAAGACAATAGCTTGATTAAGATCAATTATCCCTCTGAAGGTAAGAACCTATTGTCCAGCTGGGAAATCCCATTTGAGCAGTCATCCTCTGTTTTGTTATCCAAAGGGAAAAGAAAAAAACGATTGGGAGATAGTAGTTACATAGTTACATAGTAATTAAGGTTGAAAAAAGACTTTCAGTCCATCAAGTTCAACCTGTTAAGATCTCCTCTGATCTGCAATATGCGGATTAGTTATTAATTAAATTATTGATTAAATAATTATTAATAGTATAGTATTGGAGAATGAATAAAGAGTTAGTCCATCAAGTTCAACCTTTTTAGATCTCTATTGATCTTTTTAATTTGGACTATTTATTATTATTGTTAATTGTTAATTATTGTTAATTGATCCAGAGGAAGGCAAACATAAAAAAAACCCCATTGAAACTTTGCCAATTGTCTCATAAGGGGGAAAAAAAGCAAAATTCCTTCCTGACCCCAGAAACTGGCGATCAAATTTCTCCCTGGATCAATATTCCTTCGCTAGTTATCTAGGATAGCCTTGAATGCCCTCTTTATTCAGAAATATATCTAACCCCTTTTTGAAGTTGTCTATCGAATACGCTGTCACCACCTCCTTTGGTAGAGAATTCCACAGTTTAACCACCCTAACTGTGAAGAACCCTTTTCTTTGTTTAAGGTGAAATCTTTTTTCCTCTAACCTCAACGGATGTCCTCTTGTCAGTTGAAAATCTCTTGCTACAAAAAGCTCACTTGACAAAGCCTTATATGGACCCTGGATGTATTTAAATAACGTAATCATATCTCCTCTTAGACGCCTTTTTTCTAGCGAAAATAAGTTTAATTTTGCTAGTCTTTCTTCATAACTTAGCCCCTCCATTCCCCTTATTAGTTTTGTAGCCCTTCTCTGTACTTTTTCCAGCTCTAAGATGTCTTTTTTGTGAGGTGGTGCCCAAAATTGTACTCCATATTCCAAATGAGGGCGTACTAGAGATTTGTATAGTGGCAGAATTATATCTTCTTCCCTGGCTTCTATACCCTTCCTAATACATGCTAATATTTTATTTGCCTTTGCAGCCGCTGCTTGGCTTTGAGCGCTGTTACCTAGGTGGTTGTCCACTAGTACTCCCAAATCCCTTTCAATATCTGATACCCCTAGATTTGCTCCATTAAGATTATAGATTGCTTGGCTATTTTTCCTGACTCATAGGAGAAAGAAATAGATGCATTATGGAACAAATGCTGACCAAAAGGTTGGGAAGGGAGGATCGACTATTTGTAGGGAAGACTTAACATGATAATTAATTATATTGACAGCGGTTAGAAGAGTGAAGGAGAGCAGATTGCTACAAAAATATATTTGAGATACTATATTAAAATCAAGGTATAAGAAACAAGATATATAATAAGTCTGTTTTTTTTTCCTTTTTAATTTATTTTTTCACATTATTAAACAAGCTGACATTTTTTTTCTAGCTTGACTTACAATGTATATATAATGAATAACTTGAGAACACTGTATTGTATTTTTAATTAATAGAGTTGCTTCTAACCTATGGAAACTTGAATTGCAATTTCTTAGCTCTCCTTCACTGAAGAGAAGATTGACCCTAGCGGTTGCCTAGTAATAAGCATTTGCTATCTGTGTTGGTACTTGAATTTATCTCCTTTCCTCTGTTATAATAGTGGATAAATATCCACTTGTTGAAGCCAGATAGTTGGTATAATTTCTGATTTATCCTTTTTTCAGTCATACCAATTAAGTTTTCCTCTCAAACTTAGTTTTATTTAATCTTTATTTTGGACAGTATATGTATGCAAACTACTGTCAATGGCGCTCATCGCGTGGCTCGCAATGAGTGCCTTTGGCGCTCATTGCGAGGCTGTTGTATTTTTTTATTCCGATAGGAGCTTTTGCTGTTATTGTTTTGTCAGCGTTGATCTGCTTATTGCAAGGCTTTGTGTGTTATGAGCAGCGTTGCCGCTTGTTGTGAGTCACTCGGTGAATGTGTTTAGTGAGTTGTTTTTTTTTGTGCAGATTTGTTTTGGTATGCTAATGAAATAATGAATACATTAATAAATGAATATACTTTACCTATTTGGAAGTAATATATGCAGGAAGCATTGTGCTGAAGAGCTGACAATCTGTTTTTATGTTCCTGCAGCAAATAATGTGCACTGTTGTGGAGCTGACAATCTGTTTTTATGTTCCTGCAGCAAATAATGTGCACTGTTGTGGAGCTGAGGTGTAACTGTCAGCAATGTGTGCAGTGTGTAGTGTAAATAGGCTGAGTGCGCGAGGGGAAGCCGTTAGGGTAGCTGTGTACTTCCGCATTGTGTAAGTTAGTGTTGTAAAATGGCGGCTAATGTATATGTGGTACGCGGCTGTATATATAGTTACATAGTTACATAGTACTTAAGGTTGAAAAAAGACTTTCAGTCCATCAAGTTCAACCTGTTAAGATCTCCTCTGATCTGCAATATGCAGATTAGTTATTAATTAAATTATTGATTAAATAATTATTAATAGTATAGTATTGGAGGATGAATAAAGAGTTAGTCCATCAAGTTCAACCTTTTTAGATCTCTATTGATCTTTTTAATGTGGACTATTTATTATTATTGTTAATTGTTAATTGATCCAGAGGAAGGCAAACAGAAAAAAAAAACCATTGAAACTTTGCCAATTGTCTCATAAGGGAAAAAAAAAGCAAAATTCCTTCCTGACCCCAGAAACTGGCGATCAAATTTCTCCCTGGATCAATATTCCTTGCTAGTTATCTAGGATAGCCTTGAATGCCCTCTTTATTCAAAAATATATCTAACCCCTTTTTGAAGTATTCTATCGAATTCGCTGTCACCACCTCCTTTGGTAGAGAATTCCACAGTTTAACCACCCTAACTGTGAAGAACCCTTTTCTTTGTTTAAGGTGAAATCTTTTTTCCTCTAACCTCAAAGGGTGTCCTCTTGTCAGTTGAAAATCTCTTAATACAAAAAGTTCACTTGACAAAGCCTTATATTGACCCTGGATGTATTTATATAACGTAATCATATCTCCTCTTAGACGCCTTTTTTCTAGCGAAAATAAGTTTAATTTTGTTAGTCTTTCTTCATAACTTAGCCCCTCCATTCTCCTTATTAGTTTTGTAGCCCTTCTCTGTACTTTTTCCAGCTCTAAAATGTCTTTTTTATGAGGTGGTGCCCAAAATTTTACTCCATATTCCAAATGAGGGCGTACTAGAGATTTGTATAGTGGCAGAATTATATCTTCTTCCCTGGCTTCTATACCCTTCCTAATACATGCTAATATTTTATTTGCCTTTGCAGCTGCTGCTTGGCTTTGAGCACTGTTACCTAGGTGGTTGTCCACTAGTACTCCCAAATGCCTTTCAATATCTGATACCCCTAGATTTGCTCCATTTATATTATAGATTGCTTGGCTATTGTTCCTTCCCAAATGCATAACCTTACATTTATTTGTATTAAATCTCATCTGCCATTTAAACGCCCATTTCTCTAATTTATGCAAATCCTTTTGTAGGGAAAGTACATCATTATCTGATTTTATTACCTTGCACAACTTAGTGTCATCAGCAAAAATGGAGACACTACATTCGAGTCCTACTTCAATGTCATTAATAAATATGTTAAAAAGGAGAGGACCCAATACTGAGCCCTGAGGAACCCCACTTATCACATTAGACCAATCGGAGTATGTTCCATTTACAACAACCCTTTGCTTCCTGTCTTTTAGCCAGCTCTCGATCCATGAGCAGATATTTACTGCAATTCCTGTATGCCTTAGTTTGATCACTAGTCTTCCATGTGGCACTGTATCAAATGCCTTTGAAAAATCTAAAAAGACTACATCCACTGAGTTGCCCTGATCCAAGTTCCTACTAACCTCCTCATAAAAACTAATTAGATTGGTCTGACACGACCTTTCCTTCATAAATCCATGTTGACTCCTACTTATAATCCTGTTCAAATAGACATATTCTTGTATTCTGTCCCTTATTAACCCTTCTAAAAGCTTCCCAACTACAGAAGTGAGGCTCACTGGTCTATAATTCCCCGGATTTGCTCTAGATCCCTTCTTAAATATAGGTATCACCTCTGCTTTTCTCCAGTCATCTGGTAAAGACCCTGTAGTGAGTGAGTCTTGAAAGATTAGATATAATGGTTTGGCTATTACAGAACCCAGCTCCCTCAGTACCCTTGGATGTATTCCATCAGATCGTGGGGCTTTATTAACATTTATTTTCTCCAACCTCTTTTGTATTTCTTCCTGTGTTAACCAATTATTTAGTAAAGGTAGTGTAGCCCCATTATGTTGCGGTGTCCCAACCACTGGTACCTCCCTTGTGTAAACCGACGAAAAGAACCTATTTAGCTCATCTGCCTTTTCCTGGTCACTAATTATCAGATGGCCTGTGTCACATTGTAATGGTCCTGTCGATTCCTTCCTGGCCTTCTTCCCATTAATATATTTAAAAAATAATTTTAGGGTTAGTCTTACTTTCCATTGCAACTGTCTTCTCATTTTCTATTTTAGCCAGTTTAATAGCCCTTTTGCAAGACTTGTTGATTTCCTTATAATCACATAAAGCTGCCTCTGTTCCCTCCTTCTTGTATAATTTAAATGCATGTTTCTTTTTCCTCATCATGATCTTTAAGTAATTGTTAAGCCACATGGGATGTGATTTACTCCTATTCATTTTATTTTCACATGGTACATGCTGATGTGTATGTTTATTTAGTAAGGATTTGAATGTTGTCCATTTATTTTCAGTATTCTTCCCTGTAAGTTCTTTGTCCCAGTCTATATGTTGTATTGCTGCCCGTAGTCCATTAAAGTTAGCCCTTTTAAAATTTAGAGTTTTTGTTGGCCCCTTACAACTTTGTTTTTTGTATTCAATCTCAAATGAGACTGTGTTGTGATCACTGTTCCCCAAGGGTTCCCCTATTTTTACATTTGATATTATATCAATATTACTTGTGATGACTAAATCCAAGATGGCCCCATTTCTAGTAGGTTCTTGTATTACCTGGGCCAGATAATGATCCCTGAGTGTACTCAAGAACCTGCTCCCCTTAGCTGAGCTGCTGATCTCGTTTATCCAGTTTATATCAGGGTAATTAAAGTCATTTCCAATCTGTAACAATAATTGTATTTCCTCACTTTCAGCTATATTTGGGGGTTTATAGCATACTCCCACCAATATGCGTTTCGAATTAGCTCCTCCACTATTTAGCTCAACCCACAAGGATTCAATGATGCCGTTAGTGCCAGCATAAATATCTTCTCTGACTATAGGCTTAAATTCAGGCTTAACATAAAGACAGATCCCTCCTCCTCTTTTACCATTTCCCCTATCTTTCCTAAATAGGTTATAACCATCCAGATTAACAGTCCAGTCATGAGATTCATCCCACCATGTTTCCGTAATGCCTATTAAGCCCCATTTTTCTTGTACTGCTAATATTTCTAGCTCATCCATTTTCCCAGGCAAACTTCTTACGTTAGCAATCATACACTTAATGTTGCTATGGCTCTGCTGTTGTGAAGTGCCTGCCACTGTATTTGAGGCCCCTATTAATACCTCCCTACTTTCTATTGTAACCCTCCCCCCTTCTCCTCCCCCATGGGTAACTAATTCATCCCTTTCCCTCTCTACCCTATTTACCCCAATACTTCTATATAGTCCCTCCCCCCCACCTACAAGTTTAAAAACTCCCCCAGCCGTTCTACCATCCTATCCCCTAGCACAAAAGCGTCCTCATCATTAAGGTGCAATCCATCCCTGCTATAGAGATTGTACCCAAGTGAGAAGTCAGCCCAGTGCTCTAAAAATCCAAAACCCTCTGCACTGTACCACTTTTTTAGCCACACATTAACCTCCCTAAGCTCCTTCTGCCTCCCTGGGCTCGCACGTGGCACTGGTAGTATCTCAGAAAATACTACCTTGGAGGTCCTTGCTTTAAGCTTATTCCCTAATTCTCTAAAATCATTCTTTAGGACGCTCCATCTTCCACTAACTTTGTCATTGGTACCAATGTGTACCAAGACCGCCGGTTCATTACCAGCCCCTCCCAATAATTTATCCACCCGATCCACAACATGCCGAACCCGAGCACCCGGGAGACAGCAAACTGTTCGATTGCTGGGATCTGGGTGACAAATTACCCTGTCTACCTTCCTAATAATAGAGTCCCCTACCACCAAAACATGTCTGTTGCTCTGCCTATTCTGCCCTCCCTCTCCTCCAGTAGAACTGTTCTCCCGGCTGTTAGAGGGAACAGCTCTATCTGGCATTGCCTTTCCTGAATGGACATCCCCAACAGTTTCACTCAATCTGGCAAATCTGTTGGTGTTTGCCAACTCAGAACTGGCCTGCCTCCTCCTGTTCCCCCTGATTACCCTTCTAACTGTAACCCAGCTACCTCCCTGGCCATCCTCACTAGCCCCAGCTCCTCCCTCCATACTAGGCCCAGCTAAACTGTGCTCCGTGAGCACCAACTCCATTTCCAGTGGAGCAATATCACTAAGTGCTGCAATTCTCCTCTTCAGATCTTCAATTTGAGCTTCCAAAGAGGCAACATGCTCACACCTGTCACAGAGGTATGGACCCTGGATCATCTGTTCCAGTAGTGCATACATTTGGCAGGATGTACACTGAGTGAGGTTTCCACTGGACTGACTCATGATTATCAGTTACAAAAATACAGTGAGAAAACAGAAAACAACAAAATACACACAGATATAACTTACACAGGCCAAGCCACACCCACTCTCACCTGTACTCTGATTAATGTAACAGACAGAAAACTGTGCACTGACTTAGAGCGGATTCAAACCAGACCTCACACAAATGCACCCAGATATAACTTACACAGGCCAAGCCACACCCACTCTCACCTGTACACTGATTAATGCAACAGACAGAAAACTGTGCACTGACTTACAGAGCGGATTCAAACCAGACCTCACACAAATGCACCCAGATATAACTACACAGGCCAAGCCACACCCACTCTCACCTGTACACTGATTACTGCAACAGACAGAAAACTGTGCAGTGACTTACAGAGCAGATTCAAACCAGACCTCACACAAATGCACCCAGATATAACTACATAGACCAAGCCACACCCACTCTCACCTGTACTTTGATTAATGCAACAGACAGAAAACTGTGCACTGACTTAGAGCAGATTCAAACCAGACCTCACACAAATGCACCCAGATATAACTACACAGGCCAAGCCACACCCACTCTCACCTGTACACTGATTACTGCAACAGACAGAAAACTGTGCAGTGACTTACAGAGCAGATTCAAACCAGACCTCACACAAATGCACCCAGATATAACTACATAGACCAAGCCACACCCACTCTCACCTGTACTTTGATTAATGCAACAGACAGAAAACTGTGCACTGACTTAGAGCAGATTCAAACCAGACCTCACACAAATGCACCCAGATATAACTACACAGACCAAGCCACACCCACTCTCACCTGTACTTTGATTAATGCAACAGACAGAAAACTGTGCACTGACTTAGAGCAGATTCAAACCAGACCTCACACAAATGCACCCAGATATAACTACATAGACCAAGCCACACCCACTCTCACCTGTACTCTGATTAATGCAACAGACAGAAAACTGTGCACTGACTTAGAGCAGATTCAAACCAGACCTCACACAAATGCACCCAGATATAACTACACAGACCAAGCCACACCCACTCTCACCTGTACTCTGATTAATGCAACAGACAGAAAACTGTGCACTAACTTAGAGCAGATTCAAACCAGACCTCACACAAATGCACCCAGATATAACTACACAGACCAAGCCACACCCACTCTCACCTGTACTTTGATTAATGCAACAGACAGAAAACTGTGCACTGACTAACAGAGCGGATTCAAACCAGACCTCACACAAATGCACCCAGATATAACTACACAGGCCAAGCCACATGCACTCTCACCTGTACTCTGATTAATGCAACAGACAGAAAACTCTGCACTGATATGATGTAGCGCCCTTGTTAATAGTGTATCTTGTACCTTGTACGGCTTTTTGGAAAATCCGTATGTGCTTGGTGGTGTTTTGTGTGTTTAGGGTTTTGTAGCCTTGTTTTCGTTTTTTTCGGCAAACATTTTTTCTCTTGCTTAGGGGATTTTCGTGTGTCTAAACTCTGGAATTTGGACTTAAATTGAGGTGTAACTTCACTTGCAGAGGTCCTGCTGTGGGTAAGCTTTTTATGTATTTGTTGGGTGTATTTATTGTGTTTTTAATGTTTTCATGTGCATGCGGTTCTGGCGTTAAGGTTTGGGCATTTGCGGGCCGAAAGTCGTAGGGGGTTCGTAGGGATGAGCGCCTTTGGCGCTCCTTGCCAGCAACTACCGCCCTCGCTTCACAACTCGCAAGCATTAGCAACAACCCACATGCTCACAACTATATATGTGATAATGAAAATGCCTGTTAAACTTAGAAATGAAATAGATGCTTTCTTCAAATAAAACAAGGGTTCTATTAATACTCCAACTACGCTTTGGAATTCACATAAAGCCGTCATTAGAGGGCTCTTAATCTCCTGGGCGGCAGCCAAACAGAAAGACAGAGGAACATCTCTGAGAGACCTCTATAATATTCTCAATAAAAATGAACAACTTAACAAACTATCCCCATCAGAGTTATTGGCAAAACAGATAACAAACCTGCAATTACAGATCAGAAATATCTTACAGCGTCAAATTGACAAAAAAAAAAAAAAACAGCAGCTACAATACAATCATTTTAAGTTTGTTAACAAAGCTAGACACATTATAGATGTAGACAGGAAAATATGCACTAACCCTTGCGAAGCCTTTACACAATACTATAATTCCTTGTACAACCTGGACAAGGAGGCCAATTTGTATAAGCCTTTGGGTAAGAGTATTGATGGATTTCTTAAAAAAAACAATCTATCTAAAATCTCTGCAGAACAATTAAGCTCTTTGGAAAAGGAAATTACCGAGAAGGAAATAGAAATTGAGCTTGACACTAAATATACGTATCTCCAGGACCTGACGGTTTTGATAATGCTTATTATAAAAGCTTTTCTTCATCTCTATTGAGCCATCTTGCAAACTCTTTTAATGAAATCAGATCTAAAGGGATAGCACCAGCCGAAATGTTAATATCTAAAATTGTAAATATGTAAAAAAAAAAGCAAGGATGAGTCAGATCTTAAAAACTATAGACAAATAGCACTACTTAACTCTGACATTAATTAATTAATCTCAGCTGTCTTCCTTGGCTTAAACCGATAGACCGTAAAAATAGGGCATCTTTACCCTTGACAATTCAAACTATACTCAAAATTTGGTACAAAAGCAATGTGAGGAACAAATTATTGCCCTTTGCATTTTTAATTATTCTATTAAGACTGCTACAGTTCATGTTTCCACCTTGGTTTAAAAAGTGCGGGACTAACTTATCGCATGGATTTATACAATAAAGATTTTGTTTATTTCCTTCGAAAACTTAAAAGAAGATAATATAATTTCATCATCCCAGTGGTTGAAATATTCCACCCTTCATCGTATTATTTTTAATTCACACTTTAATCTAGAGAAACTGAAGGATATTACCCAGTTTTAAAAAGTTTTAAATGGTTCTAAGCGACCACACTTTTTCTATATTTAAATGCTTGAAAATAATTAGATCCCGGGGGGGGGGGGGGGGGGGGGGGGGGGAGGGAAAAACACCATCAATATTAAAATGGGAAAGAGACTGTTATGATCCTACTCTACAACTGTAGGACCAATGGTTCTTTTGCAAATCCCCTAAGCAGCAATGAATTCAACACAGCATAACAGTACCCAGGACTGTCAGGAATCCAAGTCAGCAGAGTTCTCCCAGTGTGTAGGAGCAAAGTATCAGATAGGATCCAATGCCATAGTTATGTTATCTTTCCAGATTAAATCATACACAATGGTGATGTATGTTTAATCTGTCCCTTTATCCTTGTGTAGTTCGAGCAGACTCACTTTATTATTTCAGATCCAGTACCTTTTAACAACTTTCCCCACCCACCAGCTAACTCCTCTCAGGCCCCTCCCTCCTTTCATAGACCCATGTTTTTCTCTGGTTTTCCTGTCTTTACTCACACCAGCTGTCTCAGGCTTGGAAGGGGGGGGGGGGTAATTGTTAGTGGCTGCATCACTTTTACGACCCCTCTTAGACCAGATAGAGGGCTTTGATCTATTGCAAGATCCTGTGTTTATACTATGTGACCAGCTTAGACCAGATAGAGGGGTCTGGAAATTTATTATGCTTTGATCTGTTGCAAGATCCTGTGTTTATACTATGTGACTTGCTCTGCTCAGGTTGTGGAGGGGGAAGAGACAGGAGTGTTAGTAATTTGGGGTCAAGAACCAGTCAACATGGCCCCAGCTAGACAAAATGGTTTCTTACAATACATCCATAACAACACATACATGTTAACCCAGAACCATGACGTACTTTATGTGCACCATGTCCTGCTGTCCATCTAGTTATGACAGAGACCTCAATCAAAATTTTGAAGACCACAGATTATTTGGGGCCTTTACAGGACTAAAAAAATAGTAAAGGCAGTACACCTGCGAGCAACTTATTTTAAACTACATCAAATATGGTATTTAGTACCCAGTTTCTTTGAAAAAGTTTCTCATGACGTTTCTGCTAGTCTCTAGAGGGAGGGGATGCTTGCATAAAGGGTCTCAACTTCATATGTGGTGGTAAACATGTAAACAATTTATGTGAGAGCTGTTTTGTTAACATATCAAATATCATTAAGAAACAGCTGATTTTGTCCCCTGAAGCTGTCCTATTCCATATATTTTTGCCACATATTCCCAAGTCTGAAACAAGTGACCAAGGGGCTATTAGTAGCCCATAACAGGTTTATTGAATCAGAATCCTTAGACTATCAGGGCTCTCCCGATACTGGGAACAGTATAAACCACTGGATGATTTGGGACAAATACAGAGAACATTTAAATCTTCGCTCTTTTGTGCCCTAAAATCAAAGCCCATGGGGAGAATAGATTGGACTCCTGACTGACGAATAAATAGGAGAAGTGGAGTATGAAGTTTGGAAGGAAAATAAAATCTTTTTTTCTTTTTTCTCTTTCCTTTTTTTTTTTCTCTATTGGCATGCAATCACTGCTGATCTCCCCTGATTAAGGTCGTACCTAATGTTACAACTATATGGTCCTTGATCAATGTAGTCACTCTCAGAGACAATATTATCCTGGACATTTTTACTCATTGAATTGTCTTGATTATTTTGAATGAGGAGTTGAACGGGGAGATACTATCAGAATGGAAGAGGGTATCTGCCTCCGTTCTTCCTCCGTAACAATCAGGATATTGATGGTATTGTCTTATTCTATATTTTGAAAGGTGTTCTTATATCTCCTTTATTACCTAATTGAAAATAGATTGATTGGAAACGGGGGATCATAACATTGAGATAAGGGAAAGGTAATGAAGATTACATTCATTAACATGTTACAAAATATTCTATAACTAAGGTTAATTAAAGAAATTATGGTAAATATTTGATTGGTTATGGGGGCACAATTGGATATACAGAATTTATATTGGTCAACCTTTAGGGAAGGGCTTTTGCAAGAAAGTGAAATGTCAAAATGAAATCTTGGTTAAAATACTAAGGGTATTTTTGCCATGCTGAAGAGCGATAATTATATATTTTGTGTAATGTACTGTGTTTATGTTTTGTCTTGTATTTTTTTTCTTTTTAACATTTTTATAAAAATATATATATAAAAAGAAACATGATCATAATAAATATAGCTTTATAGAAGTTTTTAATTGGTAAACATCTATCCACAAACAAGGTTTTCAATAACTACAAAATTATAAAAAAAAAAAGATGTTAACTGCTTATTTACAGCAGTATTCAATTGGCCAAATTGTTGTTTAATGAGGCCAGGAATTATAACTTTTAACAAAATATAACTGATACATTAATGATTTACCTTTTATTTCTCAATTGTGCACAATAATCTTTAACAGTAATTACGAATTTCAATATACCCAATTACATTTCTTTTTTTGCCTTTACAGATTAACATGGCTGATAATGAGAGCAAACAAGAGAAGAAAAGACGTCAAACTAGAGAAAGACAAGAGAGATGGGCCGCCCAGCAGACACCAGAGGAGAAAGAAATTTGACGAGAAAAAGAACGCAAAAGACTTGCAAGCAAAAGACTATCAGCTGCAAAAATGAAAGATAAGCCAAAAAAAACTACAAAGCAAATAAAGCATTTACAACCTGTTCATCAAACATCAGATGACATTTTACAAGATACAATTAAAGACAGACCAAAAAAAGCAACGACAAAAAAAAAGCATTTACAACCTGTTCCTGAAACCTTACAGGACATTTCAACAAAACCAGGACAACATATACCAAGAAAAGCCACGAAAAAAACTAAGCATTTAGAACCTGTTGTTCAAACATTCCATGACTTTTCACCTGATGAATATGAAAGTCAAACTCCTATATGCTTTGCAAATTGTCCTTTACTCAAGTCTTTAGCAGTAGAGGTTCATAGTTGTGGGGACATGAGTACTCAATGTCAGTTTTGTGAGGCTTATTATTTTAAACAGGAGAGACCTAGAGATGGGCAATTTATTAGTTGCTGTCAAAAAGGCAAGTTCAAACTTCCAGAAAGGAAAGAATTTCCAATCTATTTACAAAATATTATGACTGAACCTACTTTTCAAAACTACAAAAATTTTAAGACAAACATCAGATCCTACAATAGTGCCATATCCTTTGCATCTATGGGGGCAACGTTAGCTGCTAATGTACCAGGACATGGTCCTTACTGTTTTAAAGTCCAAGGCCAAATTTATCATCGTACTTCACATTTACATCCAGAGGAAGGAGAGCAAAGAAAATTTGCTCAACTATATGTCCTAGATACAATGGAAGCTGTTGACCAACGTATGCAGATGGAAGAAAATAAAAAATGCTTACCCAGTGTTTTCATAGAGCTAAATAACATTATGGACAACAATCCCTACAGTAAAGCTTACAAAAAATTGGCAGAAGTAGAAAATGAACAACTGCTTCATTCACAAATACATCAATTACCCATGCCAAAGATTAATATGGTGCTTAAAAGAGACAGACATACTGATAAACGTCGTTATAACTTGCCAACATCAAATGAGGTTGCAATGGTGTTTCAAAATGATGAAGGAGAACCACCATTTCAAAGAGACATTAGAATATATCCCAGAAATGAGGAGCAACCATTTATTAATATAAATATCTTAAGTCCAAATTTAGATCCAATGACATATCCCATCTTTTTCCCACATGGAGAAGCAGGTTGGCAACCAAAATTAACCCTTCCCAGTTACCCAAATGCTAAAGCCAGAATCGGAAATAATGTTTCTATGCTTGAATTTAAAGTAGCTCAAATTGCCATTCGACATGGATTTAATCCGATTTTATGTGGTGGAAAATTAAGTTGAGGCAAATAATTTAAACTTTCTAAAATATCAACAAGATAAACTAAATTAAATGAATTAATACGAGACTTCACTATTAATCAGTTATTTGGCAAATGTCTTGCTTATGTATATACCATTGAATTTCAAAAAAGAGGCCTTCCACATGCACATCTTCTCATAATACTTCAAGAAAAAGATAAATTAGATACTTCGGACAGAGTGGATGCAGTCATAGTTGTTGAACTACCAGATCCAGAACTATATGGTAGACTATATGAGATTGTTACTCATCGCATGATTCATGGTCCCTGTGGAGACCTTAATCCACAATCACCATGTATGGAAAATAATAAATGTTCCAAAGATTTTCCAAAAGATTATAGAGACAAAACATATGCAAATTGTGATGGATATCCACTTTATAAAAGAAGAGAAGGAGATAGTGCCATTATTCGTGGAAAAAAAGTGGACAATAGATATGTAGTACCCTACAATCCACATTTACTCATGAAGTGCAACGCCCACATCAACGTAGAAGTCTGCACTTCCATCAAATCCATTAAATATGTCTACAAATATATTTACAAAGGCTATGATGCAGCTACTGTAGTCGTCAAAAGTGCAGACAACCCTGAATGTAGTGAGTTAGTACATGATGAACTTGCATCTCATGTAGATGCTCGCTATGTCAGTGCGCCAGAATCTATGTGGCGGCTTTTAAAATTTGAAATGCATGATAGATCACATGCAATATATAGATTAGCAGTACATTTCCCACAATGACATTTAGTCTATTTCCATGCTGGAAATGAAATGAATGCATTGGCCCAAAGTGAAGATCGTCACACTACACTAACTGCATGGTTTGCATTAAATTCCACTGATGCTCAAGCAACACAATACTTATATATTGAAATTCCATATCACTATGTTTTTGTGAATGGATTATGGAGACCAAGAAAAACCAGAGGCAATAAAATAATTCCAAGAATTTACCCAGTCAGTCCAAGAGATGTTGAACGTTTTTGCTTACGGATATTACTTTTAAATGTTCCAGGAGCACAAAGTTTTGAATACTTAAGAACTGTTAATGACATTGTATATGAATCCTTCCATTTAGCTGCAAGACATAGAAACTTACTAGCTGATGATACAGAGTGGGAAATATGTTTAGAAGAAGCAGCACAATGTCAAATGCCATGACAGATGAGAGAACAATTTGCTTTTATTTGTATCTTCTCAAATGCTCCAAATGCATTAGCTTTGTGGGAGACTTTTAAAAGTAATATGGCTGAAGACTTTATGCAACGATACAATGAACCCATTGCACACTTAAAAGCGTTAATGGAAATCCAAGAAGTATTTTTAACTCATGGATTAAGTTGTGCAAGTTTTAATTTGCCTGATCCAGGTCTTATAGATGACATAAACTTTGAAGACTATGACATTCAAGTACAAGCAGAAAGAACAGAAGAAAGACTTTCAACTTTAAATACACTACAATTGCAAGCATTTCATCCCATTAAAAATGCAATAGATGATGACATGGTGACAGAGCGTTATTTCTATCTTGATAGACCTGGCGGATCAGGAAAAACCTATTTGTACAATTTAATAATGAGTTCAGTACGAGCACAAGGTCAAATAGCATTGGCGTTTGCCACTACTGGAATTGCTGCACTTTTATTAGAAGGTGGAAGAACTGTTCATAGTGGATTTAAACTGCCAGTGCCTATTTTAGAAACTTCTCTGTCAGATATTCGCATGACATCATTACAAGCAAATAAATTGAAGAAATGTAAATTAATTATAATAGATGAGGCCACAATGATTTCATGCTATGCCCTCCAATGTATTGACCGTATGCTTCGTGAAGTCATGGATAATATTTTCCATTTGGTGGAAAGGTAATGTTGTTGGGTGGCGATTTTAGACAAACATTACCTGTCGTTGTACATGGAAATCGAACTGACATTATCGAAACCTGTATCAAGTCAAGCACAGTATGGAAACATTTTACCCATCTTCAACTGCAACAAAATATGAGATCAGAAGGCCAAACTGATTTCAATGATTGGCTTATTAAAATTGAGAAGGCAGAACAGAAAAAATACTACATTTAGCTGACGACACTGTAGAGATCCCACCTCATATGATTTGTCAACAAGATATTATATCGGCTATATTTGAAGGAAGCATAAATAATGAAGAATATTCCGAGCTTGCCAACCAAGTCATACTGACGTGTAAAAATAAAGATGCATTAATCCTCAATAATGAAATCTTAAAAAAAATTAATGCACCACAAAGAAATTATCACAGTGCTGATTCTGTACTTGCTGATGACAATGAAAGTCAGGCTAACTTTTCGACTGAATTCATAAACTGACTAACTCCTTCTGGAATGCCACCACATATTTTGCAGCTAAAGAAGGGTGCAAATATCATGTTACTGCGAAATATGAACCCCAAAAAAGGCCTATGCAATGGCACAAGATTAATTGTTCAACAATTAAAGGACCATTTTATAGATGCTGAAATTTTAACTGGGACCCATAAAGGAGAGAGAGTTTTCATACCAAGAATAGATTTAGCACCAAGTGAAAGTAGTCTCCCTTTTATACTTCAAAGAAGACAATTTCCCATTATTATGGCATTTGCCATGACCATTAATAAATCACAAGGTCAAACTTTCAAATCTGTGGGTATTTTCTTGGAAGAACCAGTATTTGCACATGGTCAATTGTACGTTGCGTTGTCACGGTGCAAAAATCCACAGGCTATTAAAGTTTACATTGAAAATAATGAAAGTCAAGGTGATTTATTAGAAGATGGACGTATTTTTACTAAAAACATTGTCTACAATGAAGTACTATAACTTTGCAGTATACAAATTAAAGCCATGCAAAGATTTTTTAAAATCATTCAAAAATACATAACAATTTGTTGTTTAATTCAGTCACAATTAATGTAAGTACTGTTTATGGATGATTCGCCTCACAAAATACTTGCCTTGCATTATTCTAAAAAAATTATGTTAAAATGTTAAGTCACTATGTTAATGTTTCTAATGTTACAAGTTTAAAAACAATATTTTCAAGTTCTTTCATTCAACATATTACAAAGTTCATGTTAACAGCTCAAGCACCTTTTAAGTCACAATGTAAATAGTGTCTGTTATCTTAAGATTACTACCTACATTAATGTTTATCGCCAGTTTATGTGCTCAGTAAGGAATTACTTTCATTAGGTACGTTTTAAGAAGAGTTTTTACTGTATGCCTTCCTCTACATTCAATGTATATTGAAGTTAACAATTATCCTGATAGAAATTGCATGTTAATACTGATTAATTTAAAGTTCAACTGTTTTTACATTAAAATGTTAATACTTTTAATAAAAAATTATGTTGAAATATTAATTCACTATCTTAATGTTTATAATGTTACAAGTTGTAAAAATGTTTTGCAAAGTTTCTTACTTACACACAGAATAAGTATCTGACTTAAACATATTACAAACTTCATGTGAAAATTGTGTACGTTAAAGGAGGGTTTTTATAATGTTTATCTTACTCTGTATTAAATCTATATTCAATTTAACAATTCTTCAGATAAAAATTGCATGTTAAAAAGCCATTACCTAAAGTTTACTATAATGATTACTTTAAAGTGCAACTGGTTTTACATTCAATTGTTAATACTCTTAATACAAAATTAGGTTACAAAATGTATTCACTATGTTACTGTTTATAATGTTAAAAATTCTACAAATGTTTTGTCAAGTTCCAAAGTTACATAAAAAATAAAGTTCAAGTTTCAAAATATATACTTTAAAGGTTATTGCTTACATATATTTTAAACTTCATGTTAAAATTCGGGACGTTTCAACAAGGCTTTTTACTTTTTGCTTTCCACTGGATTCAATGTATATTAAAATTAACAATTTTTCAGATACAAATTTCATGTTAAAAAACCATTACATCAACATTTTACAAAAATACACGTTCATATTACAATACTTACAAGTGTCAAAAATCTATATTAATAACTAAACAACTTCACAAACATATACATCACATTGCCGTCATTTTTTGACGGGCAAGTCGCTAGTATTTAATTAATTTTGACACTATAAATTAATTATTACTTAGAATGCTATAAGCTGGAAAATGGACTATTCCATACAGTTAAAACATTATATTTAAAAACCACGATTACTTCATTACAATTAGTACTAGCGGCTTGCCCGTCAAAAATGACGGCAATAAAAAGTGAAGCCTGGCAATGCTGTTTGCCACGCAATGGGAGTCTCTACCCCTCTACTTTACTGGCCTCACGATGAGCGCCTTTAGCGTTTATCAAGGGCCTAGAAATGAGCGTCTTTGGTGCTCATTGCGAGTCTCTCCCCCTCTCTACTTTCTCCCTTGTGTCTCCTCCCCCCTCCTCTCCCTCTCTTGTGTCTCCTTCCCCCCACTGTGTTTTTATCCCCTATCCCTCCCATGTCCCATGTTTTTATCCCCTCTCCCTCCCCTGTGTCCCTTTCCTCCCTCT
>CM050163.1:261083693-261281193 GCA_027410445.1 Discoglossus pictus
GCCCCCTCTCCCCGTGTCTCTTTCCCCCTCTCCCCGTGTCTCTTTCCCCCTCTCCCCGTGTCTCTTTCCCCCTCTCCCCGTGTCTCTTTCCCCCTCTCCCCGTGTCTCTTTCCCCCTCTCCCCGTGTCTCTTTCCCCCTCTCCCCGTGTCTCTTTTCCCCTCTCCCCATGTCTCTTTCTCCCCTCTCCCCATGTCTCTTTCTCCCCTCTCCCCATGTCTCTTTCTCCCCTTTCCCTCCCATGCATCTCTTTCCGTCTCCACCTATGTCTCTTCCCCCTCTACCTCTGTGTCTCTTCCCCCCTCTCCATCTGTGTCTCTTCCCCCCTCTCCCTCTGTGTGTCTCTCCCCCCTCTCCCACTGTGTCTCTCTCCCCCTCTCTCTCTGTGTCTCCCACCTGTGTCTCCCCCTCCCTCCGTGTCTCTTCCCCCCTCTCTCCCTCTATGTCTCTTCCCCCCCTCCTCTCCCTCTGTGCCTTCTCCCCCCTCTCCCTCTGGGCCTTCTCCCCCCTCTCCCTCTGGGCCTTCTCCCCCCTCTCCATCTGTACCTTCTTCCCCCTCTCCCTGTGTCTCTTCCCCCCCTCTCCCTGTGTCTCTTCCCCCTCTACCTATGTGTCTCTTCCCCCCTCTCCCTGTGTGTCTCTTCCCCCTTCTCCCTCTGTGTCTTTTCCACCCCTCTCACTCCTGTGTCTCTTCCCCCCCCTCTTTTTCTCTTCCCCCTCTCCATCTGTGTCTCTCCCCCCTCCCTGTGTCTCTTCCCCCGTGACTCTTTCCTCCCTTTCCCTGTTTCTCTTTCACCCCCTCTCTGCCTGTGTCTCTTTCTCCACTCTCCACTGTGTCTCTTTCCACCCTCTCCCTTTGTCTCTTTTCCCCCTCTACCCTGTCTCTTTTCCCCCCTCTACCCCATCTCTTTCCCCCTCTCCCCATCTCTGTCTCCCCCCTCTGCATCCCCTGTGTCTCGTTCCCCCCCTCTCCCTCTGTGTCTCTTCCCCCCTGTATCTCTCCCCCTTCCCTCTGTGCCTCTACCCCCCCTCCCTTTGTGTCTCTTCCCCCCCCTGTGTCTCTTCCCCCCCCTGTGTCTCTTCCCCCCTCTGTGTCTCTTCCCCCCTCTGTGTCTCTTCCCCCCTCTGTGTCTCTTCCCCCCTCTGTGTCTCTTCCCCCCTCTGTGTCTCTTCCCCCCTCTGTGTCTCTTGCCCCCCTCTGTGTCTCTTGCCCCCCTCTGTGTCTCTTGCCCCCCTCTGTGTCTCTTGCCCCCCTCTGTGTCTCTTGCCCCCTCTGTGTCTCTTGCCCCCCTCTGTGTCTCTTGCCCCCTCTGTGTCTCTTGCCCCCTCTGTGTCTCTTGCCCCCTCTGTGTCTCTTGCCCCCTCTGTGTCTCTTGCCCCCTCTGTGTCTCTTGCCCCCTCTGTGTCTCTTGCCCCCTCTGTGTCTCTTGCCCCCTCTGTGTCTCTTGCCCCCTCTGTGTCTCTTCCCCCCTTTCCCTCTGTGTCTCTCCCCCCCTTTCCCTCTGTGTCTCTCCCCCCCTTTCCCTCTGTGTCTCTTCCCCCCTCTCCCTCTGTGTCTCTTCCCCCCTCTCCCTCTGTGTCTCTTCCCCCCTCTCCCTCTGTGTCTCTTCCCCCCTCTCCCTCTGTGTCTCTTCCCCCCCTCTCCCTCTGTGTCTCTTCCCCCCTCTCCCTCTGTGTCTCTTCCCCCCTCTCCCTCTGTGTCTCTTCCCCCCTCTCCCTCTGTGTCTCTTCCCCCCTCTCCCTCTGTGTCTCTTCCCCCCTCTCCCTCTGTGTCTCTTTCCCCTTCTCCCTCTGTGTCTCTTCCCCCCCTTCTCCCTCTGTGTCTCTTCCCCCCCTTCTCCCTCTGTGTCTCTTCCCCCCCTTCTCCCTCTGTGTCTCTTCCCTCCTCTCCCTCTTCCCTCTGCGCATGAGCGGCTTTCGCCACGCAATGCGCATGTGCCTGATTCGATCACCTTTGCGGATGAATCGTTGTCAAACACGCGATCGGGGACCCCCTTAAAGGACCCGTTATAAAAGGAAACAAATATACACTATCACCCTGTCACTAATGGGGGTCAATACAGACCCCCATATGCCCTTAATTAACCCTGTCACTCATGGGGGTAAATATAAACCTCCATAAGCAATTCATTAACCCTGTCACTCATGGGGGTCAATACAGACCCCCATAAACCCCTAATTAACCCTGTCACTCATGGTGGTCAATACAGACCCCCATAAGCCCTCAATTAACCCTATAACTCATGGTGGTCAATATAGACCCCGATAAGCCCTTCATTAACCCTGTCACTCATGGGGGTCAAGACCCCCATAAGCCCTTCATTAACCCTGTCACTCATGGGGTCAATACAGGCCCCCATAAGCACTTCATTAACCCCCTCACTCATGGGTGTCAATATAGACCCCCATAAGCCATTCATTAACCCTGTCACTCATGGGGGTCAATACTGGCCCCCATAAGCACTTCATTAACCCCCTCACTCTTGGGGGTCAATATAGACCCCCATAAGCCCTTCATTAACCTTGTCACTCATGGGGGTCAATACAGACCCCCATAAGCACTTAATTAACCCCCTCACTCATGGGGGTCAATACAGACCCTCATAAACCGCTAATCAACCCTGTCACTCATGGGGGTCCATACAGACCCTAATAAGCCTCTATTTAACCCCATCAGTCCCATAAGGGTATATTAAGACCATTATGGGCCTGTTACAACCCAACATTAACCACATAAGTGCCATGACGGTCCTCAAGGACCATCATGACACTAAGTATAAACACTACACTGCACTATACCCCCCCCAGTAAAACAGTAAATATAAACTAAACAGCCTCTACACTAACCTATTAACACCTACACTACCTACCTACCCCCTAATAACTTCACCACTCTAGTCACAAAAAATAAAAAAAGGAACATTACAGAAAATAAAAAAAACACATTGCAACCCCCCCCCCACTACAGAAAATAAAATTACACATCTGAAAAGGAAATACATATAATACATACAATACAATACATACAATACAATACATACAATATAATAAAATACAATACAATTAAATACAATACAATACACCTCTATCTAATATACAATACATTCTATCTGTCTAATATACATCCCCCAATCTATCTAAATAAATACCATAATCTAATATATATCCTATCTATATAATATACATCACACAATCTATGTAATATACAATACATACTGTCTATCTAATATACATCCTATCTATATAATATACATCACACAATCTATCTAAATAAATAACACAAGCTAATATACAATACATGCTATGCTATCTATATAAAACACATACCCCTAGCTAACAAACAATAAATGCTATCTATATATTAAATAATCTAATTCTAAGCTAAAATAAAATAATTAAGACCACTTTCCTTTGAAGATGTCCATTCAGATCAGCCACCTAGGGAAAAAAAAAAAAAAAATAGTGCAACACATTTACAGTACAAAATAAACATTCTAAACATTCTAAATATTCTACTCACCTTTCCGGCATGTCCCGTCCTTATTCTTTTCTTCTTTTCCATGGCGGCATCTGTTAAAAAAAACATGACATTAATACACATACATAAACATAAAAACAAAATAAAATAAACATAATCTACATTGTACTTACCTCCCCGCGATGTCTCCGGCCTCCTCTTCTGCCACGCCCTGTAAAAAAAAAAAAAAAAAAGTACTTACATCCGCACTCACGGACATCCCCGACGCTAATGAGGCTCCCGGAGACTTTTCCGGAAGAAAATAGGCAATGGCACATTCTGATTGGGTGAATTTGATATACAGCGTTTTCAACCAATCAGGAGGCGCCAATGTTTGAGCCAATCAGAAAGGGATACACCCTTAAATCCCACTCTGATTGGATAATGCACCTGTCAATCTTTATTTAAACTAATCACAAGGCGCAGATGCCTTCAGCCAATCATAATGGAATACAACCCCACAGGGTGATTGTCTGGAGGCATCTGCACATTCTTATTGGTTGCACTGACAATAGCCAATCAAAATGAAATACACCCCCACGTACTGATTGGTGAAGGATTTGCGCCTTCTCATTGGCTATTGTCAATGTCAATCAGTATTACAGCCAATGGGAAGGCGCACATGTCTTCACCAATCAGTACGTGGGGGTGTATTGTATTGTGATTGGCTGATGGCAATAAAGCCTTCAGATTGGTTCAAATAAAGATTGACAGGTGTGTTATCCAATCAGCGTTGTATTTTGGGGTGTATACTTTTTTCATTGGTTCATCATTGGGGTCTTCTCAGCCGCCATTGCCAATTTTATTCTGGAACACTCCGTAGGAAGCTCATTAGCGTCGGGGACATCCACCAGGGCGGATGTGTGTTGTTGTTTTTTTGTTGTTTTTTTTAACAGCGCGGATGTTTCCAGAGCCCATAAGGGGCAGAACACAAGGAGGCCGAAGACATCGCGGGGAGGTAAGTACAATGTAGATTGTGTTTATTTCACTTTGTTTTATGTTTATGTATGTTATGTATTTTTTTTTTTTTAACAGGGGCCGCTACGGAGAAGCAAAGATGGAGGACGTGACATGCTGGAACGGGACATGCTGAAAAGGTATGTATAATGTTTAGAATGTTTATTTATTTTCTGTAAACGTGTTGTAGTGTTTTTTAAAATCTTTTTTACCCTAGGTTGGTGATCTGAAGAAACATCTCAAAGGTAAGTGGTCTTAATTATTTTATTGTAGCTTAGAATTAGGGTTGCTATATAGAGATAGCATGTACTGTGTCATGGCTTAATTGGCGCCCATCTCAGACTTGGACTGATGTCTGCCACAGGCTGTTGCCAGTGTAGATGATGACTGGGGGTTTGAGCTCACAGAGCCACTGGTATAGTGCTATAATGGTATATTGTTGTGATTGTTGTCTAGGGAGAGGAGCAGGGTTCCCATCACCATCAATAAAAGTTACTAATGCATGAGAGGGATTTATGTGGAAACCCTACTCCACTCCCATATCCTATGAGGGCAGTAGGCGGTTTTATGTTGGGTGCGCTTTCACGCTTTTACGTGACCAGACTGACAGTGTGTGGAATACTATATGTGACGATGTCTTACAGTGGGGAGTAATTCTAATGCACACATTGCCACATACATCTTGTCAAGGAGATCTGGCCCCAAAGGCTAATCCCTTGTGTACACACACTTAAGGTATAATGAACAATGGGATCCCCACAGCCACAGAGGCACCATCTCCCCAGAAGGCTTCTCAGTTCTTAGCAGAGGACCCAGGAGAGAGTTAGGACGTGCTTCCCCTCTGGTGGTCAGAAGCCAAATGACTCTGTTAGCCACACCTAGTGGGCGGACCTGGGAGGGGACTCATGATTCCCAGGACATGACCCTATGTGATTGGCCAGACGCCATTAGGGGCTGACCTCAGGTAGCCCTTCCCCCTACTATGTTGAAAAGTTCTTAAATACTGTGTGTTTCCAAAATAACATTGTTTTCATACTTTGACTAAGCATGTATTATTGACCTAGAGGCATATGCTGGTAGAGGAGCTTGTTCTGACTCCCTACCAAGGTGCTCCCAGGTACACTACCAAAGCAGCTGGGATTTATGCCTTTGTACCAACAAAGACTGTCCATAGGTCTAGAGTCACCCAAACTTAGGTCTAAACCTACTGGGAATAAGAGTACTAGGATACTCTAGATCCCATCATCATAGTAGGTTGTGACAATTGGTGGCAGTCATGGGAGGCTCTACAGAAAGACCAAGAATGGAGCAGCAATATGAGAAATGGTCCTCAGCGGAACTAAGGGAAGCGATGAAGCAGAAAGGAATCCCTAGGAGGAAGGGTGACCAACTAGCGGTGATGATTGCAGCCCTGAGAAAAAATGATGCGGAGCAGGGGGAAGCAGAGGAGTTGGGTGAGGGACCAACAAGGGCTCCAAGACCCCAACCAGAGCAAGACATCAACAAAGAGGCAACAAGGAGGTATGAAGAAGCCAGACACTTATACCCCAGTGAGATGACTGCACAAGAGGTGGCCAAAGTACTGGACCAGCATTACCAGAGAATCTGGCAGGAGCGCACTGGGGAGCGGGATCAAGCTCAGCAAAGGCTTGGTTGCCGCAGAGAGGAATTGCCAGTACGAGTTAAGATGGCATACCAGAACTTTAAGAAGTTCCAGGATGGTATGGACAATATGGATGAATTCCTTCAGGAGTTTGAGCAGCAATGTGGGGTCCAAGATATTCCCTATGGAGAATGGGCCAAATTGCTGCTAAACAAGTTAACAGGAAGGGCCAGTGCGGCATGTGGAGCTCTTCCACGGGAACAAGCCCAGGATTACAAATATTTGTGCACGGTGTTGCTGACCAGATATACTGTGACGCCTGAGACATTTTTGGATAGATTCAGGGCCACCACCAAAGGACCCGCAGACACTCATGTGGAAGTTATGTGCAGGTTAAGGCAAACTTGTACCCAGTGGTGGTCTACACAAGGAGCCATCACAGCCGAACAGATATTGGAAGTGGTACTGATGGAAGAATTCCTGAACATTTGCTCCTCAGAAGTCAGTGACTGTTTGCAAGATCAAGAACCGACCACTGCAGACCAAGCAGCTGCGCTGGCAGATCGGTTTATCAGCACCAGGGCCAAAAGAGTGTCCCAAGGAACAAAACCTAGCCTGAATACGGGTAGGGGCCCCAGAGAGGTGGTGCCAAGACAATCAGCTCCTGAGATGCTTAATGCGCCCTGGGCACGGCCAGTAAAAACATCTGACCACAGTGGTACCAAGTCCCAGCCTACTCCCAGGACACAATGGGGGACTCAGAATGCTACAACTGCAACCAACGAGGTCACTTTGCTAAGGATTGTCCTCAGGCACCCAAAAACTCTAGAGGACCTCCCCCCCACCATGTACATTATTTGGGGGAGTGGACTAAGGGGCCGGCGAGCTCCAACACAGCTCTTTGGGAGCCAGAAGCAGAGGGAGGATATCCAGGGGTCTATACTGTAAGGAACCCGCAGAAGCTGTCTGGAGAACAACATAGGCAAGCCGTGTGGCTACAAGGACGCCAAGCTACTGGCTACTGTGACTCTGGATCAGAAGTCACAGTAGTCCTACCCAAATGGGTACTGTCATGAATCAGCCAGTGGCCATATTGGATTTGGTGTGAACTATGCTGGGGCCATTTTGTGACTGGCAGCGGTGGCCATTTTGGGCTTAGTGGTCTTCCACATGCTGTTGCCATGGGGAGGAACAAAAGGTTTGGGGCCCACTTGTTATGGATATATTGTTGTGTTGTGGTCTAGGGGATAAAGTATTATAAGTTTACCCCTTAGCATATCCCCATCCCTTCCATGTTTAGGCTCATTGTAATGGGTGTCATGTGAGGGAGCTGGTGGGATGTGTTGGTTCTATGTGTGTGAAACATTGTGTGTTGTATTTGTAAATATGAATGTATGGTATTATTAGTATGTCATTATATTGTAGAGGGGAAGCCATTGAATACAGCCACGCCTCCTTTGTTCCCAAAGGCCTGTTAATCCCATTAGCTAAGTATCCAGCATAGAACTAACAATGGGAAGCTCACAGCTGGAGAGCAGACAGGCAGGCACCTAGAAACAATGGGAGGGCCTGAAGGCTTCTCAGCCTTCATAGCATGGGCACAGGAGAGTAAAAGACATGCTTTCCCCTGGACATTCAAAGCCCAAATTAATTAGTTGGCCTCGCCTAGTGGGCGGACCTGGGAGGGGACTATTGGTTCACACACAGTTCCCCTTCATGATTGGCCAGACGTCATTTGGGGCTGGCTAACGGTAGCCACTTCCCCCATTCTTGTGTGATGTGGTTAAATATGCTGTTCTAAAATAAAACATGGTTCATAATTTTCATCAAGACTTTGTGTGCGGGTGTATTATTGACCCAAGGGCATATGCTGCCAGAGGAGATCGTTTCTGACTTCCTTCCAGGGTTCCCAGCGCCCACTACCTTAAGCTGGGACTTATGCTCTTGCATCCGCAAAGAAGGTCCATTGGTCTGAGTCACCCAAATCTTAGGTCTAAAACCTACAGGAGATAAGAGGACTAGGATTCTCTATACTCCATCATCATTGTAGGTTGTGACAATTGGTGGCATTGGTGAGAGACTCCACAGAAAGACCAGCAATGGAACAGACGGATATCACCAAAGAAGCAACAAGACGGTTTAAAGCAGCCAGGCACTTATACCCCAGTAAGATGACCGCACAAGAGGTGTCCAACTCACTAGACCAGCATTGCCAGAGGATCTGGCAGGAGCGCAATGGAGCGAGAACTCCAGCTCAGCAAAGACTTGGCTACAGAGAGACATTGCGTCTAGAGAAATGGATGGCGATTCTGAATCTGTGGCAGGACGATGAGCTAATGGGCTGGCTGGAAGTACTAGTAAGAAAAGAGGTTGCCTTGGAGAACCAATATAACGTTTTTCACGCCAGAATAGTTGGTGGCCCTGGAGAGGAGTTTGATTTCCGCTTGGAGATAGATTCTGGCCTCCAAGACATTGTGTATGGTGATCCTGAAGGGGGCATAGGAACCTTTAAAAGGCACAACAACTTGTTTGTGGAACGCTGTCGTGGTCTGGGACTGGAACCATGGTCCATGGAGGCTAATTTAATGGTACACCTGATTGAGCAGGAACTGCAGCTGGAGGAGGAGTATTTTGAGTTGTGGGACGAGATCTATGGGGAGACATTTTGCCCATCAAGAGGGGAACAACCCAGTCAAGAGGACTGGTCGCCAGATCTTTACAACACAGATGGTATGTACCGAAGTGATTGTGTGCAAGGGGTCTGGGGAGAACATAGTGATGGAGAATGCGTTCCTTTAAAAAATGTAGAGACTGTGTCAGAGCCTAGAAGGGATGGTAAAGTCAGCTTGGGACCAAATCACCAGCTCCAAGAGCCAGAGACCCAGGGGAATGTTCCCTGGGTGGGGTCAGATAACCCATGTTTGTCCCCTGATACCCCAAGAAACTTAATCCCAGAGGAAATGCTAGCAGAGCACAGTTTCTCCAAACAGGTCTCACCAGAGGACTACCTTCCAGCACAAATCCTGGCAGAAACCCCAGTAACTGCTCAACAGGTAGGGCCAGATGAACTAAGTCTGCCCTCAGAAGTTCTAGGCAATGTGTATGGGCCAGAACTGCTAATGGAGCCAGGGGCTCAGGATAGCCACCCAAGAGACTGTGGGGAGGGCTATGTAATGCACTCTGGGGAGAAGGCCGTAGAGGTCAGGTTGGGTGGGAAGGATAAGATTCCCCAGCCTACAGCAGATAACCAAAATCTGTACTCTGACACCCCAGGAGAGTTGCTACAAAAGGTGCTAGGGAAGCACAGAGCCCAGGTGGGCTATGTAATGGACTGTGGGGAGGGAAAAGAACTGGTTCTTAGCTACAGGGAACCAGGCCTCACACAGCAAGAGTGCCAGGGGCACCAAGAGAGTGCCAGGGGCACCAAGAGAGTGCCAGGGGCACCAAGAGCCCGACAGGGGCAGCAAGCTTGCCAGCCTTGGCAAAGGAGCCGTGGGTGCAGTGTGGCACCATAGTAGAGGGTGAACCAAGTGGGGAGATACCCTGGATAACCAATGTCCAGAGGCCCACTGGAACAGACACCGCTCCAAAGGCCCAGTTAAACCTGGAGGACTGGGATAAGGGTACCAAGCAAAAGGCCATAGAAGAAGAGGGTCAGCTGAGGTCCCCAAAGCACAGCCTGGGTGGGAACAGCGTAGTTCTCCAGGCTGCAACACAGACAGACCAAGGGGAAGAAAACCAGGAGGGTCTGTCGAAAGATACAGATCTCCAGGAGCCAGAGCAAACAGAGCATCCAAGTCCGGACTCCATCAGGGACGCTGGAGTCAAGCGCAGACCGGTATGTACTTTACTGCAGTTATTGTGTTATTGGGCTACCAACAATAATGATTTTGCTGAGGGAAGTACTGGACTGCCCCCTTGCAATCCCATAGGCCCAGAGACTGTTTTAGAGACCCCAGCCCAGCTGTGGGGACTGGCTGGAGGGAAAGGGGTTGCTATGGGACAGGGGTTGTTTTATGGGGCTCCCAAAAAAACGGTTTTGCATCAGAAGAATGTATGGGTGCAACCCACTGTGTCCCCAGAGACTTCCATGCTGCTGCCAAAAACAGAGATATGGGATCCTGGACTGTTTTGGATGGGGGTTGCATGGGAAGAGCAATTTGCTCTATACAGTGGGAGCAAGGCCAAGGGCTGGGGGAGGTCTTTACTCTGCACCTTGGGACTGTGTGCGCACCGACATGAACTTGCCTAGCATGCAGCGGGCCGGGCCAAACCAGCAGATTCATGACTATCAGCGTAGCTGGGAAAATCTTGGATGTTCTCCGCCCACTTGGGGAAGGATTGTCATGAATCAGCCAGTGGCCATATTGGATTTGGTGTGAACTATGCTGGTGCCATTTTGTGAGTGGCAGCGGTGGCCATTTTGGGCTGCGTGGTCTTCCACATGCTGTTGCCATGGGGAGGAACAAAAGGTTTGGGGCCCACTTGTTATGGATATATTGTTGTGTTGTGGTCTAGGGGATAAAGTATTATAAGTTTACCCCTTAGCATATCCCCATCCCTTCCATGTTTAGGCTCATTGTAATGGGTGTCATGTGAGGGAGCTGGTGGGATGTGTTGGTTCTATGTGTGTGAAACATTGTGTGTTGTATTTGTAAATATGAATGTATGGTATTATATTAGTATGTCATTATATTGTAGAGGGGAAGCCATTGAATACAGCCACGCCTCCTTTGTTCCCAAAGGCCTGTTAATCCCATTAGCTAAGTATCCAGCATAGAACTAACAATGGGAAGCTCACAGCTGGAGAGCAGACAGGCAGGCACCTAGAAACAATGGGATGGCCTGAAGGCTTCTCAGCCTTCATAGCATGGGCACAGGAGAGTAAAAGACATGCTTTCCCCTGGACATTCAAAGCCCAAATTAATTAGTTGGCCTCGCCTAGTGGGCGGACCTGGGAGGGGACTATTGGTTCACACACAGTTCCCCTTCATGATTGGCCAGACGTCATTTGGGGCTGGCTAACGTTAGCCACTTCCCCCATTCTTGTGTGATGTGGTTAAATATGCTGTTCTAAAATAAAACATGGTTCATAATTTTCATCAAGACTTTGTGTGCAGGTGTATTATTGACCCAAGGGCATATGCTGGCAGAGGAGATCGTTTCTGACTTCCTTCCAGGGTTCCCAGCGCACACTACCTTAAGCTGGGACTTATGCTCTTGCATCCGCAAAGAAGGTCCATTGGTCTGAGTCACCCAAATCTTAGGTCTAAAACCTACAGGAGATAAGAGGACTAGGATCCTCTATACTCCATCATCATTGTAGGTTGTGACAGGTACGCCCTACAGATTCTATCCGAAAGGAAATGTGGGTGATGGTAGCAGGAGGAGAACAGTTAACCATCCCCATGGCTCGCGTTAATTTGGACTGGGGCATGGGGAACCAAAGCAAGGAAGTGGGAGTCATGGATGGGCTCCCCGAGGATGTTTTACTGGGCAATGATTTGGGCCACATGACGAGCCAATATGTACAGCCCATTACCAGAGCTCAAGCTAAGAGCAACCACCCTGGAGAGCCATACCAGGAGCAGAGGGGATACCCAAGACCTGAGGTAAGTCCATTGCTTGCTAATACGTTAACTTTAGGATGGGCTAAGGGAGAGGAGATCAGGGCAGTTCTGCAGAAAGATGAGACTTTGGCTGGTTTAAGGGACAGGGCAGCACAAGGCAAAGGAGTGGATGACCTATACAGCGTTATCTGGGATAAGGGGTTGTTATATAGGGTCACAGTACCTATAAATAATGAGGTAGGCAGAGAACCCAGGAAACAATTAGTGGTTCCCCAGTTATATAGGGGCAAGGTGCTACAAATAGCACATGAAATACCCCTGGGAGGGCACTTAGGGGAGAAGAAAACCCGGAGTAGAGTGAAAGAGATATTTTTCTGGCCAGGGTTGGATAAGGATGTAAAGGAGTTTTGCCATTCTTGTGATGCCTGCCAAAGGAACAGGCCTCTCAAGAAGACCAGCAGGGCCAAGTTACAGTCCCTCCCAGTAATGGAAGAACCCTTCCAGAGGGTAGCTGTGGACATCATTGGGCCCCTAGCTAGAGCCAGTAGAACGGGGAAGCAGTGTATTCTTACCCTGGTAGATTATGCCACTAGGTACCCTGAGGCAGTAGCCTTGTCCCATATAACAGCTCCAAAGGTAGCAGACGCCTTGGTGACTATATTCACCAGAACAAGGTTTCCCCATGAGATTCTGTCCGATCAAGGGCCACAATTTATGGCCAAGGTCACAGAACAGCTATGGGCCACGTGTGGCGTTAAGCATATTACCTCTTCCCCCTACCATCCCCAGACTAATGGTCTCTGTGAGCGGTTCAATGGGACTCTTAAACATATGATACACACTTTTACAGACCAGGAACCACACTGGGAGCGGTTGTTGCCATGTTTGCTGTTCGCCTATAGAGAGGTACCCCAGGAGTCTACAGGGCACTCCCCCTTTGAACTCCTGTATGGGAGACATGTGAGAGGACCCTTAAGCATAATTAGAGCTTTTATCTGTCATACAATTACCAATCACGAATGGCGGTACAAGGAACCATAAGACAAAGACCGAATACAAGATTTGGTTCCAATCAACCAACTATACAACCAACTATGCAACATTTTTTAGAGAAGGGGCGCGACCAAAAGACAAGATGAAACTACAAACAACAGACGAACTAAGATCAGGTCGCGCCCACAAAATTTGGAAAAAAGAATTTCTCCGGACATCAATACCAACAGAGAAAACAAATAAGGGACACCTCAAATTAACTTCCTTGACTGCCAATGATGACTTAGTACATTCAAAAATTGGAAAGCAAAAAGACTACGAACTAAATAGAAAGGAGATGAGCACACCCTCCATAACAACAATCTCAAGTTTGAACAGCCAAAACATACAAGAAACAGATAAGGATGTTAAAATAATCAATCTTCCCAACTTCAAGCTTAATCAAGCACATACATCTCTCTTAATGAAAGGACTTTCCTATGTACCTACAAGCCAGTCTGACTTATTTACAAATATTAAAGACATCAACTTATTCATACGTAAATTAGCCCTGAGGAAATACTTTGCCGTCAAAACAGAGAAAAAACTTATCAATTTAGGTTTACAGAAAGAAGACAAAGAAATCTTTGATGACCTCAGTGAACAATCTGCCGAAGATACATCAAATACCAAAACCATGCAACAAAGAAAACAGAGCAGATTCACCCCTGATTTAAACCAATATGCCAACCTAAAAGTCTTCACAGAACGAGTCGAAAGAGATCTGAGAAATCTCTACGACTCCACCCAATCTGATATTAAATCAACCAAACAAAATTTGACCAGTTTGGAGAGAAAAGCTATGAAGGAGTTACAAGATGCACACATTATAATTAAGCCAGCAGATAAAGGTGGCAATATCGTATTGCAAGACCAACAAGATTACATACTAATGTGTGAAAAACTACTCTCTGATAAACACACATATATCATATTAAAAAATAATCCCCTGTCTACCTTCAGTAAGGAACTGGAAGAAATATTCAGACTAGCAAAGGATAACAAACTTATCGATCAAGACACATATGATTACCTTCGACCAAAATTTCCAACTATTGCTACATTTTATGCACTACCTAAGGTACATAAAAAAATGAAGCCAGTACCTGGTCGACCAATTGTGTCAGGAAATAACAATCTAACAGAAAAGATAAGTACCTACATGGACGACTACATTAAAGACATGGTTGAAAGCTTACCAGCTTATCTCAAAGATACACTCGACATCTTGAGACATCTGGATGGAATACATATCCCACATGGGGCATTATTGGTTACTATTGACGTGGAGAATCTATACTCAAGTATTCCACATAAACAAGGTATAGAAGCAGTTGCATACTTCCTAGCTGAAAAAGATAAAACTCACACTACATTTAATGAATTCATTCTTGAATTACTCAATTTTTCATCTTTAACAAGACATGGTACCAACAGGTACAAGGAACAGCTATGGGTACAGTATGCGCACCCAGCTACGCCAACCTATACCTGGGATTATGGGAATGAACAAAAGTGTTCAACGAGACAATGAATGGTTTCACTGATAATATCATCCTATGGAAAAGATATATAGACGACATATTGGTTATCTGGGAAGGTACCTTACAAGATTTTCATCTCTTCATTAAAGAATTGAACACTAATCATATGAACCTAAGATTCACATTTAATGTTGACAAAGATCAAATTGACTTCTTAGATCTCAAATTAAAGAGAGATAATTTGGATGCAATACACACCAGTGTATATAGGAAATCTACAGCTACTAATGCTCTACTAAAATGGTCCAGCCAACACCCTTTGGCATTCAAATCTGGAATTCCATATGGACAATATCTTAAACTCAAGAGAAATTGTGACACTCTTGAACAGTTTCATGAACAGGCTAAAGACCTCAGAAACAGATTTAAAGAGAGAGGCTATCCGAACAGGACCCTTAAAATAGCCTACAAACGAGCTCTCCAAACAAAAGAGACAAACTCCTATATGGTTGTACACAAATAGAAGAAAAACCCATAGATGAACAAGTGGACAATCACATACGGTGCATAATGACGTATGGTAAAGATCGGAAACAAATAAAGAATGTTCTTAAAGAACACTGGCACATCCTACTGGATGACCATGAGTTTAAAAGCTACCTTCCTGTACAGCCACGAATCACCTATAGAAAAAACAAAAGTATAGGAGATCATATCGTCAGAAGCTTTTTTCAAAGTAAAGAAGAAGATAAAACAAAGACCATGTGGCTCCAACCCACAAGAGGCCTTTATAGATGTGGAACATGTAAAGCATGTACCTATGTACAGCCGGGACATTTTTTCAAACATCCAACCACTTATAAAGTTTTTCAAGGAATATTCTTTCGAACGTGTAAAAGTACATATGTTATCTACGTCCTGGTTTGTCCATGTCCCAGGATATACATAGGTAAAACTATAAGGCAGTTACGCCGACGCATACTTGAACATGTTTACTCAGTAAAGAAAGAATTGGACACACCGGTGTCACGACACTTTCGAATGGCACATGCCAATAAATTCTCTACAATGAAATTCTACGTAGTGGACCACCTCTGCAAAAAACCAAGAGGAGGTGATATCAATACGCAACTTTTACAGCTGGAAAGTAGATGGATTTTTACCTTAAACTCACAGTATCCGAATGGCCTTAATGAGGGCTTCTCGTATTCAGCATTCTTATGAGTAGTTACCATTTATTACAGATCTTATACACAGTACTAGACCTTTATATAGAATCCAATAGTTCCTCAACTCCAGATTCAGTATATATAGATACGCTCATTAGCTTTTTCATCTCTATTAAGAGCATTTTACTTTTTATTATTTTTCAGACTCTAACAACCCACAGTACTTTACTCCATTACACTTTTTACACTTTCTTTACCATTCCATCATATTTACTTATTACTCACATTTTGTTTTATTCACATTTATCACATACCTAGATCTACATTTCTTTTATATTTATTTCTCCCCATCCCAACTACCCTACACTATTTACACACAATCACCACCCCTCACCCAACACCTATATCTCACATCTGAATGACTAAATACGTTTTAACTTCTCACTTTTTTTCTACCTTTACAGGTTACACACATACCACACATCTTTTACATTAAGTTTTTACATAACCTACACTTTTCACCTATATTTAGTCCTTCATTTAGCCCCTATATTTACTAGGGACTTTATTCACCACTTTAATCTTGTTCATTTATTAGATTTAACATTTTCTATATTATATTATATTTATTAATCTACCATGTACCTTCAATCTACAATCTTCTATTATATTTATTAATCTACCATGTATAATAATCCACCTTTAATCCCTCTCCCTTTACACACACAGTTCACACAATCACACACAACATACCTCTCACCTTTATACACACTTCACATCTATATTATAATACTAAGCATTAACATTTTATTATTCTCCTATTTCTCAGGTCATATACACATTTTTACATCATTCACACTAAGCTTTTTCTCTTACACTTCTCACTTTTATTAAGTCCTTCATTTAGCCCTTAAACTTACTTAGGGACTCCATCCACCTCCCTATAATTTTTATTCATTAGACTATATATTATATTCTATTTAGCTATTTACCATCTACCATCCAACAATTATTATCTTTTCATATAACTGTTACTTTTTTATTTTTATCTCTTTCACTTTCTAGCTCTAATTGCCTTTATCCACCTTAAGTCCTCTACTCTTTTATACAACCACATACTCTGTGTGGGTGGTGCTAAGCACACACAGACAGAGCATGTAATGACTCTGGATGCTGTTCCAGCGTCTGCCATTGAGAATAAAGTTTTATTATTTAAATCACGTCATGACGTCACACGCATGTCACCTGATCAACGTTCATCACTTGACACGCCAACCAGGAAGTAAACACTATGGTGCCTAGGCCTTAAATAGGCCACTCATTCTTACACATATTAGCCCATGAGTAAGCCCTATTAAGTGGTGAAACGGACCGTCGGGAGCAGAGGGGAGATGGTACACTTTATTCTATGCTCTTTGTGAGCCACAGCAGAACAACTATACCCTTGTGTGGTATTCCAAAAAAATCAAGTATACATGTATTGCTTTATGTCCTAAAGGGGAGACTTAAGATACTCCTATCCTTTTTCACACAAGCAGTAAAAGCCTAAACTTTATGTAGTGATTTGATAATACTATAAGTGATTCGTATGTCTATTTAAGGATTTATGGTAATATCTGCCTCCCCTATTATACTTTAAATTATAGTATACTGCATTCATTTTCATATTTATACTAAAGGTACCATTCTCTACCCCCTGCCTTTTTGTTGTTGTTTTTAAACTCTTCTTAGTTTAGTGCACTTTTAAAAAAAATAAACAGCGCCTATCCTCAAACTTTTCATCTATAATATATGTTGCTGCATCCCTATGATTAGCAAATACCTTTTGCATATGAGGTTTGCATACCAGCATCATCTTATTATCATTATAACATTGTGATGCTTATTTTCAAGCTCTAGAGATTAAATATTACACTACTCCATTTGTCATAATAAAGGTGGTCACTTATTTCTAATCCCACAGTATTATGGGACAGTGACACCCATTTTCTTGACTTACAGCCATTATTTTAGGATAGACGCTTTTTACCTTTTTTAGTTACTTATCTTGCTTTATCCTGGAGTACACTAAATAATCCTACTATTTTCCCTATTAAATTATTTCCCTAATTTTTTGAATTTAGTGTTAAGCACTAGGAAAATGCTTAGGTCATAAATTTATATTTAATAATAGGAAGAAATTCATTTTTTTCCCCTTTTGAGGCAAAGTTTTCCTGTTTGCCTTCCTCTGAAACAATTCATGATTAATCCGCATAATGCAGATCAGAGGAGATCTTAAAAGGTTGAACTTGATAGCCTAAATGTATTTTTTCAACCTCAATTACTATGTAACTAAATTCAGATAAGGAGGGAAGTTATAGGCTTCTTTAAGCAGATGTGTTTTTAGTGAGGTTTTGAAGGATTTGAAGCTGTAGTATAGTCTAGTGGAGAGAGGCAAGGAGTTCCAGTGAATATGGGCAGTGCAAGAAAAGCCCTGAAGATGGTAGTGAGAGGAGGGGTTGAGGGAGGAGGGGGTGCAGTGTTGTTGAGGGCTTTGTAAGTTAGCGCCATCATATTAAATTGCATTCTGGAGGCTACAGGAAGCCAGTGGAGCAATTGAGAGAGAGAGAGGTGCTGCAGACACTGAACATTTAGTAAGGTAGATGAGTCTAGCATTCAATAGGGATTGAAGGGGGGATAGACAGGTGGTGGGTAGGCCACCAAGAAGTTAGTGGCAGTAGTCAAGACTGGATATGATGAGGAAATGTATTAGAATCTTAGTTATGGCTTGTGTAAAGTAGTGACATATTTTGGAAATGTTTTTTTAAATTGAAAAGACAAGTTAGTGACTGTATGTAAGGATTGAAAGAGAGGGAAGGGTCCAGTAGAACCCCAAGACAATGGACTTGGGAGGTGGGAGTGATGATGTGAGGAATTTACACTGTAGTAGATGGTGGGAAGATTAAGAGTTTGTTCTTAGACAAGTTGAGTTTGAGATGGTGGGCGGATATCCAGGAGGATATGCTTGAGAGGCAGTTTGAAACTAGAAAGCTAGAAGAGAGGGGGATAAATCAGGTGCTGACAGGTAGATTTGAGTGTCATCTGCATAGAGATGATACTGAAGTCCAAAAGATGTTATTATGATGCCAAGTGACGATGTATAGATAGAGAATAGAAGGGGGCCTAAGACTTAACCTTGGGGTTCATCAACAGACAGAAGGTAAGGAGAAAAAGAGGTACCAGAGAAGGAGACACTAAATGTTCGATCTTGTAGGTATGATATGAACCATGAGAGAGCAGTATCTCTGATTCCAAGGTAGTGGAGAATTTGGATTAGTAGAGGGTGATCAACTGTATCAAAGGCAGCAGAGAGATCCAGGAGTAGTAGAATAGAAAAGTGACCCTTTGACTGGGCAGTGAGTAAGCCATCAGTGACTTTTGTGAGAGCTGTCTCAGTGGAGTGTTGGGGTTGGAAGACAGATTAGAAGGTGTCAAGAAGGGAGTTGGAGAAGACAAATTGGGTAAGGCGATTGTAGTCGAGCCGCTCAAGCAGTTTGAAAGCCAGGGTAAGTAGAGTGATAGAGCGATAGCTAGTTGTGGAATCAGTGACAGATGAGGGTTTCTTAAGAATGAATGTAAGTATGGCATGTTTTGGAGATGATGGAAATGTGCTAGTGTGTAAAGAAAGGTTGATGAGATGTGTGAGAGCAGGGGTAAGTGTGGTAGAGAGGGGAGGGATAAGATGATGGAATAGGATCTAGAGGACAGGTAGTAAGGCGAGAGGTTGCTAGTAGGCTGGACACTTTATTCTCTGTTACAAGGTCAAAAGAATGCATAATGGCTGTCCGCTTAGGGAAGGGTAAAGGCTGGGTGTTATCAGTTAGTTGAGAGGAGGGAGTGTGTGGTCCATATTAAGAGGAGAGTTCATTATGAATGTTTTCAATTTTATGCTTAAAATAGCTGTGTAAAAGGCCTTTACATTTCTGATGAGCTGTGGTTGCAATTTCTGAAGAAAGTCTGCATCTGGGCCAATGAGGGGAAAGGAGTGAGGTCTCAATTTAATCATCCACTTATCAAACAAAGGCTCTGCAAATCTGCCTGTTCCCTCCTCTCTACCTCCACTGATAACTTTGAATACACAAAGCTATTATCCAGATCTCAGGATGTGATGTAACAAGTTGTATTTCTGTTTTATGTCCATAGCTTATATAGTGATAAACATTGTTCGTTTGGTACATAACTGAAAAACAAGTATGTTTTTATTTATTTTTTTAACCTTTTTTAATTTATGAAGTATGTTTTAATGTTAAGCGTAGTGTTTTGGATTTCCAGTTATGAATCTAAGATTATGTGTATAAATATGGGTGTAACAATCTTGAGGAATGTGTGGAAAATGTCATTAATCCCTTAAAGTTCTCAAGGAAAAAGCATTGTTGTTGTTTAGTCATTTAGTGCCTTCAATCTTTCCCAGCATTAGAGTCTTTTCTTGGAAATCCTGCCGTCTCATTATATGGCCAAAATATTTGAGCTTCAGCCTCATGATCATACCTTCTAGTGAACAGTTTGTCTTGATTTCCTGAAGTATTGATTTATTGGATCTTCTTGCAGTCCAATTAATCAAACCAAATCAGTTACCCTGAGTAGATGTTTAAAGCAAGAAGTAAAACATAAACTGGAGACTTTTCCCATTTAACTGGAAATCCCATGGTATCATTCACTTGGATTATTATATATTATCTCGCACGTCTCTGGCTTAGTATTCGAAACCCGAACAATTGAATGTATGTATGAGTGTTTTAAAGTTATGTAAATTGTTGTTTATACATGTTATTTGTTTGATTTTTTTTACACAATGTTTTGTATTGAAAAAAAAAAGAAAAAAAAAAAAAGAAAAAAAACAACAGCCTAAGTTAAATTGCAAACCTAATTCCAGAAGGTTAAAGTATTGATTAGTTTTTTATTTTACCAGTGATAGGGCCCTATTCTATTGCCCAATTTGTAAATTTATACGCACGTAAAACTGAGCTTAATATATCCACAGATTCTATTAGCTATTCGCAATCCAATTACGATTTATCCACCCAAACCTGCAAAACTGGCCTTTGAACTAACTCCATTGGTTTAAGCCCAGCTTGAATTTCATATGCTCTAATTAATGAACGTTTTACCAAAACAATGTTCTATAAGACCTGCTCTCGCTCTCGCAAATATAATCTGACTGGTAAATGAAAAAGGTATCAAGTTTCTGTCAAAAATATCACAAGTACTAAATAGGACTTGAAAGTCCTTTTTCATACACTTATTAAAGCTGTAACAGCTATTAAACACACAATACTGTATCTTAAAGGCACAGGAAGGAATGGTAATACATTATAATGAATTGCACAATAGGCTCAAATACACAAATAAGCAATTAAAAAAATATTATTTCTGAGTAATATCAATCCCAGAACTTAAGGTGTTTAATACATATTATGAAACCTACATGGACTACAACAGATGATCTATAGCATTTTATAGATTGCTAGAGTGCTTGATTGCGAGCCCAATCAGCAAATATTAGGCAGGGGTTTAAAAGTTCAGTCTTGAAATAGAAATTTGAGAGCTGGTCAATAGAATACATCTAAACATTTATTTTTAAAAAACACCTGCAGCAAATTTTTTGAGTTTGATGCATTTTCTCACAGCTAATAGAATATGGCCCTAGCAGCCTCATTAAATTTGGGCTACGTTTTAAAATATAGCCCGTAACTAAAAAAGTAGGACTGAAGGGTATTAAATTAGCCTTGTAAACCTCAACGCAGACGACTTGCGGATTAAAACACAGGGCGGCTGAAAAATGCCTACAGGACGTGGAACTTCGCAGCCCGCAACCTTTTGATCTGTCAAGCTCATACACGCTATGTTCCAATCCTGCTATTAAATTGCAACGAAGTAACCCATGACCTAGTCCATAACAGGCAAATGGAGGCCAAAGTCCAACGAGTGCTGGGGAGGACTCACAAAGCCCTTACGTTGGCTGCGGGAGCAGCAGAAGATACACTCGCTCAGGCCCCCAAACCTCCCTCTGGCCCCTAAAGCTCCCCCCACTCTGTAAACAAATCACCATGCTGCAGGGGTCCCCCACAGGCTCCTAATATTAACACTTGCTGCGGGGGTCCCGATTGGGACCTCCGCGGCAATTATTATCCTTTATTTATAACGCGCCAACATATTCCGCAGCGCAATTAAACTGTTAACCTCATGCTGTGGGGGTACTTCAACTAACCTCTAACTTATTAACCCCCCCTTGCCCTTATCCTACTAACTCTCCCTCTATCTTATACTATTAACCCCCTTCCTCTACCCTCACGCTGTTCTCCTCTACCCTCACGGGTCTCATATTGCACATACAAGCTTCTATTTTAATGTGACTGAATATTCCTTGAACACATGTCACATGTTCCCTGTTCCCTCATCCTTGTATACTTTTATTGTATATATTTTATTCCTGCTTTATATTACTTATCTTGGTCTTTACATCATTGTAAAGCTGCAGGGGGGGTTAATTTACTTTGTTTACCTTTATTTTACATAGTTACATAGTTACTTAGGGCCCTATTAAATTCGAGCTGCGTAAATAATAGGTGAAAACTCAAGTCCTACGTAGTTTAAAAATGAAACCATTTCTGACGCTATTAAATTCAAAGTGCTGCGAGATACGAGCGATGGATGCGAATGCGTACACGTTCGTATTTGCGCATGAGTTACGATATCTCGGATCACTTTGCGTATGAAAAGAGCGCGAAATACGTGATACGTACCACTTAACCTGACGGCAGTATGCCTTTAAAAGGCAGCCAAAACAGAACATAATTGACTGTGCTGGAGCTTTTGCAAGTAGACACACAGGTCTAGGCATTGGTGGGTTTTTGGTGGAGAGAGGAGAGAGAGAAGAGAGAGGAGAGAATTTCAATTTTTGATCTTTTGAACTAGCAGATAATTTAACCCTTTGTTTACAATACACATAATTACTGATATCACATAATTCACACACATAGATTAATACGTACACATAGCTACACCTAGTGGTAGGCCACTGCACACCTACACCCCCCCCCCCCCAAGACCTTACCCCACCTCCCCCCACACATAATACTACACATAATACTTGCATCTTTTTTTACCTCCTAAACCAACACACATATTATCTTGATTTATCGTTAATTTATTTTCTGAGGAGTTTAGAGGAGAGGAGGTGGTAAGGCAAGAGAGGCGCGGAGGAGAGTGAAGAGAACATCTGAGGAGAGGAGGAGGAGGAGGGAGAGGAGGAGGGAGAGGAGGAGGGAGAGGAGGAGGAGGAGGGAGAGGAGGAGAAGGAGAAGGGAGAGGAGGAGGAGGTGGAGGGAGAGGAGGAGGAGGAGAGCAAGGAGGAGAGCAGGGGGGATGGAAGTGCCCCCAGAGCTAGGAATTCAAGTAGAAGGGGCAGACGATCAGGGGCCTGATCCCTTGGTGGGTGGTAGTGGGAATGAGGGAGTGGCCCCAGAGATAGAACAGGAAGACCAGGCACCGTCTGTAAGGCAACGGGTTGTGGCAAGGCCCAGGGCCCCAAATTAAAAAAAGATGTCCGATGAGGCAGCAGCTGCACGTCAGACTGGTGGTGGTCCCGCGGTCCCTTTTGTTTACAAGGAATGGGAGAGGACAGTGATGCGCTTCATCCCTTCTGAATCTGTGGTGGGAATACCAGGGCAGATGGACACAGATCGTCCTAACACCCTGCAACGTGAGTATCATATCACACACATGGTTGGCTGAGATTGTGGGTGGATAGGCTGTCCAAAAGCCTGCAGATAACATGCTGTATGTATGTATGTATGTATGTATGTATAAATAGGCTTGTGTTCTGGCTGTTGTATATAATGAGCTGTATCCCTCTAGAACAGGGGTGGGTAAGGAGGGCCACATACATGCCGGACTTTCAAGATATCCTTTTTGGGCACAGGTGAGTCAATCCGGATGACTGAAAAGGCGATTGGCTCACCTGTGTGGCCCTCCAGGCCCGAACCTGCCCACCCTTGCTCAAGAATTATATGGCCTCCTACACCCCTGCCCACACACAGGGATAATTCACATACAATAGCACTGTAAGCCCGATGGTTGACTAAAAATGTATGGGGCGACAATAACCATTTCAGTCCTGGTAGCAAACCTATCATGTTCATAATTTGTCTCCCTGATATGTCAATTTCTAATTATATCCAGATTGATTGCAATAGAGCAGGGTGTCCAAAGTCAAACTTGCTGGGCTGCGCACAGGCCTGGATATGTGGATTTCCTTTATGTGAACAGATGAGTCAATTAGACTTAATGACTTGGAGAATGATATTCTCATCTGGATGCAGCATGGCTATCCCCAAATGCAGGCCTGAATTTGGCCTCCACTGCGATCGAGAATAAAAATTTGGCTGTGCGGCATATGTGGATACAGACTCTGTAGCACTGCATGTGTGTCATATACTGTCCTAACCTGGCCCATGTCTCAGCTGCATATTAACAACCATTGCTGGAAACTTGTCAGATTGGTCAGTCTCACACACTGCACAGCAGATGCAGCAGAGCACGTATCTGAGGCACATGCAGTACACATTCATATGAGCCATGATCCACAATGCTCATTTTGCAGCCCGTGGCTCATCTGTGTAACACAAGCACCACAGTCACTCACAGGTGACCATGATGTCAATAATATGTAAATGCATAGCTGGCAATTGTGTATGGCAACCAACTGAAATATATGTTTATTCCATTGCAGTATCCACAGATTCAGAAGAGGAGGAGGCAGGAAGGGCTGAAGTGGGCCAGGACATTCAGGAGGGCCCGGGACCATCCACATCACTGGCTCATATGGAGCGGGAAGTGATGCCTGGGCCCTCTTCGGCGTGGCCACCTCAGGGCCTGCACCAGCCACACCATCCTGTGCCTCCCTCAGCGGCTCCACCCTCAGCGGCTCCACCCTTATCCTGGGCTCCGCCCTCATCATGGGCACAGCCCTCATCATGTGCTCCACACTCATCTGGGGCTCCGCCCTCATCATGTGCTCCACACTCATCTGGGGCTCCGCCCTCATCATGGACTCCGCCCTCATGCTGGGCACAGCCCTCATAATGGGCTCCACCCTCATCTGGTGCTCCGCCCTCATCATGGGCACAGCCCTCATCATGGGCTCCACCCTCATCTGGTGCTCCGCCCTCATCCTGGGCACAGCCCTCATCATGGGCTCCACCCTCATCATGGGCTCCGCCTTCACCCTGGGCACAGCCCTCACCTTGGGCTCCGCCCTCATACTGGGCTCCGCCGTCATACGGGGCACCGCCCTCATCCTGGGCACCGCACTCAGCCTCGGCTCCACCATGGGCCCCGGGAGGAAGTGCCCCGTCCCCAAGTGCCCCGGCCCCAAGTGCCCCGGGAGGAAGTGCCCCGGCCCCAAGTGCCCCGGGAGGAAGTGCCCCGGCCCCAAGTGCCCCGGGAGGAAGTGCCCCGGCCCCAAGTGCCCCGGCCCCAAGTGCCCCGGCCCCAAGTGCCCCGGGAGGAAGTGCCCATGGAGGAAGTGCCCCGGGAGGAAGTGCCCCAGGAGGAAGTGCCCCGGGAGGAAGTGCCCCGGCCCCAAGTGCCCCGGGAGGAAGTGCCCCGGCCCCAAGTGCCCCAGGAGGAAGTGCCCCGGCCCCAAGTGCCCAGGGAGGAAGAGCCGCGGAGTCGCCGGCCGCGGAGTCGCCGGCCGCGGAGTCGCCGGCCGCGGAGTCGCCGGCCGCGGAGTCGCCGGCCGCCCAGTCGCCAGCCGCCCAGTCGCCAGACCTCCAGGCCCACTGCCACATCTCCCTGGCCAATTACGGCACATCATGGCTCACATAGAACAAGAGGACCAGGCCCAAAGCCAGAGAGCACGGCAAATGCTGGACATAAGCGAAAGACAATTGGCTGTTAGCAGGGCCATCCTAGCTGGAAATAGGGTTTTCTCAGCCACCACATGTGCTATATATGCTGAGATGAGGAGGCACAACCAAAGGATGGAGAGATATGAGGATTGCGCAAGCCGGGAGAGACGCGCATTGTTGCGTCAACTACGTCGCCAGCCCATACCTCTCCAGCCTTCGGTTGTCCAATCTCAACCTGAGATGTCTGCCTCCTCATCTCAGACATCGCCCACTTTGGAACCACAGCCACCTGCTGTAGTGGCACCCCCTGATCCCACACCACGTCGTGGAAGAGGGAGACGGGCCGCGGGCACAGACGGTGGGGGCCCGCTAACTCGGAGTAGGAGGTGTTAGGACCATCCGAGAGGGCCTCCTGACCACTTCTCACAGAATACTGATTGTTATAGATGTTGACATAATATTGGCTACAGAGTGTGTACATGTCTGGTTATGTTGAACATTTTAACAATTGATGTTCAATGTGGAATGACCTTGAGCTTAAATGCTGTATTTAATCATAATATTGTTCGGAATGAGACATTGTTTTTGTCTTTGTAGGTGTTAATAGCCAACTCTCACAACTATGAAGACATTTTCTTCATCTTCGAGCAGTACAATACCATCATGTGAGTAAACGCTCAACCCAGTTCACAACGTGCATTCTATCAGGATTATTCCCCACTGCAGATGGCTCTGAAATGAAATATAGGACTACATATCTTTTCACTAAGAAACATGACTGTGTGATCTTCCATTATAATGATCAGTGTCCAGGCTATAGAGTTGCACAGTCCCATTACTATCTGCTAATCCAAACCAGCAATTTCACATAAGTTTGTATAGCATTCCATCCCGTTAACATTATGAAATTGGATTCAGTTTTTTCATGTCATCCAAACCAAAGTGGCAATTTACTGGGTTTGACAACATGATCAATGTGCATGTGTTTAGGGGTAATGTGAACAGTGTAATCTGTCTGACCTTGGTACCACCCATTTAGAAGTGAGATGTGATATCAGCATGGCACAACTATTCCATATAGATAGTGATTGTACATTTTGCTGAAGGATTGTGTTCACAGTGAAGCATGCCTTGTCGTATTCCACATCCTAAGCATATTCCTGGAAGGCTGACTGAACAGGATAGAATAAATATGGTTCTTACTGCTCGGAGATGATGTTCATGTTAGTTGGTTTATAGTAGTGTCAAAAGCAAAAACAATGTACTCTAATAACAGCTTATGATTGTTCTAACACCTCCTACCTCTATTTTCCAGATTCACATCATCTATTGACCAATTCACACTGTGTGTGAAATCGCTTAGTATGACATGATCCCTGTTTTATAGTGTCTGTTTATTCTGGCAACCATATGGTTGTTGTATGCGCATTAATGGTTATGTTGATTAGATGTCTTGTTATATGCTGTTGGTTACTGTGGGGTCCTGGCCACATGTGACCCTAGGAGATGCTATGCATTACCCTGATGATGTTGTCTGTTTCCTCTTCAGATGTCCTCAGATTTGCCACAGCCCCTTGCCATACTAGGATCTCTTCACAACACACACATGATATTAATGCACAGTCTTGTCCATTTCTGTTTGTACTCTGTGTATGAAATAAAGTATGATTATGTTATACTGTTATCACTGTTTCTGTGTGTTTGTACCATATCATGCTTTCTAGTTGCAAGAATACAGATAGAATGAAGTGTCATTGTTCAATACATATATCTGTGTGTGTTTACATAGATACATATGCTACATTAATCTGTACCTTGCCAATATACATGTAGGTGCAAGTCGGAGGGGTGTGAATTCTGAAATCATGTCTATAGACATGCAGGGTTGTATATAATGACTTGAAGGGCTCTACTTGAATGATATGAATCGACATTCATGATTATGTAGTAATGTCAACGCAGATTGACCCGAATAGTTACACCACTAACCGATGGTGCTGAGCACATCTGACTTTCAGAGTAATTGACTTGTTACATGGTAAATATCCAGGATTACACAAACATTGAGTGAAAAAAAACGGTTTAATTGTTCACAAAGCCACACAGTGACAAATTACCACAGGCCTGCTCAGTATCATTGTGGAGGTGGGTAGGATACAGAGTTCCAGTAACACACGGAAATAGGGACATGGGGCCAGAATGCACGCAGGGGGGGTGACATTGGTATAGATGATCAGTTGAGGGGGGGAGATACAGTGCATCATCCAAAGTGAGGCAATATCAGTTATATTATTAAATATATCAGGATAACATTCAATATTCAAACCCAACAATACAGAAGGAGATATGCTCATGGGGAGAAGTAATCTGTAGTCTTGTGTGTGCGCGCAACACACACTCCTATGCAACTGCAGAGGTAGAAGTGCTCAACCAGTCAATGTTAGAACCCCCGTAGGTCATGTCACTGGAAATGGCACTATGAGAGAAGACTCTACATACCTAAGTTTGGACACTCAGATGGGAAACTGACCAGGAACATATCAGTGTGTTCAAACTAATTTCATGTGTTAGCAGAACTACCAACAAACTGGCCAGTTCGAGGTGTATTCTGTTCTGTGAATGAGCATCTCTATTATCTGCTGTTACCTCATTAACAGTTATGTTCCAAGGCTAGAGTTACTCTTCCCCATATGTACAGCGAGGATCACATCAGCACTGAGGAAGAGATTTGGAAGGAAGTATGATACAGGCTTCACAATAGTCCAAGTAGAGGAGAGAATGGCAGATCTAAAGCAATAGGTACATATAAATCGATGTAGAGGATGTGATATCACACCCGATGCAACACATGATTACTGACATATGAACATACATGATGCAATGTGACAATAGCATAGTCCTGGAATGTGGGAATGCTCATCATTCCTTGTTCTGACCATGGAAAGGGACTCATCTTTGCGATCTGAAACATAAAAGGAACATGTCAATATTTACATTGCACATGCTCCCGGAGCGCTTACTTCGTCACTTACAGTGGTTATAAAAAGTCTACACACTATTTTAAACAAATTAGCCAATGAAAAATCATTTCAGAACTATATCCACCTTTAATGTGACATATAAACTGTACAACTCCATTGTAAAACAAACTGAAATCTGTAAGGTGGAGGGAAGAAAAAAACAAAGAAAACTAATGTGGTTGCATAAGTCTGCACACTCTCTTAAACCTGGGGATGTAGCTGTGTTCAGAATGAAGCAATCACATTCCAAATCATGTTAAATAGGAGTCAGCATACACCTGCCATCATTTAAAGTGCCTCTGATTAACCCCAAAATAATTTAAGCTTCTCTAGTTGGTCTTTCCTGAAATGTTCTTAGTCGCATCCCACAGCAAAAGCCATGGTCCACAGAGAGCTTCCAAAGCATCAGAGGGATCTCATTGTTAAAAGGTATCAGTCAGGAGAAGGGTACAGTATAATTTCCAAGGTATTAGATATACCATGGAACACAGTGAAGCCAGTCATCATCAAGCGGAGAAAATATGGCACAACAGTGACATTACCAAGAACTGGAGCTCCCTCAAAAATGGATGAAAAGACCAGAAGAAAACTGGTCTGGGAGGCCACCAAGAGGCCTACAGCAACATTAAAGGAACTGCAGGAATATCTGGCAAGTACTGGATGTGTGGTACATGTGACAACAATCTCCCGTATTCTTCATATGTCTGGCGTATGGGGTAGAGTGGCAAGATGAAAGCCTTTTCTTACAAAGAAAAACATCCAAGCCAGGCTGCATTTTGCAAAAAACACATCTGAAGTCTCCCAAAAGCATGTGGGAAAAGGTGTTATGGTCTTATGAAACCAAGGTTGAACCTTTTGGCCATAATCCAACAGATATGTTTGGCGCAAAAACAACCCTGCACATCACCAAAAGAACACCATACCCACAGTGAAGCATGGTGGTGGCAGCATCATGCTTTGGGGCTGTTTTTCTTCAGCTGGAACTGGGGCCTTAGTTAAGATAGAGGAAATTAGGACCAGTTCCAAATACCAGTTAATATTGTCACCAAACCTTCAGGCTTCTGCTAGAAAGCTGAACATGAAGAGGAACTTCATCTCTCTACAACTACATCCAAATCAACAAAGGAATGGCTTCACCAGAAGTAGATTAAAGCTTGGGAATGGCCCAGCCAGAGCCCAGACCTGAATCCCTGTGGGGTGATCTGAATAGGGCTGTGCACAGGAGATGCCCTTGCAATCTGACAGATTTGAAGTGTTTTTGCAAAGAAGAGTGGGCAAATCTTGCCATGCGGATAGACTCATCCCCAAAAAGACTGAGTGCTGTAATAAAATCACAAGATGCTTCAACAAAGTATTAGTTTAGGGGTGTGATTTTCTTTTTTGATTTTTTCTTCACTCTACTTAACTGATTTCAGTTTGTTTTCAACTGAGTTGTACAGTTTATAGGTCAGATTAAAGGTGGAAAAAGTTCAGAAATGGTTTATCTTGGTCTCATTTTTTGACAGCACAGAAACATGACATTTTAACAGGGGTGTGTAGACTTTAGACCTTTTCGATCCACTGTACCGATATATGTTGCTCATTTCAGACAAACGTCTTCACTGTTCTTTCCCTACATATGAAACGAGCTACTCATCTGGCTAATGATGTAGGAATCTCACATAAATTACACATTAATGCATCTTTGGAGAGCCAAATGTGGTGTTTTACCTTGGACGCAGTCCCAAGCTCATCCACGAGGTGATTTGTTCCACCAGGACACGTGCGCTGTGGATCGTAATTAGTTATCACTGCTTACCTATCTGCTGTATTCTGGAAAGAGATAGGCCGATATTAATAAAGTGATTGATGTGTTATTTGTGTCCTTCAGCATACGTGGCCATATTATTATACAAATACTCACTATGTAGCTCACATTGATGTAGCAGTTCTGTTGCTGGTCATGTTTTTCCATGTCTAGGTTGTTGAAAGAAGAGTTGACTCACGACAGCAGCTCTGTAAGGTTAATATGATGTTAGGATTACAGTCACAAATTAGACAAAGTATGTGTGTATGGTATTTATCTACAACATTTTGGTCCCATTTCATGTGGTTTGGCAGGATCAGACAATGTGAACAATCCTGGTCCGTAGAGGTTGTAGGTGACTTTAAAAAGGGATTGGGTATCTTTTTACATTACAAAACCAAACAGGCATTAGGGGCTATCCTGGATAAATAGAGAGGGAGTATTGATCCAGGGATGAATACGATCACCAGTATCTGGGGTCAGGAAGGAATGTTATATTTTTCTGCCCTGTGTAGACAATTGGCAAAGCTTCACATTTTGTTGTTCAGTGACTTCCTCTGGATCAATTAAAAATAATTCTGCGTATTGCAGATCATAGATCTATAGAGGTTGAACCTGATGGACTAAAGTCTTTTTTCAATCTAAATTACTAGATTACAATGTAACGTGGGGCATATATATCAAAAAGTGGTTAGATATATTTTTGAATGAAGAGGGCATTCAAGGCTATCCTAGATAACTAGCAAGGAATATTGATCCAGGGAGAAATTTGATCGCCAGTTTCTGGGGTCAGGAAGGAATTTTGCTTTTTTTCCCCCTTATGAGACAATTGGCAAAGTTTCAATGTTTTTTTTTTTTTTCTGTTTGCCTTCCTCTGGATCAATTAACAATTAACAATAATAATAAATAGTCCACGTTAAAAAGATCAATAGAGATCTAAAAAGGTTGAACTTGATGGACTAACTCTTTATTCATCCTCCAATACTATACTATTAATAATTATTTTATCAATAATTTAATTAATAACTAATCCGCATATTGCAGATCAGAGGAGATCTTAACAGGTTGAACTTGATGGACTGAAAGTCTTTTTTCAACCTTAATTACTATGTAACTATGTAACTATGTAACTATGTAACTATATACATTGACATAGTGGGATATATAATCCACTCAAATTATCTATGCCATTGATGTTTATAACCGTCAGTACTTAAGATGTGTATGGGAATGTGTGATTACTTACCTGTAACTGATCATGTTGCTTGTTCCAGTGTACAAACATCGACAACGTCAGGGAACTCTCCTCTACTGTGGACTGGTTGGAATTCTGTATGACAAGGGCGATGGATAAAGGTGGATTTGGGAGTTAGGCATAATCCAGATACATTAGACTGTGTTCCATGCATATTGGGTATGTACTTACATGTGAAGTACTCACGAATTAGGCGGGCACGTTGTTGTGACCCCTGCAGATTATCCACTTCAGGGGGAAATAAAGGCTCTTCCTCCCCAGGTAGCGGAGCCGCATCAATGTCCCCCAGACAGTTGGCCTGTACTGCTATATTGTGCAGACAGCAGCAGGCAACGATGATGCGACAAACTTTCTGGGGCTTGTATTGTAGAGCCCCCCCAGTGGAATGTAAACATCTGAAGCGCATCTTTAGTACACCAAAGGTGCGCTCAATTACATTCCGGCAGGTTTTATACGCAGCATTATACCACGCCTCTGGGGATTGCTCACAGGGGTCAACAACCACGGCAAACACCCATATCCTGCATCACCTGGTGGAAATAAAATATGATGTTGATATGAATAGGATGTTGTGATGTTTGACAAAGCATATGCCCAAATATCGTCATCATGACCTATCAACACATCCCTGTGGCTAATACACAGTTAAAGATATATGTAAGGGAGATGGATCATGAATGCATCTGATAGGATAATTAGTAGTGTATTAACACATGTATTCTATATGAAGCTTCAGATCAATTACAATGTGATTTCCACAAATGTAAAATCCAGATGTTCACACCCACAGGACGCTTACATGAGGCGGAGATACACGGGAAATACAACAGGGTACATATTGCGACCCTTCTGGTAGAGAGCAGGAAGTCACTGTTGCAGTTCTTGGACCGAGCACATGCCAGAGGTCTGAGGTGAAGCGTGATAGTGTATTCTTGTGAACGTAAATGTGATGCTAATTCAGGTGGAATTTCCCAGGGGCGTACACGATCAAACGCAAAGGCCAAAAGACCTTGGAGATTTTGATAACTTCAAGGTAAGCTAATTCATGTTTATTCCGGGATATATTCATGCAAGAAAAAGTTTGCCAAACACTATTAATTCTCCTCTATCAGATGAATTCTGAAGTCATCTCACTTACATAGGCCGTACAAGAACACACAACACGTTATGTAGACTAGAGATGTCCATGTCACAGGATACAAGGGAATGCATCAGAACATAAACCTAATGATTAATCAATTGTGGTTTTTGTCATATGTTGTTGTGAACTGCATACTGTTTGGCCAAGCTAACACAGGGTTCTGGCCAGCAATGAGCTATTATGTTCTGGCTTTGGGAGTATTACTCCGTAATGCACATGTGAACATCATAGCAATAGAGGGAAACATGATGTACCGGATGTGTTATTGTATCCAGTCATAGTAAGATATGGTTGACTGCCATTACTAATGTGTACTCACCCAGTAGCCATCCGGATGGAAATCTGCCGGACTCAAAGATGTCAGATATTCCGGATGCACGCAGGATATAGGCGTCGTGAGCACTTCCCGGGAAGCCTGCATACACACCTTGTATGCGCATGTTCGCATCGCAAACAACCTGGACATTGATTGAATGATAATGCTTACAATTTCTGTACATCGCTTCTTGCTCTCTAGGAGGTATCAGTGCCACGTGTGTACAGTCAATAGCACCAAGCACATTGGGGATACCTCCTAATTGGAAGAAATCGAACTTCACCATCGAGATCTCTTCAGCAGTGTTAGGGTAACTGATGTATCTGGCAGCTCTCCGACCAATACCACGGAGGAATGCACTCAGACAATTCGAGAGGCTTGGCTGAGACATTCCTCCGGCTATGCTCAGGGTGGTCTGAAAGCTCCCAGAAGCAAGGAGGTGTATTGCAACTAACATCCGTGTCATTCCTGGGATGGCTCTATTTGCCCCTGAGCGAGGCTCAAGGTCCGCTCTGAGAACCTCATAGAGCTCCCCAAGACTGGCACGAGTCAGCCGAAAACGCTCATACACCTCCCCATCAGTTAACCCCTCTAATGTGAGTCTCTCCCTGTACACATTGGGTGCCCTTCGCCTCCTCACAGGCTTCTGGTCAGGCTCCTGGTCAGGCTCCTGGTCAGGCTCCTGGTCAGGCTCCCCCCCTTCTGCCTGAGCCACCACATCCTGTACTCAGCCTCCCTGTGTGCAGGTGGCCCTATATCCCTCTGTCCCTGTGCTACTGGAGCTCTCTCTCCTCCCAGATCCACCCCCACGATACTAGGCATGGCCTGTGGTAATTCCCTTGCCTGGCTTGGTTCTGCCCCAGCATGGATCATATCACCACTGACACCCTCATTCACTCCCAGACACTCCTCTCTGCCACTCCCCATCACCCCCTCAATCACACACCTTGCTTCCTGGTTTTCATACTGTGCTAGGTGAGCTGCACAAAAGCATCTCAACCTCATACGCCCACTCATCCTGGCCATCATCCCTCTCACATGATCATCCATGCTGTTTCAGACATGCTGATGACTTGTTGGGGATGGGGTTATATAGCTTGTTGATTGCATGACCTGGTATTAGGCACGTTAATTTCTGCTTTGCCATTGGTCACCTATGGATCTTTACATGGCATTCCAGCTGATGATTTTACGCCAAGAAGCCTCTCAACCTATTACATACGCACTTGGCCGCATGTAATTGGCTGTCCCAACACGGGCCGCCAAGTGCGTATGTAATTGGCTGAGAGTCCCAACGCGGGCCGCCCAGTGCGTATGTAATTGGCTGAGAGTCCCAACGCGGGACGCCAAGTGCGTATGTAATTGGCTGAGAGGCTTTTGGCGGGCCAACGTGGCAATGGCGATGGCGCAAAAACCCGGCAAAAGCCTCTCAGCCAATTACATACGCACTTGGCGGCCCGCATTAGGACTCTCAGCCAATTACATACGCACTTGGCAGCCCGCATTGGGACTCTCAGCCAATTACATACGCACTTGGCGGCCCGCATTGGGACTCTCAGCCAATTACATACGCACTTGGCGGCCCGCATTGGGACTCTCAGCCAATTACATACGCACTTGGCGGCCCACATTGGGACTCTCAGCCAATTACATACGCACTTGGCGGCCTGACACTATAAGTGCGTATGTAATTGGCTGAGTCTGTTGGCGCGCTTGCAAGCTGATAAGGGGACGTCCTAGCGAGACACGCCTCTCAGCCAATCACGTACGAGCTAAGAATTTGATTGACAGTATGAGCTTATAAATGGAATTGATACAAACTGTTAGGTATTTTAATTTCTTCATTTAGAAATTAATTAGCTAAGAATATCATGACTATAAAAAGTATGTCAGCATGTTTCTTATCTTGTATCTCACTCGAACATTAAGTGCGTCATCTGTAGAATGTTTACGTTAATGTTCTTTAAAAACATCTGTTTCCTATATCCTGCACTGAGACAACGTATCTATAGGAAACAGGAATTAGATAAGGATCGTTTTGCTGAGTTAAACATAAAAAGACACTTGCTTGCAAATATGTATTTAACCCTATTTCCAATCTATGACTATTAGCTGTGACGTGTGCTATATAAGGGACAGGCGTTCCAAATAAAACTCAGAGATTATTCTGATGGCACTCTGACTTCTGTGCATTATTTTCTCTCATTATATCTTTGTACTCAGATATAATAATATACACACATCAGAATACATGATTACTCACTAATCTGATCCTATCACAAACCCATGCGCTGACTGTGTTGTAATAGCCATTGGAGTTAGCACACAGTTCCAGGAGCAGGTGGGAGAGAGTTTGATTAGTACTTTGGAGAGAGCGAGATTAGTTATTTTTTCTTTTTTCATTGTCTATTTCATAAGTCCTTCCATTTAAGCAATACACATATTTACAGATTTCACATATTTGCAAGACACATAGATTAAATAACACACATAGAGACATATATATAGTTAGGACACACACCCCACACACCCATCCCCCCCACCACACCCCATCCCCCAACACACCCCATCCCCCACCACTTATTAAATACACATAGCACACACATCTTTTCTTTCCAACACACATTCCAGTAATACTTTTATTTCTTTATCGTTCTTTTGATTTGTAGGCGCACTCTTTTTGATTGTTTTGGATTTTATTACTAGCATATTTACACGTAAGAGTTACACACATTTACACATTACACATATTTGCCTGACACATAGATTAAAGACACATAGAGACATACATAGCGTTAGGACACACACCACACACCTCCCCCCCCAACCTTTGCACCGCATCCCCCAACAGTTATTAAAAACACATAGAACATACACTTTTTTTTTCATCACCTATATAACAGTTACACTTATTTTGAGTTATCCTTATTTTGTTATTATTTCAGCATGGAGGGAGGAGATAGGTGGAGAGAGGAGGAGAGGAGAGGAGCGGAGAGTGAGGAGAGTGAGGAGAGTATAGTGGAGGAGGTGTCCCCAGAGGGGGTGGAGGAGGTGTCCCCAGAGGGGGTGGAGGAGGTGTCCCCGGAGGAGGAGGAGGTGTCCCTGGAGGAGGAGGAGTGGTTCCCAGAGGGGGGGGAGGAGGAGGAGGAAGAGGAGGGAGACACAGGCACTAATAGAGGAGGGACAGAGGGGAAGGGGCCTGTTCCCAGGGGGCGGGGTAGTTTGGGGAAGGGACAGGCCTCAGGAAGAGTGCAGGGAGGCCAGGGTCCCCGAGCACAGTCGAGAGAGCAAGGGGCTATTGGCAAGGGCAGGCGCAGGGCCCGTAATTATACGCCCCAGGAGAATATGGTCCTCCTGGGTGCGATCCGTGACCGGCCCGTCATCCTTGTTGCAAGGGAAGCGAAGCCTGGGCCTAAGGCTCAGGCTTGGAAGGAGGTAGTGCAAGTGATGAAGGAGGTGTCCACGGTTCCTAGGGGCTTGAGGTCCTTGAAGCACAGATATGTGGATATCAGGGCCACGGTGAAGAGGAAGATAGCCAGAGAAGCTGAGGGACACAGTGTCACCTATAAGGAGTGGGAGAGGATCGCAAGGGACTTTCTAGGACCATCGCCCGCAGCTGGAGCTTCATCCCCGGTGGCCCAGCAGGACCCAGCCTCCAGTTCAGGTGAATATCACATACACCAACATGCCACCAAATGTGCATCACACACACTACACATGGTGACCAACAAGGACACTGACATGTCAGCTCCATGGAATTAACAAGGGGTGGATGGAAGTGTCATTAAATCCATGAAGCTGACAAATCACTGTCATTCCTGGCCACCCCAAGAGTAATTAAGCAATAGAGTCCATGTACTGGTGCGCCCAATGCAGCCTATGCAGTTACAGACCGCAGAAGAAACACAGACAGTGTTAGGAGCCAGGAGAGGTCAAGACAAGAAACCAAAGAATAGATCCAATCTAGCAAATGACAGCTAATGGGAGTTGCAATTAGGAGAATCATCCATGTTCAGGCCTAGATGTCAGATAGTTAGGAGTGAAACCGCAGGAAAAATCCAGACAGTGTTAGGAGCCAGGAGAGGTCAAGACAAGAAACCAAAGAATAGATCCAATCTAGCAAATGACAGCTAATGGGAGTTGCAATTAGGAGAATCATCCATGTTCAGGCCTAGATGTCAGATAGTTAGGAGTGAAACCGCAGGAAAAATCCAGACAGTGTTAGGAGCCAGGAGAGGTCAAGACAAGAACCCAAAGAATAGATCCAATCTAGCAAATGACAGCTAATAGGGGTTGCAATTAGGAGAATCATCCATGTTCAGGCCTAGATGTCAGATAGTTAGGAGTGAAACCGCAGGAAAAATCTAGACAGTGTTAGGAGCCAGGAGAGGTCAAGACAAGAAACCAAAGAATAGATCCAATCTAGCAAATGACAGCTAATGGGAGTTGCAATTAGGAGAATCACCCATGTTCAGGCCTAGATGTCAGATAGTTAGGAGTGAAAACATATCAATGTATTGATCAGCATACTAATGACATGTACCTTTCTTTTCTCTATTTCAGCATCCAGTAGGAGGTCTGGGTCCAGTGATGAGCCACGAGCGGGGCCGTCAGCCCCCGCCCAGCAGGAGACCGCTCAGGGGGACGAGGCTACAGGCTCATCCGAGGGCCCTGGCTCTTCGGAGGGGGAGGTCGTGGTCGTTGACAGCCCCCCTGTCCAGAGCCCGACTGTCCCCCTCCTCCAAAGACTTGCCATCTCGCCGGGGCCCTCCGAAGTAGTGGAATATGCCACAGCCATCTTCCCACCCGGCCCTGCCAGCAGGACCCGAGCCCCCCCCCCCCCCCCCCACCAACGACCGAGGCTGCGCTGCTGGAGTGAGGAGGATTGATGCCAACATCTCTGGCATGAGGCGCAGCCTGGACAGGCGCTTTAGGGAGGAGAGGAGCCCTCATCGGAGGCTGGAGCAGCATTTGGTCAGGCTGCTGGGAACGGGGCAGGTCACCAGCCAACAGCAGCCTGGCCCCTCCTCTCCTTCCACCATGCCTCCGCCGCCACCACCTTATACCCTCTACACTTTCTACCCCATTACTTATATCTAGTCCCTCCCCCCCCCACCTACTAGTTTAAAATCTCTTCCAGCCTTTCTACCATCCTGTCCTCTAGTACAAAAGCTCTCTCATCATTAAGGTGCAATCCATCCTTACTGTAGAGATTGTACCGAAGTGAGAAGTCAGCCCAGTGCTCTAAAAATCCAAACCCCTCCTTAGTGCACCACATCTTTAGACATGCATTAACCTCCCTAAGCTCCTTCTGCCTCCCTGGGCTAGCACGTGGCACTGGTAGTATCTCAGAAAATACTACCTTGGAGGTCCTTGCCTTCAGCTTATTACCTAGTTCTCTAAAATCATTCTTTAGCACACTCCATCTTCCACTAGCTTTGTCATTGGTACCAATATGTACCAAGACTGCCGGTTCATTTCCAGCCCCTCCCAATAATTTGTCTACCCAATCCACAACATGACGAACCCGAGCCCCCGGGAGACAGCAAACTGTTCGATTGCTGGGATCTGGGTGACAAATCACCCTGTCTACCTTCCTAATAATAGAGTCCCCACCAACCAAAACATGTCTGTTGCTCTGCCTATGCTGCCCTCCCACTCCTTCAGTAGAACTGTTCTCCCGGCTGTTAGAGGGAACAGCTCTATCTGGCATTGCCATTCCTGAATGGACATCCCCAACAGTTTCACTCAATCTGGCAAATCTGTTGGTGTTTGCCAACTCAGAACTGGCCTGCCTCCTCCTGTTCCCCCTGATTCCCCTTGTAACTGTAACCCAGCTACCTCCCTGGACATCCTCACTAGCCCCAGCTCCGCCCTCCATGCTAGGCCCAGCTAAACTGTGCTCAGTGAGCACCAACCCCCTTTCCAGTGGAGCAATATCACTAAGTGCTGCAATTCTCCGCACCAGATCTCCAATTTGAGCTTCCAGAGAGGCAACATGCTCACACCTTTCACAGAGGTATGGACCCTGGATCATCTGTTCCAGTATTGCATACATATGACAGGCTGTACACTGAGTGAGGTTGCCACTGGACTGACTCATAATTATTATTATTGTCTACAAAATTTCAGTGGGAAAAGTAAAGAATATAAAATAATATATTTGTATAAAGTTTTCCTCCTTTGCACTATAAATCTGTCCTCCCTTTTCTTTGAAGTAAATATCCCTATTTAAACTCCTGCACTTCACTAGAACTGGACCTGATACCGAAAATTGTTTGCAAGCTCACAAGTTCGCCCCTTCTCCCGTTTATACTACTTCTGCCTTCTCACCTGGGCACAATTAGTGCACGCTTTAATTTATCAGTCTTTATCTGTAAAGGATGTAACGGAACCCATCACTGTTTTACCCTGTTTTATGGTTATTTAATTCTTGGTCAAAATATGATCACATTGCTATACTGTATGTATGGTCTGAGCGCCATTCAGTAATAATGTGTGCTCAGACCTAAGCTATCTGCAGATATGTTCTGGGTTATAAAATGTTGTTATTATATCTGTAAATATATTGTATTGTGTGGTATGCAGTCACATATCTTTGGTCTCATACACTTGGTCAGGAGTTGCCATCTGCCTCTTAATAGTATTTGCTAAACCACACAAGAGATAGGAGAACAAAAGGGTTTTAGCAGACAAGATGGCACCATGAACAATGGGGGCAAGGACTCTTGAATAATGAGATGACCTGGGGTTTCCCCACACTTCCAGCAGGGGAATAAGTGAACTTATAGATGTTACTCTCTCCACCGTCAGAGGGAGAATGAGCAGTTAGCCGCGCCTAGTGGGTGGCTCCTGGGGGAGGGGACTCCTGGCTCCCACGCATTAACCCTGCCTGATTGGCCAGAGGTAATTAGGGGTTGACCAAAGGTAGTCACTGCCCCTACTGTGTATGTGAAGTGTTTAAAAATGTGTTTTTGTTTTAATAAAGGAGAGTTCCTCTTGACCCTTCAAAACGTAGCCTCGTCTCGTTCTTTGGGGGGATTTATGGTACCGTTACTCTGCCGCATTTTACAGCACTCCTGGATTATACAATGGGATATCGTGGAGGGGAATAAGCATTTCATTACTGCACAGCACCTTGCTTAAGAAAAGGACGTCTCCAACGGCTGGTACCCTCTCACTACCGGGGTAGCCGTTACAAAGGAAAATCCACTTGTAAACAGGCCCCAAAACAGCTCACAAACCTTTTATACTGGTTAAGCAGTAAAGGCACACCCCTCCTCACCTGGGCACAATTAGTGCACTCTGCAATTTATCAGCCTTTATCTGAAAAGGAAAATCCACTTGTAAACAGGCCCCAAAACAGCTCACAAACCTTTTATACTGGTTAAACAGTCAAGCCACAACCCTCTCACCTGGGCACAATTAGTGCACTCTGCAATTTATCAGCCTTTATCTGATAAGGAAAATCCACTTGTAAACAGGCGCCAAAATGGCTCACAAACCTTTTATGTTAGTTAAACAGTCAAGCCACACCCCTCACACCTGGGCACAATTAGTGCACTCTGCAATTTATCAGCCTTTATCTGATAAGGAAAATCCACTTGTAAACAGGCGCCAAAATGGCTCACAAACCTTTTATGTTAGTTAAACAGTCAAGCCACACCCCTCTCACCTGGGCACAATTAGTGCACTCTGCAATTTATCAGTCTTTATCTGTAAGTGAAAATCCACTTGTAAACAGGACCCAAAACAGCTCACAAACCTTTTATGTTAGTTGAACAGTCAAGCCACACCCCTCTCACCTGGGCACAATTAGTGCACTCTTCAATTTATCAGTCTTTATCTGTAAGGGAAAATCCACTTGTAAACAGGACCCAAAACAGCTCACAAACCTTTTATGTTAGTTAAACAGTCAAGCCACACCCCTCTCACCTGGGCACAATTAGTGCACTCTACAATTTATCAGTCTTTATCTGTAAGGGAAAATCCACTTGTAAACAGGCCCCAAAACAGCTCACAAACCTTTTATACTAGATACACAGTCAAGCCACGCCCCTCTCACCTGGGCACAATTAGTGCACTCTTCAATTTATCAGCCTTTATCTGATAAGGAAAATCTACTTGTAAACAGGCGCCAAAATGGCTCACAAACCTTTTATGTTAGTTAAACAGTCAAGCTACACCCCTCACACCTGGGCACAATTAGTGCACTCTGCAATTTATCAGCCTTTATCTGATAAGGAAAATCCACTTGTAAACAGGCGCCAAAATGGCTCACAAGCCTTTTATGTTAGTTAAACAGTCAAGCCACACCCCTCTCACCTGGGCACAATTAGTGCACTATGCAATTTATCAGTCTTTATCTGTAAGTGAAAATCCACTTGTAAACAGGACCCAAAACAGCTCACAAACCTTTTATGTTAGTTGAACAGTCAAGCCACACCCCTCTCACCTGGGCACAATTAGTGCACTCTTCAATTTATCAGTCTTTATCTGTAAGGGAAAATCCACTTGTAAACAGGACCCAAAACAGCTCACAAACCTTTTATGTTAGTTAAACAGTCAAGCCACACCCCTCTCACCTGGGCACAATTAGTGCACTCTACAATTTATCAGTCTTTATCTGTAAGGGAAAATCCACTTGTAAACAGGCCCCAAAACAGCTCACAAACCTTTTATGTTAGTTAAACAGTCAAGCCACACCCCTCTCACCTGGGCAGAATTAGTGCACTCTGCAATTTATCAGTCTTTATCTGTAAGGGAAAATTCACTAGTAAACAGCACCCAAAACAGCTCACAAACCTTTTATACTAGTTACACAGTCAAGCCACGCCCCTCTCAACTGGGCACAATTAGTGCACTCTTCAATTTATCAGTCTTTATCTGGAAAGGAAAATCCACTTGTAAACAGCTCACATGTTATGTGCTGCTAACTATGGATATTTATTATTAGGAAGGTAGACAGGGTGATTTGTCACCCAGACCACAGCAATCGAACAGGTTGCTATCTCCCGGGTGCTCGAGTTCGTCATGTTGTGGATCGGGTAGACAAATTATTGGGAAGGGCTGGAAATGAACCGGCAGTCTTGGTTCATATTGGTACCAATGACAAGGTTGATGGAAGATGGAGTTTCCTAAAGAATGATTTTAGAGAACTAGGTAATAAGCTGAAGGCAAGGACCTCCAAGGTAGTATTTTCTGAGATACTACCTGTGCCACGTGCTCGCCCAGGGAGACAGAAGGAGCTTAGGGAGGTTAATGCGTGGATAAAAATTTGGTGCACTAAGGAGGGGTTTGGGTTTTTAAAGCACTGGGCTTTATATTTTTTTAAACTTGAACTTTCTTATCAGTCTAAAATATTGTTTTCAAACTTGTAACATTAGAAACAGTAACATAGTTAATTAACATTTTAACATAATTTGTAAAAAATAATGCAAGGCAAGTGTTTTGTGAGGCGAATCATCCATAAACAGTACTTCCATTAATTATGACTGAATTGTTTATTGTTTTGTATTTTTCAATGTTTTTAAATTTGTTTTGCATGGGTTTTATTTCTTTAATGAAAAGTTATAGTACTTCATAGTAGACAATGTTTTTAGTAAAAATACGTCCTTCTAATAAATCACCTTAACTTTCATTCTTTTCAATGTAAACTTTAATAGCCTGTGGATTTTTGCACCTTGATAACACAACGTACAATTGACCATGTGCAAATACTGGTTCTTCCAAGAAAATATCCAAAAATTTAAACGTTTGTCCTTGTGATTTATTGATGGTCATGGCCAATGCCATAATAATGGGAAATTTTCTTCTTTGAAGTCTAAAAGGGAGACTACTTTCACTTGGTGCTAAATCTATTCTTTGTATGAAAACTGTCTCTCCTTTATGGGTACCAGTTAAAATTTCAGCATCTATAAAATGGTCCTTTAATTGTTGAACAATTAATCTTGTGCCATTGCATAGGCCTTTTTTGGGGTTCATATTTCGCAGTAACATGACAATTGCACCTTTCTTTAGCTGCAAAATATGTGGTGGCATTCCAGAAGGAATTAGTGAGTTTATGAATTCAGTAGAAAAGTTAGCCTGACTTTCATTGTCATCAGAAAGTACAGAATCAGCATTGTGATAATTTCTTTGTGGTGCATTAATTTCTTTTAAGATTTCACTATTGAGGATTAATACATCCTTATTTTTACTCGTTAGTATGACTTGGTTGGCAAGCTCTGAATATTCCTGGTTATTTATGCTACCTTCAAATATAGCCTATATAATATCTTAGTGACAAATCATATGAGGTGGGATCTCTACAGTGTCGTCAGGTAAATGTGTTATTTTTTCTGTTCTGCCTTCTCCAATTTTAATAAGCCAATCATTGAAATCAGTTTGGCCTTCTGATCTCATATTTTGTTGCAGTTGAAGATGGGTAAAATGTGTCCATAGTTACTTGACTTTATACAGGTTTCGATAATGTCAGTTCGATTTCCATGTACAACGACAGGTAATGTTTGTCTAAAATCGCCACCTAACAACATTACCTTTCCACCAAATGGAAAAGTATTATCCAGGACTTCACGAAGCAAACGGTCAATACATTGGAGGGCATAGCATGACATCATTGTGGCCTCATCTATTATAATTAATTTACATTTTTTCAATTTCTTTGCTTGTAATGATGTCATGCGAATATCTGACACAGAAGTTTCTAAAATAGGCACTGGCAGTTTAAAGCCACTATGTACAGTTCTTCCACCTTCTAACAAAAGTGCAGCAATTCCAGTAGTGGCAAACGCCAGTGCTAATTGACCATGTGCTCGTACAGAACTCATTAATAAATTATATAGATATGTTTTTCCTGATCCGCCAGGTCCATCAAAATAGAAATAACGCTCTGTCACCATGTCATCATCTATTGCATTTTTAATGGCATTAAATGCTTGCAATTGTAACGTATTTAAAGTTGCAAGACTTTCTTCTTTTCTTTCTACTTGTAGTTGAATGTCATCTTCTTCAAAGTTTATGTCATCTATAAGACCTGTATCAGGCAAATTAAAACTTGCACAACTTAATCCATGAGTTAAAAATACTTCTTGGATTTCCATTAACTCTTTTAAGTGTGCAATCGGTTCATTGTATAGTCGCATAAAGTCTTCAGCCATATCACTTTTAAATGTCTCCCACAAAGCTAATGCATTTGGAGCATTTGAGAAGATACAAATAAATGCAAATTGTTCTCTCATCTGCAGTGGCATTTGACATTGTGCTGCTTCTTCTAAACATCTTTCCCATTCTGTATCATCAGCTAGTAAGTTTCTATGTCTTGCAGCTAAATGGAAGGATTCTGTGAGGAATTGACTCTGCTGAGATTCGAACCCTGGTCTGCATGCTTGCTAAACCTTTCCCCTACCTGTACATCAGCCTGCCTCTTGCAGATTTGCCTGAGACCTGATACCTTGACTCTAAAAGCAATGAAATCAGTGACAACTCTCTTTAGCTGTGTCTGGTCAGCTGTCCGGTTCTTGGCCTATATAAGGCAATTCCTATCTCTGTATCCTTGCCAGATTATTGTGTTCCTGAACTCTCTAATCAAGCTTGTTCCTGTTTCTCCTACCTGTTGCTGAACTTGGATCGTTTTTGACTTTGCTGCTTCTCCTTCCCACTGACCTCGGCTTGCCTCACTAAGATTATTATCCTTCTGTTCCTGACTCCCATCTCTGCTTCAGAGCAGACAGCCACTCAAGGCTCAGGGGCTCAACCACCTGGGTAACGAGTGGCTATCTCTGGCAGGGAGTTTTTGCTGATCTGGCTACTGGACTCCAAACTTTGTACCACCAATATCATAACAGATTCATATACTATGTCATTAACAGTTCTTAAGTGTTCAAAACTTTGTGCTCCAGGAACATTTAAAAGTAATATCCGTAAGCAAAAACGTTCAACATCTCTTGGACTGACTGTGTAAATTCTTGGGATTATTTTATTGCCTCTGCTTTTTCTCGGTCTCCATAATCCATTCACAAAAACATAGTGATATGGAATTTCAATATATAAGAATTGTGTTGCTTGTGAATCCGTGGAATTTAATTCAAACCATGCAGTTAGTGTAGTGTGACGATCTTCACTTTGGGCCAATGCATTAATTTCATTTCCAGCATGGAAATACACTAAATGTCTTTGTGGCAAATGTACTGCTAATCTATATACTGCATGTGATCTATCATGCATTTCAAATTTTAAAAGCCGCCATATAGCTTCTGGCGCACTAACATAGCGAGCATCTACATGAGATGCAATTTCATCATGTACTAACTCACTACTTTCAGGGTTGTCTGCACTTTTGACGACTACAGTAGCTGCATCATAGCCTTTGTAAATATATTTGTAGACATATTTAATGGATTTGATGGAAGTGCAGGCTTCTACATTGATGTGGGCGTTATACTTCATGAGTAAATATGGATTGTAGGGTACTACATATCTATTGTCAACTTTTTTCCCACGAATAATGGCACTATCTCCTTCTCTTCTTTTATAAAGTGGATAGCCATCACAATTGGCATAGGTTTTGTCTCTATAATCTTTTGGAAAATCTTTGGAACATTTATTATTTTCCATACATGGTGATTGTGGATTAAGATCACCACAGGGTCCATGAATCATGCGATGAGTAACAATCTCATATAGTCTACCATATAGTTCTGGATCTGGTAGTTCAGCAACAATGACTGCATCCACTTTGTCAGAAGTATCTAATTTATCTTTTTCTTGAAGTATTATCAGAAGATGTGCATGTGGAAGGCCTCTTTTTTCAAATTCAATGGTATATACATAAACAAGACATTTGCCAAATAAGTGACTTATAGTGATATCACGTATTAATTCATTTAATTTAATCTTAAAAACTCTGGCTACTAAATCTGGTCTATCGGAAGCACTTTTTCCAAGAAGTAAATTTTGTGTAATTTCTGGCCATTGTGGATTACATGTAAATGTAAGAAATAAATCAGGTGACAATAAATTTGGTGACAATAGCCATAGCATCATTGTATCTTTCTCTCATATTTCGAGGAGATCCTTGAAAGGAAGATGGTAAAATGATGGCTTTGCCAGCTGTCATGTCTCTGCTTGTAGCCACCTCAGCAACATAGTCCATTAGTCCCGAATATTGTTCTACACATAGTTTATCTTGTTGATATTTTATAAAGTTTAAATTATTTGCCTCAACTTGCAAATAGGAATCAATAATCCATTGTTGTGTTAGTTTTCCACCACATAAAATTGGTTTAAATGTATTTCGAATGGCAATTTGAGCTACTTTAATTTCAAGCATAGAAACATCATTTTGGATTCTGGCTTTAGCATTTGGGTAACTGGGAAGTGATAATTTTGGTTGCCAACCTGCTTCTCTGTGTGGAAAAAAAATGGGATATGTCATTGGATCTAAATTAGGACTTAAGATACTCATATTAATGAATGGTTGCTCCTCATTTCTGGGATATATTCTAATATATCTTTGAAATGGTGGTTCTCCTTCATCATTTTGAAACACCATTGCAACCTCATTTGATGTTGGCAAGTTATAACGACGTTTATCAGTATGTCTGTCTCTTTTAAGCACCATATTAACCTTTGGCATTGGTAATTGATGTCTTTGTGCATGAAGTTGTTGTTCATTTTCTACTTCTGCCAATTTTATATAAGCTTTACTGTAGGGGTTATTGTCCATAATGTTATTTAGCTCTATAGAAACACTGGGTAAGTATTTTTTATTTTCTTCCAGCTGCATACGTTGGTCAACAGCTTCCATTGTATCTAGGACATATAATTGAGCGAATTTTCTTTGCTCTCCTTCCTCTGGATGTAAATGTGAAGTCCGATGATAAATTTGGCCTTGGACTTTAAAACAGTAAGGACCATGTCCTGGTACATTAGCAGCTAATGTTGCCCCCATAGATGCAAAGGATATGGCACTATTGTAGGATCTTATGTTTGTCTTAAAATTTGTGTAGTTTTGAAAAGTAGGTTCAGTCATAATGTTTTGTAAATAGATTGGAAATTATTTTTTTTCTGGAATTTTGAACTTGCCTTTTTGACAGCAACTAATAAATTGGCCATCTCTGGGTCTCTCCTGTTTAAAATAATAAGCCTCACAAAACTGACATTGAGTAGTCATGTCCCCACAACTATGAACCTAAAGCCTTGAGTAAAGGACAATTTGCAAATCATATAGCAGTTTGCATTGTCTTGTATTGGTTTAGATAAAATGTCAAGTAATGTTTCAGGAACAGGTTCTAAATGCTTTGTTTTTTTTGGTGGATTTTTTTGGTATCTCTTTTATTTTTTCAGGTAAAATGTCATCTGCTGTTTGAGGAACAGGTTGTAAATGCTTTATTTGCTTGGTAGCTTTTTTTGGCGTATCTTTAATTTTTGCAGCTGATAGTCTTTTGCTTGCAAGTTTTTTGCATTCTTTTTCTGGTCGAATTTCTTTCTCCTCTGGTGTCTGCTGGTCGGCCCATCTCTCTTGTCTTTCTCTAATTTGACGTCTTTTATTTTCTTGTTTGCTCTCGTTAGTAGCCATGTTAATCTGTAAAAGAAAATAATTTATAATTAGTTTAGTTTGAGATGTTAAGTTTGTTTAGTACATTTTTTATTATAAACAGTTTGTTTATATGTGCTTGTAGTTTATTGTAGTGGTAGTTTCTTTGTATTGTTAAATTAGTGTATTTTATTTTTTTGGTCTTACTTTCTGTGGTAGGTTGTAATGTTTTCCTTAGATGAATAGCACAGGGAAGAAACTGACACTATACCTTCTTCTACATCTAATAGGTAATTAAAATTTATATTTTAGTTGTTTTGTAAATTTATTTTTTTGTTGTACTTTTAACTTACAGACATAGTAGAGGGCAAAAATTAGTCTTTGTAATTTTTAGTACAGGGGATTGTCATAATAGTCTTTTGATCTTTTATTTAAAAGCTTATATGTTCGGTCAATTATTTTTTTTTTTTCTTGCGGTGTTACTACTATTTGTTGTACTATTCTATTTTATGTGTGTGTTTAGGTTTTATGCTTAATATTGTACATTACGACTGGTAATTTAGAATGGCAAATTTTATTTAGTCTATTTTTTTAGACTGTTGTGGACTATGCTGTTTTATTATTTTTTTTGGCTAGATTGAAGTTTGGATTTACTGTTAAACATTATTGTCAATAACAAACAAATAAGAGGTAAATCAGAAATGTGTCAGTTATATTTTGGTAAAAGTTATAGGCCCTCATTCAATTGCGATTTGGCCAATTCAATAGTGCTCTAAATAAGGAGATAACATTTATTTATTTTTAATAAGTTTTTAGTTAGTGAAAACCTTGTTTGTGGATAAATGTTTACCAATTAAAAACTTCTTTAAAAAAATCTGTGATGTGCTTATTTAGACCTCTATTGAATTGTCAAAATTGCAATTGAATGAGGGCCATAGTTAGTGATTGTTCTTGTTTTTTTTCTTTTATATGACATGGATGCAGAGCAAACATGTTTATTTATTTTTCTTATTTTTTACTTGTTATACTGTACCTTGGTTGAAGTGTGATTTCAATCAGAATCTTTGTTGGTCCTCTGTTGAAAGTCCTCGTCCGATGGTCTGGTCCTCTATTGAGAGTCCTGGTCCAATGGTGTAGTCCTCTGTTGAAAGTCCTCGTCCGATGGTCTTCATGCAGTGTCTGTTGTAAAATAAAAATGAAAATGTTATTTGATTTTAATGTATTTGTAATAAATAACAAATTTCATTATTTGGTGTATTGTATCTGTTATGGTGATTTTTTCTGCTATGCTGTTTTTAGTGCAAGCTTTTAAAAATACTTTAAATGTATTTGTATATTCCAGTTATCCTTTTTTTTATACTGTAATTCTTAATGTTTTTCTTATTTTGGATATGATTGCAATGTTTTTAGCATTATCCTGTTTTGTGTCCACATCTTTTGCTATACTAATTTATACTTCTTTCTAAGGCTTCTAGCTTGGTAAACAGTAAATAAGAATATTAATTTACTTTGCTATGTGTTTGTGTGATTTTTGGTACAATCATATTTTGTGTCTACCACTTTTGCTATGCTTATTTCAGCTTCTTTCTAAGGTGTATATGTTCTTAAACATTAAAGAAGAATATTAATTTACTTTGCTATTTGTTTGTGTGATATTTGGTACAATCCTATTTTGTGTCCACCACTTTTGGTATGCTTATTTAGGCTTCTTTGTAAGGCTTATAGGTTTTTAAACATTAAAGAAGAATATTAATTTACTTTGCTATTTGTTTGTGTGATTTTTGGTACAATCCTATTTGTGTCTACCACTTTTTTTATGCTTATTTAGGCTTCTTTGTAAGGCTTATAGGTTCTTAAACATTAAAGAAGAATCTTAATTTAGTTTGCTATTTGTTAGTGTGATTTTTGGTACAATCCTCTTTTGTGTCTACCATATGTTGCATACTTAATTTGCCTAATTACTCTTTTTTATGAAGCTTTAATGTTTTTCTACAGTGCAAATTGTTTTTTTTTCTATTTTTGATATTATGGCTATGTTTTTAGCATTATCCTATTTTGTGTTCACCACTTTTTGGTTGCTGCATTTGTTATATTGGCGGCCATTAAACATATATAGTTCCTTTATATTTTGTACTTGTTATATTTTACCTTGATTGAAGTGTCGAATGACAGAGGGTCCCCTCCTGCCAATCTTAATCCGCTGGTCTTCTTGTAGTGTCTTTTTGAAAAAGAACGTGAAATGGTTAATTGTTTATTTCTTCTTTTTGGTTTAACAAAGCATGGTCTTTTTCAGTTGTAACATGTAATGTATTTTTCTATCTTACCTCTTCTTCTTTGTTTGTTTTCTTTAAAAGGGATTGTGGTTCACAATGCACGGTGCAAATTCTTGAGTGACGCTGTTGATGCAGAGTCTGTTTTAATAGTAAAAAAAAAGGAGAAAGATTGAGCTTTAGGTTATATATTGAATTACAATAAATGAATGTCATTTAAATATACTTCTTTAATTAGTTTCAATTAACATTAGTTTGTTTTCGGGCCTACACACATATATGTGTGTGTCACATATCAGTATACATGAATCATATTTTAATAGTTAAAGTTGTTCTTTTTTTAATGTCATTTAAATATACTTGTTTAATTAGTTTGGGTTAAGATTAGTTTGCGTGTCACATGTCACTATACAGGGAGTGCAGAATTATTAGGCAAGTTGTATTTTTGAGGATTAATTTTATTATTGAACAACAACCATGTTCTCAATGAACCCAAAAAACTCATTAATATCAAAGCTGAATATTTTTTGAAGTAGTTTTTAGTTTGTTTTTAGTTTTAGCTATTTTATGGGGATATCTGTGTGTGCAGGTGACTATTACTGTGCATAATTATTAGGCAACTTAACAAAAAACAAATATATACCCATTTCAATTATTTATTTTTACCAGTGAAACCAATATAACATCTCAACATTCACAAATATACATTTCTGACATTCAAAAACAAAACAAAAACAAATCATTGACCAATATAGCCACCTTTCTTTGCAAGGACACTCAAAAGCCTGCCATCTATGGATTCTGTCAGTGTTTTGATATGTTCACTATCAACATTGCGTGCAGCAGCAACCACAGCCTCACAGACACTGTTCAGAGAGGTGTACTGTTTTTCCTCCTTGTAAATCTCACATTTGATGATGGACCACAGGTTCTCAATGGGGTTCAGATCAGGTGAACAAGGAGGCCATGTCATTAGGTTTTCTTATTTTATACCCTTTCTTGCCAGCCACGCTGTGGAGTACTTGGACGCGTGTGATGGAGCATTGTCCTGCATGAAAATCATGTTTTTCTTGAAGGATGCAGACTTCTTCCTGTACCACTGCTTGAAGAAGGTGTCTTCCAGGAACTGGCAGTAGGACTGGGAGTTGAGCTTGACTCCATCCTCAACCCGAAAAGGCCCCACAAGCTCATCTTTGATGATACCAGCCCAAACCAGTACTCCACCTCCACCTTGCTGACGTCTGAGTCGGACTGGGGCTCTCTGCCCTTTACCAATCCAGCCACGGGCCCATCCATCTGGCCCATCAAGACTCACTCTCATTTCATCAGTCCATAAAACCTTAGAAAAATCAGTCTTGAGATATTTCTTGGCCCAGTCTTGACGTTTCAGCTTGTGTGTCTTGTTCAGTGGTGGTCGTCTTTCAGCCTTTCTTACCTTGGCCATGTCTCTGAGTATTGCACACCTTGTGCTTTTGGGCACTCCAGTGATGTTGCAGCTCTGAAATATGGCCAAACTTGGGTCAAGTGGCATCGTGGCAACTGCACGCTTGACTTTTCTCAGTTCATGGGCAGTTATTTTGCGCCTTGGTTTTTCCACACGCTTCTTGCAACCCTGTTGACTATTTTGAATGAAACGCTTGATTGTTCGATGATCACGCTTCAGAAGCTTTGCAATTTTAAGAGTGCTGCATCCCTCTGCAAGATATCTCACTATTTTTGACTTTTCTGAGCCTGTCAAGTCCTTCTTTTGACCCATTTTGCCAAAGGAAAGGAAGCTGCCTAATAATTATGCACACCTGATATAGGGTGTTGATGTCATTAGACTACACTCCTTCTCATTACAGAGATGCACATCACCTAATATACTTAATTGGTAGTAGGCTTTCGAGCCTATACAGCTTGGAGTAAGACAACATGCATAAAGAGGATGATGTGGTCAAAATACTCATTTGCCTAATAATTCTGCACTCCCTGTACATGAATGACATTTTCATAGTTAAAGTTTTTTTTTTTTTGTCCTGTCTTGATAATAAAATGTAATATATTATAGCTTACCTCTCAGTTCTAATTTGCACAATGTAAAGTAGGAAATTAGGAAACAATTCTCTTCTCAAGTAACAGCAGCAGTTAACTATCCAGTCACTCCGTTCATCACCTGAGTAGAAATGTAGAATTTTCTGGAAAGTAGGCAGTATTTATAAACTTTCAAGTGCCTCAGACCGTTAGAACGCAATACGCATGCGCTATTTGCGTTCCTGCTTACAATTTGCGTTCCATCCGCCATTTTATGCGTAGTAGTTGTCAAAATGGTGGTTAATATCAGTGTAGCAAGTGCCGCATAGTATGTGTTACGTACCTCGTAAAGTTGACTGTAGCGTTGTTTCAGTTTTGCGAGTCACTGTAGTATAGTTACGTCTGTAGCCTCGTTTTCGTTTTGTTCGGCGGCCATTTTTTCTCTCGCTTAGGTGATTTTCGGCAGTTTAAACTCGTTTTTTTGGACTTAAATGGACGTGTAAATTAACTTTTCGAGGTGCCGGATGCCCCCCCTTGCTGTAAGTAAGCTTTTTATGTGTTCGTTGTGTTTATTTCTTGTGTTTCTGATGTTTTAATGCGCGCCGTTGTCGGACGGTTTTGCGTGTTGGGAATGGGTCGTTTCGCGGTCAAATTTTTTTGAGAGGCGGGCGTAATTTTTTTTGCTAGGGACGCAGTTGGTTTTTACGTGTACACCGCAGTGTATTTTTTTCTAAGTCATGCATATGTGTGTTAATCGCGTGTGAGGCGGCTTTGAGGTTTTTTTTTGTAAAAAGTCTTATGTGTGTGTGTTAACACAGCCGACGTTGGACATTCCACCACCGCAAATGCGGCCCCTCGCTTTGCGAGGGGCCGCAGCGGACAAACACAGCCGACGTTGGATCGTCCACCACCGCAAATGCGGCCCCTCGAATCTCGAGGGTCCGCATTTGCGGACAAACACAGCCAACGTCATATGCTCCACCACCGCAAATGCGGCCCCTCGCTTCACGAGGTCCCTCATTTGCCAAGTCGTTGGGATGCTCCACCACCGCAAATGCGGCCCCTCGCTTCGCAAGGCCCCGCATTTGCGGAGACGTTGGGATGCTCCACCACCGCAAATGTGGCCCCTCACTTCGCGAGGACCTGCATTTGCGAGGGAACTGCGTCCCTCACTTCGCGAGGGACGCAGTTCTTGCGGGCTCGCTGCTCGAGCCTGCAAGCGTTAGCAACAACTCGTATGCTCACAACTAAATATGTGAGTACAGTAAAAAAATAAGCATAACTGTAATATACAAATACAATTAAAGTATTTTAAAGTGGTGCACAAAAAACAGCATAGCAGAAGAATTCACGATAACAGATAGAGTAGACCAAAAAAATTAACTATGCTATTCATTAGAAATACATTTCAATCAAATAAAATGTAGCTTTTTCTTTTACAACAGACACTAAGTGAAGACCAACGCACGAAGACTTACAATAGCGATCAAGAAATATTCTGCTTGAAATCACACTTCAAACAAGGTACAGTATAACAAGTAAAAAAAGAGAAAACTAAATAAACATGTTTGCTCTGCATCCATGTCAAGAAAAAAAACAAAATAAACGAACAACAATAAGCACCACTAATTATCAGCTTTAACAAAATATTACTAACACATTTGTCATTTACCTGTTAATTCCCTTTTACATACAACAACGTTTAACAGTAAACCCAAGCTTCAATGTATCAAAAAAAAAAGAACCAACATAAAACAGCATAGTCCAAGAAATAGAACTAAATAACATTTTTAATTCTCAATTCCCAGCCCTAATATTAAGCATGAAACCTAAGCACACACATAAAATAGAATGCTACAACAAATACTACTAACAATGAGCAAACAACAATACAAACCTTCTTTTCACAGCCACAACATATAAGCCTTTAAGTAAAATATAAGAATACTATTACAACAATCCCCTGAAGGACAAATTAAAAAGACCAATTTTTGCCCTCTACTATGACTGTAAGCCAAAACTACCAGGTATGCTTCATCCAGTAAGTCTATATAATCCACCTCCAGCTGTAGCTCCTGTTGGATCAAAGGCCAAAGTAAGTTAGCTGTAGGAGAGCCTGTCTCCAGTCCCAGCATGTGACAGCGCTTGGCAAACAGACACAGCTTTCTTTTCTCTGTCCCCAAGCCACAGTCTGGATCCCCATGTACTATGTCCCAAAGTGCCTCTTCCAGCCCCAATGAAAATTGATGAGGTATCCCAACAGGTCCCACCCAATAAGCATATTGCTCTTCCAGGGCAACCTCCACACATACTAATTCTTGCAGCCATTTCCTTAGCTCGTGACCTGGCCATAGTCCCAGGAACGCCATCCATTTATTTAGAAGGCCCATTCCTCTACAGTCCTTTCCAGTCACCAGAACATGCTCTGTCTCTACTGGGGATAAGCATTTCCCCTCCACAGGAGCTGAGAAAGGGCCATTGCTTACCCTTCTCCACTTCCCCTTTATCTCCTGTGTGATCTGTATCCGGAGTTCCCTCTGCTGATCCTTGGTTAAACCTGCAGGCATTATCTCCATCCATCTTTGGTACCGTCTGAACACTTCCTTAAACAATTAAATCATGACAACTTCTTCCCCTTCCTTTCTTGTATAGCATAGAGGATCATCCTGATGAATAATTCTCTAGCTATACTGCTTTTACTTGTCCTCCTGTCTGGAAAGTCCATCCATGTGATAGCCTCAGTGGCTCTCTGGTTACCCTGCCTCCCCTTGTCCAGAGCGAATACTCGCTCCATCCCAGTGGCCAAGTGACTTTCCCAAGCCCCTGGGGAGACTTATAAGACAACTGCCATGGAGGACCCTTCAAGGTAGTCCAGGGGAAAAAGTACATCCCAGTTAGTAAGTCCAGCATAAACTTGGGAGGATCCTTACCCAGCAAAGCCCTCTCCTTCCAGGCTAGGGAGACCTCCTGTCCTGCCGATTCTGGATCAGCACTCAGTCCCATGGGTAAAATTGAAGAGTACAAGGTTCCCTTTGTCAGGCCTGAGCTTTCTCCTGAATAAACTGGGATGCTGGGGTTGCAACATGGGCTAGTGACATTCACTGGTGGCATCCATGCTGGATTAATGGGCAGTTCTGATACAAGCCATTGTGGTTCAGTAGCCAACCTCCCACCAAGCCTGGCCAATGGCCCCTTCTTTTCAGGGTTACAGGTACAGAGCCAGTGTCTTTGGGCAGCTGCAGGGGAGTCGTTGCAGGGAGACCAGGAGACAAATCACAATCTGGGGTACCCTCTGGCTCTTTGGTCTCTGGATCCTCAGATGGAACCTCCTCACTCTCTCCATCTGAGACTGCCTGGTGTGTAGTTACAGGCAGCTCTTGAGAAGCAGCTGCTACTGCCTCTTGTTCAGGTTGAAGAACTGGGCTACTTTCTGTTTCTGCTCCAGGGTCTGTGGCTGGCTCCTGGACAATGGTCATCCAAGGAACCTCTCCACTATTTGTAGGGAGACCAGGAGACAAATCACAATCTGGGGTACCCTCTGGCTCTTTGGTCTCTGGATCCTCAGATGGAACCTCCTGACTCTCTCCATCTGAGATTGCCTGGTGTGTTGTTACAGGCAGCCCTTGAAACAGCTGCTACTACCGCTTGTTCAGGCTGAAAAACTGGGCTACTTTTTGTTTATGCTCCAGGGTCTGTGGCTGGCTCCTGGACAATGGTCATCCAAGGAACCTCTCCACTATTTCCACAGTCAATTGGTAAGGCCCAGTGCTCATTGGGTTTTTCTCTTACTCTAGGAGCAGAGTAGCTTTTCCCCAGTTCTTCCCCTGGGCCTGGCACTGCTGTGGTTTGGCCCTGTCCCCATTCCTCTAACTGGGTGAGACTTAGCGCCCTAAAGATAGGGAACAGTTCTTCCTCTCCCCAGTCAACCCCATAAATGCAGGCATCCTTGTTATTTTGAGAATCATGGATATCAAAATTCTCCCCACAGTCCATACATTTATTTTCTGACCCAGCCTTGGCAACATTTAGCTGGGTCCCTGTAGTACCTGTTAGGTTGTTCTGTTCCATGCCTGACTGGCATGAGCCCTCCCAGCTGGGTGGCCAACAACCATCCAGGGATGCTTCATCCAGTAAGTCTATAAAATCCACCTCCGGCTGTAGCTCCTGCTGGATAAAAGGCCAAAGTAGGTTAGCTGTCTGAGAGCCTGTCTCCAGTCCCAGCATGTGACAGTGCTTGGCAAACAGACACAGCTTTCTTTTCTCTGTCCCCAAGCCACAGTCTGGATCCCCATGTACTATGTCCCAAAGTGCCTCTTCCAGCCCCAATGAAAATTGATGAGGTATCCCAACAGGTCCCACCCAATAAGCATATTGCTCTTCCAGGGCAACCTCCTCACATACTAATTCTTGCAGCCATTTCCTTAGCTCGTGACCTGGCCATAGTCCCAGGAACGCCATCCATTTATTTAGAAGGCTTATTCCTCTACAGTCCTTTCCAGTCACCAGAACATGCTCTGTCTCTACTGGGGATAAGCATTTCCCCTCCACAGGAGCTGAGAAAGGGCCATTGCTTACCCTTCTCCACTTCCCCTTTACCTCCTGTGTGATCTGTATCCGGAGTTCCCTCTGCTGATCCTTGGTTAAAACTGCAGGCATTATCTCCATCCATCTTTGGTACCGTCTGAACACTTCCTCCTCCTCTGCTGCAGACATCTCTTCATAAGCTGCCATCCTTCTGTGTTTTATACAGAGATCCCACCACTGCCAGCCAAATGTCACGGTCTGCTCCTTCTAGGGGGCTTGATATGAACCTAGTTCAAACATACCCCAGCAGCATCATGTAGTTCCTGTCCTCTGTGGCACAAAAGATGGCTTCTGAAGAGGTCAAGGCCCAAAAGGTACAGGCAGAGAATACTGTATCCAGGTTACTTAGTGGCCCATGGCAAGACCACTCCCCAAGTCAGGATACAACACACACAAATAGTCTCACACCTTGTTTATGTGAAAACTATCTCTCAACCTTTATTGAATGATCAAAACAACATATGTATACTCTCCAATACCACACCTTTGTGTACATTTGTGTATGTGTGATGTCAGACCATCTGGCTTGCAACCTTGGGCTATCAGAGCTCTTGAGATCAAATTCACCAGATGTCTATTGAACAAACCTTTATGTTAAACTCAAGTGTTTGCTTAGGAGTACTTGAAGTACATGCAATTGTCTTGACCCAAGGTCTGTATGTGAGTGTGCAATAATCTGCAGCTAACTTCTATGCAGAGCACTTCTACCAATTCCACATATGTTCTATAAAACATTTTCCCTCTTAAAATATATTATAACTAAGCTACATAATAACCATGTACAGGCAACATATAACCACACAATAACACATAATCCCAATGTAACAATGTCATGCTCCCTTGGACATATTCCTAAATTGCTGACAATCTGAGTCCTTAAAAAATTAAATCATAACAGCATCTAAAGGCAAAAATTACAACCTACAAGAGAGAAATTAAGAGCAAAAAAAAGAAAACACACTCATTTAACAATAGAAAGAAATTTCAGGTACAATAAACTACAATCACATACAAACAAACTGTTGCAAATAAAATATTTAATAAACCAACTTAACATCTCAAACTAAACTAATGATACATTATTTTCATTTAGAGATTAAGATTAGTGATGTCGCGAACATCAAATTTTAGGTTCGCGAATAGCGGACGCGAACTTCCATCTAATGTTCACGAACGGGCGAACCCGGCGAACCTCCATAGACTTCAATGAGCAGGCGAATTTCAAAACCCACAGGGACTCTTTCTGGCCACAATAGTGATGGGAAAGTTGTTTCAAGGGGACTAACACCTGGACTGTGGCATGCCGGAGGGGGATCCATGGCAAAACTCCCACGGAAAATTACATAGTTGATGCAGAGTCTGGTTTTAAGCCATAAAGGGCATAAATTACCTAACATTCCTAAATTGTTTGGAATAACATGCCTTAAAACATCAGGTATGATGTTGTATCGATCAGGTAGTGTAAGGGTTACACCTGCTTCACAGTAACAGACCAATCTCCCCGTTTAATGCACCGCAAAAAAACATTTGCACAAGGTTGGATACCAAGCTAGCCATGTCCCGTTCCTTGTCCTCAATGATGTCATTGAAGGTCTCTTCCTCTACCCAGCCACCAAGGGTCCCCGAAAGGTGACAACAAGCCCCCTGGGACGCCTGCTGTGTTTGGTTAGTCAGGCAACTGATATTCAATCGATTAGAGTAAAAAAAGGGTTCTTTTATTTCACTGTACACTAGGTTGCACCAGATATGAGTGTCACTGTGCCCTGGCAAAAGTTGGCAGAGTAGGCGCTGTAGGCCTCACACACACGCCTGTAGGCAGGCAACTGATATTCAATCGAATACAGTCAACAAAGTGTTGTTTTATGTCACTGTACACTACGGTTGCACCAGATATGACGTATCACTGTGCACTGGCAAAAGTTAGCAGAGTAGATGCAATAGGCTTCACACACACGCCTGTAGGCAGGCAATTGCTATTCAATCTATTACAGTCAAAAAAGTGTTGTTTTATTTCACTGAGCACAATATAAGCTGTGAGCCTGACACAGGCAGGCAACTGAAATTAGATTACAGGAAAAAAATGGGTGTTTTCAATGTATGGTACATCACCAGGTATGAGTAGTGAAAATAAGCACAATATAAGCTGTTAGGTGTTAGCCTGTCACACACACACGCTGGCAGGCAGGCATATGCAATTAGATCGTGTCTGCTGACTGTGAGGTGCAGGGTCAAAGTTTCCTCAATGATAAAGTATAGGGAGCGAACCGAAAAGGCACAAAAAGCTCCCTTGACAAATCTTTATACTGACCCTGGATGTATTTATATAAGGTAATCATATCTCCTCTTAGACGCCTTTTTTCTAGATAAAATACGTTTAATTTGGCTAGTCTTTCTTCATAACTTAGCCCCTCCATTCCCCTTATTAGTTTTGTTGCCCTCCTCTGTACCTTTTCCAGCTCTAAAATGTCCTTTTTATGAAGTGGTGCCCAAAATTGTACTCCATATTCCAAATGAGGGCTTACTGGAGATTTTATAGTGGCAGAATTATATTTGCTTCCCTGGCTTCTATACCATTCTTAATACATGCTAATATTTTATTTGCCTTTGAAGCTGCTGCTTGGCTTTGAGCACTGTTACCTAGGTGGTTGTCCACAAGCACTCCCAAATCACTTTCAATACACCTAGATTTGCTCCATTAAGATTATAAATTGCATGTTTTTTTTTCCTTTACAGATGCATAACTTTACATTTATTCGTATTAAATCTCATCTGCCATTTAGATGCCCATTCCTCAATTTTATTTAAATCACTTTGGAGGGAAAGCACATCACTGTCTGATTTAATTACCTTGCACAACTTCGTGTCATCAGTGAAAATGGAGACCCCACACTCCAATCCTACCTCTAAGACATTAATAAATATGTTAAAAAGGAGAGGACCTAATACTGAACCCTGAGGAACCCCACTTACCTTATTAGTCCAATGGGAGTATGTTCCATTTACAACAACCCTTTGCTTCCTGTCTTTTAGCCAGCTCTTAATCGATGAGCAGATATTTACTGCAACTCCTGTATCTCTTAGTTTGCACAATAGTCTCCCATGTGGCACTGTGTCAAAAGCCTTTGCCAAATCTAAAAAGACTACATCTACTGAGTTGCCTTGATCCAGGTTCCTGCTAACCTTCTCATAGAAACTACCGTATATACTTGAGTATAAGACGACCCGAGTATGAGCCGAGGCACCTACTTTACCACAAAATACTGGGTAAAATGAGTGACTCGAGTATAAGCCGAGGGTGGGAAATGTGCTGCTCCCTTTGTCCCTCTTGTGCCTTCTGTGTCCCCCTCTCTCTCCCGTGTCTCTTCTCCCCTCTCTCTTCCCTGTGTCTCTTCTCCCCTTTTCCTTCCCTATGTCTATTCCCCCTCTCCCTTCACTGTGTCTCTTCCCCCCTCCCCTCCTTCTTCCCTGTGTCTCTTCCCCCCTCTCCCTTCCCTGTGTCTCTTCCACCCCTCCTCATACTCAACCTTCCTCCTCAACCCCACTCCTCATTCTCATCATCCCTCCTCATCCTCAACCTCCCTCCTCAACCCCCTAATCCTCAACCCCCTCCTCCTCAACCCCCCATCCTCATCCTTAATCCCTCATCCTCATCCTCAACCCCCCATCCTCAACCCCCTCCTCAACCTCCCTCCTCAACCTCAACCCGGCTCCTCATCCTCAACCCCCTCCTCAACCTCCCTCCTCATCCTCAGCCCCCGTCCTCATCCTCAACCCCCTCCTCATCCTCAACCTCCCTCCTCATCTTCAACCCCCCCCTCATCCTCAACCTCCCTCCTCAACCTCAACCCCCCCATCCTCAACCCCCTCCTTAACCTCCCTCCTCAACCTCAACCCCCCATCCTCAATCGCCCTCCTCATACTCTCTCCTCATCCTCAACCTCCCCTCCTTAACCTCCCCTCTTCAACCTCCCCTCCTCAACCCCCCTCCTTATCCTCAACCCCCTCCTCATCCTCAACCTGCCTCCTCAACCTCAACCCCCCATCCTCAACCCCCCATCCTCCACCCCTCCTTAACCTCCCTCCTCAATCTCTACCCCTCATCCTCAACCTCCCTCCTCAACCTCCCTCCTCAAACCCCCTCCTCATCCTCAGACCCCCTCCTCATCCTCAGACCCCCTCCTCATCCTCAGCCCCCTCCTCAATCTCCCCCCCATCCTCAACCTCCCTCCTCTACCCCCCCATCCTAAACCCCCCTCCTCATCCTCCCTCCTCATCCTCAACCTCCATCCTCAACCTCCTCAACAGAATGGCAAAGATGTCTAGAAGAAGCAGCACTATGTCAAATGCCACGGCAGATTTTGCATTCATTTGTATCTTCTCAAATGCTCCAAATGCATTAGCTTTGTGGGACACATTTAAAAGTAATATGGCTGAAGACTTTATGCGACGATACAATGAACCTATTGCACACTTAAAAGCATTAATGGAAATCCAAGAAGTATTTTTAACTCATGGATTAAGTTGTGCAAGTTTTAATCTGCCTGATCCAGGTCTTATAGATGACATAAACTTTGAAGACTATGACATTCAACTACAAGTACAAAGGACAGAAGAAAGACTTGCAACTTTAAATACGTTACAATGCGTTATTTCTATCTTGATGGACCTGGCGGATCAGGAAAAACATATCTATATAATTTATTAATGAGTTTTGTACGAGCACAAGGTCAAATAGCACTGGCATTTGCCACAACTGGAATTGCTGCACTTTTGTTAGAAGGTGGAAGAACTGTACATAGTGGGTTTAAACTGCCAGTGCCTATTTTAGAAACCTCAGTGTCAGATATTCGCATGACATCATTACAAGCAAAGAAATTGAAGAAATGTAAATTAATTATAATAGATGAGGCCACAATGATGTCATGCTATGCCCTCCAATGTATTTACTGTTTGCTTCGTGAAGTCATGGATAATACTTTTCCATTTGGTGGAAAGGTAATGTTGTTAGGTGGCGATTTTAGACAAACATTACCTGTCGTTGTACATGGAAATCGAAGTTACATTATCAAAACATGTATAAAGTCAAGCACACTATGGAAAAGTTTTACCCATCTTCAACTGCAACAAAATATGAGATCAGAAGGCCAAAATGATTTCAATGATTGGCTTATTAAAATTGGAGAAGGCAGAACAGAAAAAATACCAAATTTACCTGACGACACTGTGCACATCCCACCTCATATGATTTGTCACCAAGATCTTATATCAGCTATATTTCAAGGTAGCATAAATAACCAGGAATATTGAGAGGTGGCCAACCAAGTCATCCTAACCTGTAAAAATAAAGATGCATTAATCCTCAATAATGAAATCTTTAAAAAAATGAATGCACCCCAAAGAAATTATCACAGTGCTGATTCTGTACTTGTTGATGACAAATAAAGTCAGGCTAACTTTTCCACTGAATTCATAAACTCATTAACTCCTTCTGGAATGCCACCACATATTTTGCAGCTAAAGAAAGGTGCAATTGTCATGTTACTGCAAAATATGAACCCCAAAAAAGGCCTATGCAATGGAACAAGAATAATTGATTAACAATTAAAGGACCATTTCATAGATGCTGAAATGTTAACTGGTACCCATCAAGGAGAGAGAGTTTTCATACCAAGGATAGATTTAGCACCAAGTGAAAGTAGTCTCCCTTTTATACTTCAAAGAAGACAATTTCCTATCATTATGGCATTTGCCATGACCATTAATACACAAGGACAAACTTTCAAATCTGTGGGTATTTTCTTAGAACAACCAGTATTTGCACATGGCCAATTATATGTTGCCTTATTACGGTGCAAAAATCCACAGGCTATTAAAGTTTACATTGAAAAAAATGAAAGTCAAGGTGATTTATTAGAGGATGGACGCATTTTTACTAAAAACATTGTCTACTATGAAGTACTCTAACTTTCCATCAAACAAACAAAAGCCATACAAAACCAATTTAAAAGCAAACGCAAAAAAAACACAATATAACCACAACATTTTTACAAAAACTACACACAACGTTCCGTTTCCTTCAAAAGGTCTTTATTATACCACAGAAATTAGGTTTACAACAACAATATTTTCCTATTAAACTACATGAAATTGTCAGACACATAGAGAACAGTGGTTACACATCGCGGAACAACTTTAAGTTCTTGCGTTCTCTTTTTAGACAACTACTTTTTTTACTGTTTATGCATGATTAGCCTCACAAAACACTTGCCTTGCATTATTTTGACAAATTCTGTTCAAATGTTAATTAACTATGTTACTGTTTCTAATGTTACAAGTTTGAAAAAAATATTTTCAAGTTCATTACTTAGATGCATAAGAAAGTTCAAGTTTCAAAAAAATATTCTTTCAAGTTCCTTACTTACACAGTAAGTAAGTTCATGTTCAGAGCACAACAACGTTTTGAGGCACAATGTAAATGTTGTCTTTTAGGTTAAACATTAATCCAGGGAGTAATCCGATTGCCAGTTAATGAGGTCAGGAAGAAATGATTTTTTTCCCCGCTTTGATAAAATTGGCTACATTTCAAAGAGGGTTTTTACTGTTTGCCTTCCTCTGGATTCAATGTATATTTAAGTTAACAGTTCTTCAGCTACAAATTGCATGTTAAAAAACAATTACCTCAAGTTTACAATACTGTGTAATCTAAAGTTCAACTGTTCTTACATTCAAATGATAATACTTTTACTACAAAACTCTTTAATAGTGATGTCGCGTACATCAAATTTTCGGTTCGCAAACAGCGGACGCGAACTTCCATCAAATGTTCGCGAACGGGCGAACCCGGCGAACAGCCATAGCCATATCAATGGGCAGGCGAATTTTAAAACCCACAGGGACTCTCTCTCTGGCCACAATAGTGATGGGAAAGTTGTTTCAAGGGGACTAACACCTGGACTGTGGCATGCCGGAGGGGGATCCATGGCAAAACTCCCACAAAAAATTACATAGTTGATGCAGAGACTGGTTTTAAGCCATAAAGGGAATAAATCACCTAACATTCCTAAATTGTTTGGAATAACATGCTTTAAAACATCAGGTATGATGTTGTATCAATCAGGTAGTGTAAGAGTTACACCTGCTTCACAGTAACAGACCAATCTCCCCGTTTAATGCACCGCAAACAACCGCAAACAGTCCCTTTGCACAACCGCAAACTCCCCATTTGCACAAGGTTGGATACCAAGCTAGCCATGTCCCGTTCCTTGTCCTCACTGATGTCATTGAAGGTCTCTTCCTCCACCCATCCACCAAGGGTCCCCGAAAGGTGACAACAAGCCCCCTGGGATGCCTGCTATGTTTGGTCTTCCACCTCCTCAAAGCCACCTTCCTCCTCTGACTCCTCTTCCTCAGACTCCTCTCTCTGCGTTGCCTCTGTCTGCGTTATTATAAGGTGTGTACTGTTAAGTAGTACTATTCCTATCAGTTTAATCCCTGTGACGTCCACTATTAGGGGACGTGTATATGGCATTGATTTTTGGAACAGGGAGATGGAAAAAGATGCTTGGTCGGTCCTCCCACTTCAAATTTGGGGCACTGCGCGTGCAATCTAAGGTGCCACCAGATAGGAGTGTCACTGTGCACTGGCAAAAGTTGGCAGAGTAGGCGCTGTAGGCCTCACACACATGCCTGTAGGCAGGCAACTGATATTCAATCGATTACAGTAAAAAAAGGGTTCTTTTATTTCACTGTACACTAGGTTGCACCAGATATGAGTGTCACTGTGCACTGGCAAAAGTTGGCAAGAGTAGGCACTGTAGGCCTCACACACGTCTGTAGGCAGGCAACTGATATTCAATCGATTACAGTCGAAAAAGTGTTGTTTTATGTCACTGTACACTACGGTTGCACCAGATATGACCTATCACTGTGCACTGGCAAAAGTTGGCAGAGTAGATGCAATAGGCTTCACACACACGCCTGTAGGCAGGCAATTGCTATTCAGTAAAAACAGTGTTGTTTTATTTCACTGAGCACAATATAAGCTGTGAGCCTGACACAGGCAGGCAACTGAAATTAGATTAAAGGAAAAAAGGGTTGTTTTTTTTCAATGTATGGTACACCTACTATGACTGGTGAAACAGAGCAGAATATAAACTGTGAGCCTGACACAGGCAGGCAACTGAAATTAGATTACAGGAAAAAAATGGTTGTTTTCAATGTATGGTACACCACCAGGTATGAGTAGTAAAAATAAGCACAATATAAGCTGTTAGGTGTTAGCCTGTCACACACACACGCTGGTAGGCAGGCATATGCAATTAGATTACACACAAAAAAATTATAAAATAAAATAAATGATGTTCTAGCCCTAAAAAGGGCTTTTTGGGTTGCTGTCCTTGCAGCAGATATCAGATGAGTCCTTCAGGTCTGTAATGGAAGCTAAATACACAGCCTGGCTATCTATTTCACTAATAAATCTCCAGCAGCTACACTATCTGTCCTCTCACAACGAATGCAGCTTCAGAATGATTCTAAAATGTATGCTGTCCTTCAGATGGAAGGCTCTGGAAGGGAGTGTATGCTGCTAATTGGCTGGAATGTGGCTGCTGACTGTGAGGTGTAGGGTCAAAGTTTCCTCAATGATAAAGTATAGGGGGCGGACCGAAAAGCGCATGTGTTCGCCGTCCGCTGCGAACTCGAACATGCCAAAATCGCCGCGAATAGTCCACGGGTGAACTGTCCGCAACATCTCTACTCTTTAACAGTTACTCAAGAAGAATATAAAATCTTAAAAAAATAAACATGGTTAATGTAAGAATTGTATTTTTTTCGACTTAACTAAAACCTTACAAGTGTCAAATACGTATATTACTAACTAAACAAATTTAAAAACATACACATCTCATTGCCGTCATTTTTTGACGGGCAAGTCGCTAGTTAAAAATAAATTTTTTTAAAATAATAATTGATCAATAATGATCACAAAATACTGGGAAAAATTAGTGACTCGAGTATAAGCCGAGGGTGGGAAATGTGCTGCCCCCTGTGTCCCTCTTGTGCCCTCTGTGTCCCCCTCTTGTGTGCCTTTTTCTTGTGTCCCCCCTCTCTCTCCCCTGTATTTCTTCTCCCCCCTCCCTCCCCTGTGTCTCTTCACCCCTCTCCCTTCCCTGTGTCTCTTCCCCCCTCTCCCTTCCCTGTGTCTCTTCCCCCCTCCCTTATCACCCTCCTCAACCCCCCTCCTCATCCTCAACCCCCTCCTCATCCTCCCTCCTTATTCTCAACCCCCTCCTCAACCTGACCCCCCATCCTAATCCTCAATTCCCCCATCCTCAACCCCCTCCTTAACCTCCCTCCTCAACCTCAACCCCCCATCCTCATCCTCAACCATCCCCACAACCTCCTCCTCAACCTCCCTCCTCAACCCCCCCTCCTCAACCTCAACCCCCCTCCTCATTCTCAACCCCCTCCTCAACCTCCCTCCTCAACTTCAACCCCTATCCTCATCCTCAACCCCCTCATCCTCAACCCCCTCCTCAACCTCCTCCTCAACCTCCCTCCTCAACCTCAACCCCCATCCTCAACCTCCCTCCTCAACCTCAACGCCCCATCCTCATCCTCAACCCCTTCATCCTCAACCCCTTCTCAACCTCAACCCCCTCCTCATCCTCAACCTCCTCCTCAAACTCCCTCCTCAACCTCAACCCCACCATCCTCATCCTCAACCCCCTCATCCTCAACCCCCTCCTCAACTTCCCCCTCAACCTCTCTCCTCAAACCCCCTCCTCATCCTCAACCCCCCTCCTCATCATCAACCCCCTCCTCAAACTCCCTCCTCAACCTCAACCCCCTCATCCTCAACCCCCTCCTCAACCTCCTCCTCAACCTCCCTCCTCAACCTCAACCCCCATCCTCATCCTCAACACCTCATCCTCAACCCCTCCTCAACCTCCCCTCTCAACCTCAACCCCCCATCCTCATCCTCAACCCCCCATCCTCAACCCCCTCCTCAACCTCAACCTCCCCATCCTCATACTCAACCCCCCATCCTCAACTCCCTCCTCAACCTCCCTCTTCAACCTCAACCCCCATCCTCAACCTCCCTCCTCATCCTCCACCCCATCCTCATCCTCAACCCGCCCATCCTCAACCCCCTCCTCAACCTCAACCCCCCTCCTGAACTTCCCTCCTCATCCTCCACCACCCTCCTCATCCTCAACCCCCCTACTCATTCTAACCCCCCCTCCTCACTTTACCCCTCTAAATACCTCCCCCTCTCCCTTTCCCCTCACATACGTCCATCTTCAGCTTCTGCTCCGGCCTCCGCTCCTTCCGGCGTCTTGACTCGGCCAATGCTAATGACGTGGCGCGCATGTGACGTCACATCATGAGCATATACCGGGTCCTGACACAGAAAACGCACCGGACAGCTGCAGGAGCAGCGCAATACAGGTAAGTGAGGGGAGGCGGGGTAATTGAAGAGGGGGAAATGGAGGAGGGAGGATGAGGGGAGGGAGGGAAGAAGGAGGATGAGGGAAGGGAGAGGGGAGGGAGAGGATGAGGGGAGGGAGAGGGAGAGGAGAGGGAGAGGATAAGGGGAGGGAGAGGGTAGGGAGAGGATAAGGGGAGGGGGAGGAGAAGAGAGGGAGAGGATGAGGGGAGGGGGAGAAGAGGGAGAGGATGAGGGGAGGGAGAGGGACCGGAGAGGATGAGTGGACGTCGGCACCCAGTATATGCTAATGACGTGACGTCAAATGCACGCCACGTCATTAGCATTGGCCGAGTCAAGACGCTGGAAGGTGCGGAGTTCGGAGCAGAAGCTGAAGATGGAGGTAAGTGAGGGGAAAGGGAGGTATTTAGAGGGGTAAAGTGAGGAGGGGGGTTTAGAATGAGGAGGGGTGATTAGAATGAGGAGGGGGGTTTAGAATGAGGAGGGGAGGGAAAGAGACACAGGGGGGTTAAAGAGACACAGGGGGGTTTGAGAGACACAGGGGGGTTAGAGAGACACGGGGGGAGTGACTCAAATATAAACCGAGGGGGCCCTTTTTAGCCTTAAAAAAAGGGCTGAAAAACTCGGCTTATACTCGAGTATATATATTTAATCAACATATTGCAGATCAGAGGAGATCCTAAAAGGTTGAACTTGATGAACTGAAAGCCTTTTTTCAACCTTAACTACTATGTAACTATTTAACTATATTTAGTAAATCTTTAAATGTTGTCTGTTTTATATATTTCTACCAGCCAGTTATTTGTCCCTATGCCTGCTCTTAGACCATTTAAATGTGCTATTTTAATTAAGAGATTTTGTTGGTCCTTTATAATATTGCTTTAGAAAACTTACTTCAAATTAGACTGTTATGGTAACTCATACCCAAGAGTTCCCCTACTTTAACTTTTGATATCATATAAATATTGTTTGTTCTTACTTGATTTAAGTTAGCCTCATTTCTACTAGATTCTTAAATAATCTGAGCCAAGTTTATCCAGTTTTTTTCTGGGTAGTTAAGAAATCCCATTGTTAGAACTTGTCCATGTCCATTTCTAATCTATAATCACATTTTCTCATCTTCACTTATATTTAGGGGTTCATAGCATGCTTCTACTATTTTTGGGGGGTATCAGTGTTTCTGCTATCTATCTATTGAATCTGCTCTCACCACCTCCCTTGGTAGAGAATTCCACAGATTAACCACCCTTACTGTGAAGAATCATTTTCTTTCTTTAAGGTGGAATCTTTTTACTTCTAACCTCAAAGGATGTCCTTGTGTCAATTGAAAACCTCTTTTCACAAAAAGCTCCCTTGACAAATCTTTATACTGACCCTGGATGTATTTATATAGGGTAATCATATCTCCTCTTAGACGCCTTTTTTCTAGAGAAAATAAGTTTAATTTGGTTAGTCTTTCTTCATAACTTATTAGTTTTGTTGTCCTTCTCTGTACTTTTTCCAGTTCTAAAATGTCCTTTTTAAGACGTGGTGTCCAAAAATGTACTCCATATTCCAAATGAGGGCTTACTAGAGATTTGTATAGTGGCAGAATTATATTTGCTTCCCTTGCTTCTATACCCTTCATAATATATGCTAATAGTTTATTTGCCTTTGCAGCTGCTGCTTTGTATTGAGAACTGTTACGTAGGTGGTTGTCCACAAGCACTCCCAAATCCCTTTCAATATCTGATACCCCTATATTTGTTTCATGAAGTTTATAAATTGCATGGTTGTTTTTCCTTCCCAGATGCATAACCTTACATTTATTCGTATTAAATCTCATCTGCCATTTAGATGCCCATTCCTCAATTTTATGTAAATCCCTTTGAAGGGAAAACACATCATTTTCTGATTTAATTCCCTTGCACAACTTTGTGTCATCAGCAAAAATGGAGACACTACTTTCCAGTCCCAGCCCTAAGTCATTAACAAATATGTTAAAAATGAGAGGACCTAATGCTGAGCCCTGGGGAACCCCACTTACCACATTAGTCCAACCTGAGTATGTTCCATTTACAACAACCCTTTGCTTCCTGTCTTTAAGCCAGCTTACGATCCATGAGCAGATATTTACTACAATTCCTGTATCCCTTAATTTGCACACTCGTTTGGCACTGTATCAAAAGCCTTTGCAAAATGCAAAAAGACTACATCCACTGAGTTGCCTTGATCCAAGTTCCTACTAACCTCCTCATATAAACTTATTAGATTTGTTTGACATGACTGTTAGAATCCTACTCTACCACTGTAGGACCAAGGGTTCTTTTGCAAATCCCTTTAAGCAGCAACAAATTCAATACAGCATAACAGTACCCAGGACTGGCAGGAATCCAAGTCAGCAGAGTTCTCCCAGTGTGTAGGAGCAAAGTATCAGATAGGATCCATTGCCATAGTTCTGTTATCTTTCCAGATTAAATCATACACAATGCTGATGTATATTTAATCTGTCTCTCTTACATCCCTTGGTTTAGGACACAAAAAAGAACATCCATATCCTTGTGTAGTTCAAGCATACTCAGTTTATTAATTCAGATCTAGTACCTTTTAACCACTTTCCCCACCCACCAGATAACTCCTCTCAGACCCATCCCTCCTTTCATAGACCCATGTTTTTTCTTGTTGCTTTCCTGGCTTTACTCACACCAGCTGTCTCCGGCTTGCAGGGGGAGGGGGGTAATTGTTAGGGCTGCTTCACTTTTACGACCCCTCTTGGACCTGATAGATTGCTTTGGTAATGTATTATGCTTTGCAAGATCTATTGCAAGATCCTGTGTTTATACATGTGACCAGCTTAGACCAGATAGAGGGGTCTGGAAATGTATTACGCTTTGATCTGTTGCAAGATCCAGTGTTTATACTATGTGACCAGCTCTGCTCAGGTCCTGGAGGGGGAGGAGACAGGAGTGTTAGTAATTCTTGTTGTCAAGACATCTGGGGAGTTTATCAGTCTCTCACTCATCAGGGGCACAGTGCTGCCTTCTCTGTGAAGCTATTTATAGTTTCTATGGCAATTAATTAACTCTTTGTGTTCCAGAATGTTGTTGTTCATACTTTATTTTCAAATTCTGGAACACAACATTTTGGAACACAAAGAGTTAACTAGTTGCCATAGAAACTATAAATTGCTCCACAGAGAAGGCAGCACTGTGCCCCTGATGAGTGAGAGACTGATAGAGCCTCACGAAACGTGCATCAGGAGATTGTGACATCATCAGTAAGCGCGATCACAGCGCAGACTACGCCAACATAGCGTGGAGCATGATAGCTATAGCTCTATAGCTCCAGGACCACTACTAACTTTAGAGAAAGATAGGAAGCCAATACTTTCACCACAAATTTGCAATATAGAAACAACAGAGTAATTTACAATAATAAATAGAAAAGCAAGAAAAAGAAAAAAGGAGTAAAAGCATAATTAAAGCAAAAAACTGAAGAAAAAGGAGGACACAAACTCCTTTTAAAAAACTAATAGACAGAAGTATTAATGAAACATACAATTGAAGATACAGCCTAAAATCAGGAGTGTATACATTTTAAATAGCACAGCACCAGCACTTTATAATTAATAAGGTAAAGTAGTGACTGTGACAAACTAACAGTCACGAGGTAAAAGGTTAATTCAACAATATAAGAATAAATTAGCACTAAGTAACAATAGCACAAGCACTTTAAGATAACAGTTTTGAATAGCACAATTTGAATTCAAATGCACTTTAAGTAATAGAATCACAAAAGTAACATAAATAAAGAGGGTAAAAGATTAACACAAAAGAAACATAAAGGCACCTAAAGCATATACTCAAGTGAAGTGCTGTATGAATAAACAAAATTATAAACAGATAAAAGGATTATAAAAGAAAAATCCTATCTTATGTAAATTACCTGATAAGGATTTGATCAAGGAAAAAATAAACAAAAATACACAAATACAGTTGAAATGAAAAACAAAATATTTTATTTACTGGAGCATAATAAAGTAATTAAATAAAATAGCTGTGATCAAAGCACAGAATATAATAATATCAAAAATAAAACCTAAATAAACTTTTAATAATTTGCTGGACATCAAAAAACCCAAAGGACTAAAAACCTTGGCCCTCATTCAATTGCAATTCGGCCAATTGAATAGGGCTCTAAATAAGCACATAGCATATATATATTTTTTTAAATGTATTTAGTGAAAACCTTGCTTTTGGATAGATGCCTAATAACTAAAAACTTATTTAAAAATAATATGTTATGTGCTTATTTAGAGCCTTATTCAATTGGCCAAATTGCAATTGAATGAGGGCACTTGGGTTTAACATGAATTTTTTTAATCGTTGCATTTTTAACAATATTTTAAATGTACAAATAAAGATTGATTTTTTTTAAATTAGTATGTGGCAAAATTGCAAAGTTAAGGGGATATAATACAAAAAAATGTTTATTTATTTATACAAAACAGCAACGAATAAAATAAGTTAAAAACAAGGGAAGAATGGGGGTATTTAAAAAAAGGGCAAATGTATGGAGTACAGCAATCCTATTAGCATACAGAAACTCTGTATTGTAAATATTCTCTGTAACGGCTACCCCGGTAGTGAGAGGGTACCAGCCGTTGGAGACGTCCTTTTCTGAAGCAAGGTGCTGTGCAGTAATGAAATGTTTATTCCCATCCACGATATCCCATTGTATAATCCAGGAGTGCAGTAAAATGTGGCAGAGTAACGGTACCATAAATCCCCCCCAAAGAACGAGACGATGCTACGTTTTGAAGGGTCAAGTAGAACTCTATTTTAATGACAGGGAATCTCCTTTTATGCAATGTTGCCCTCTGAAGGGCTACACCCACATAATTATCACAACAGCCAATTATCTGCATGGTTCAACCCCCACGTCTCCTCCCCTCAGATAACAGGTAACACAATTAAAACAGACACAATTTTAACCACATTCTGGATGTACCCCAAATACAGGGGGTACACCTTTAAGTCCCGCACCATTCAATATCTCTCACCCAGGGGAACAACATATACAAAAATGGCATGAATCAGACCAGGGGTTCAAAAGTTAGTAAAAGTATGTTTTTACACATAACACACAGACATTGCACATATCCCCCACACAATACACATATAGGACAATAGGTGAGTCACACCTCCCTGGCAACTTGGATACAATCAGACCTTAATTAGATCATTCTTTGTTCTTATCAGAGAATGAAAACACTTTGGAAAATGCAAGGATCCTTTACAACTTTCTTAATCTCTTGAATCTCTGTAACAGGATTATCTATTAGCCTAGGTCTGCAAAAGTCTGGCTAATATTCTGAGCCAATATATTCTGTAGAACATCAACCAATATATATATAGTAGGATCATATTTTAACCATAATAATCATAAAACAGTTTAAAACAGTGATGGGTTCCGCTACATTCTCCAATCGGAGGGATACTGATACTATAACCTTCAGTCAAAATTGTATCAATTCAAATGGTAAATCCATATATAAAGGTGTGCTAACCCACTAGGATATAAATAATTCCCATGTGGCTACACTGTCAGTAGGTTTATAGTAGAAAAAATTGAGTTTGGCTTGCTTAATAATTCACTCTCCCAAAATTGAACCCATAGATGTAACTCTAAATACCTCCTAGTATATTGAAAGGCCTGTGGAGATATACATGGCACAAAGTGTAAGGATAATAAATGTGAAGATAATACGAGTTCTATTAATAATGAATCATCCACTGTATAGCAACAAGTATTCAGGCACTTTGGTCTCCCAAGAGCAAGCTAAAATATGGGTAAATTGAATTCAGAATAAGTCTGAGATACAATAACTCACTACAGGGTCTCTACCAGATGACTGGAGAAAAGCAGAGGTGATACCTATATTTAAGAAGGGATCTAGAGCAAATCCGGGGAATTATAGACCAGTGAGCCTCACTTCTGTAGTTGGGAAGCTTTTAGAAGGGTTAATAAGGGACAGAATACAAGAATATGTCTATTTGAACAGGATCATAGGTAGCAGTCAACATGGATTTATGAAGGAAAGGTCGTGTCAGACCAATCTAATTAGTTTTTATGAGGAGGTTAGTAGGAACTTGGATCAGGGCAACTCAGTGGATGTAGTCTTTTTAGATTTTTCAAAGGCATTTGATACAGTGCCACATGGAAGACTAGTGAGCAAACTAAGGGATACAGGAATTGCAGTAAATATCTGCTCATGGATCGAGAGCTGGCTAAAAGACAGGAAGCAAAGGGTTGTTGTAAATGGAACATACTCCGATTGGTCTAATGTGATAAGTGGGGTTCCTCAGGGCTCAGTATTGGGTCCTCTCCTTTTTAACATATTTATTAATGACATTGAAGTAGGACTCGAATGTAGTGTCTCCATTTTTGCTGATGACACTAAGTTGTGCAAGGTAATAAAATCAGATAATGATGTACTTTCCCTACAAAAGGATTTGCATAAATTAGAGAAATGGGCGGCTAAATGGCAGATGAGATTTAATACAAATAAATGTAAGGTTATGCATTTGGGAAGGAAAAATAGCCAAGCAATCTATAATCTTAATGGAGCAAATCTAGGGGTATCAGATATTGAAAGGGATTTGGGAGTACTAGTGGACAACCACCTAGGTAACAGCGCTCAAAGCCAAGCAGCGGCTGCAAAGGCAAATAAAATATTAGCATGTATTAGGAAGGGTATAGAAGCCAGGGAAGAAGATATAATTCTGCCACTATACAAATCTCTAGTACGCCCTCATTTGGAATATGGAGTACAATTTTGGGCACCACCTCACAAAAAAGACATCTTAGAGCTGGAAAAAGTACAGAGAAGGGCTACAAAACTAATAAGGGGAATGGAGGGGCTAAGTTATGAAGAAAGACTAGCAAAATTAAACTTATTTTCGCTAGAAAAAAGGCGTCTAAGAGGAGATATGATTACGTTATTTAAATACATCCAGGGTCCATATAAGGCTTTGTCAAGTGAGCTTTTTGTAGCAAGAGATTTTCAACTGACAAGAGGACATCCGTTGAGGTTAGAGGAAAAAAGATTTCACCTTAAACAAAGAAAAGGGTTCTTCACAGTTAGGGTGGTTAAACTGTGGAATTCTCTACCAAAGGAGGTGGTGACAGCGAATTCGATAGACAACTTCAAAAAGGGGTTAGATATATTTCTGAATAAAGAGGGCATTCAAGGCTATCCTAGATAACTAGCGAAGGAATATTGATCCAGGGAGAAATTTGATCGCCAGTTTCTGGGGTCAGGAAGGAATTTTGCTTTTTTTCCCCCTTATGAGACAATTGGCAAAGTTTCAATGGGTTTTTTTTTATGTTTGCCTTCCTCTGGATCAATTAACAATAATTAACAATTAACAATAATAATAAATAGTCCAAATTAAAAAGATCAATAGAGATCTAAAAAGGTTGAACTTGATGGACTAACTCTTTATTCATTCTCCAATACTATACTATTAATAATTATTTAATCAATAATTTAATTAATAACTAATCCGCATATTGCAGATCAGAGGAGATCTTAACAGGTTGAACTTGATGGACTGAAAGTCTTTTTTCAACCTTAATTACTATGTAACTATGTAACTATAAAGTATAGAGCATACATGGGGATTAGAGGGACATTAAGCTAGGCCAGAAACTCTAAGCGTTCGCGGGCTGCACATAGTATGATTTCCGGGTTTGTAACACGCATGCGCACGTCTGACGTGATGACGTACGCTGCGTGGTTACTGGGGCCTGACGCATTTCAACGTGGGTACGTCTTTGTTTAGAGGGAGTCATTTATAGGTGGTGGTTGTCAGGGTAACACCATAAAGGCGAACTTACATAATTATTAACTAGTATATCGCCATCCACTGGAGGCAAGTGGGATATACTTCCAGAAAGTAGTAAAACAAAAAAGATTAATATTATAGTGAAAAGATGAAATTATTCACAAAGGAGTTAACAAAAATCCGATGGTATAATAATGAGACTTAATACAGATTTGAGAATTAAACTGATACTGATAATACCTCTAACTATAGCTCCTAATGCGTGATCTGTAGGGACTACTTGTGTCCCCAGATTGGTGAACAAAAATATGACATAACACTCAATTCCATATAAAAATAAAAATAAAAATAAATGTAAATAAATATAGAGTGTGAAATAGGTCACAAGAAAAGCAATTCTTTTATAAAAGATGTGAACCATTACTAAGTGGAACTCATATAGTGCTACTAAAAGTGACTACATACTGAGTGGTGTGAAAAAACTAAATATGACCAAAATAGGTCTATATATGGCAAAAATATGCTATAATATAGTGGGTGGTCTGAAAAATCAAATACCTAATAATGGCCAAAATTGCATAAGGTGATGACTGGTGCAATCACTGATATAGTGAAAAAAATCTTGTTTATATATATAAAAAAGGATATACCACTGGTGAAGATAATAACCAGCAGAGTTACTACTAAAAGTGAAGAATGAAATAAAGATGTGTACCAACAGTGTACTTATATGTCACGGAACAAACTGTCCATGACAAATGGAATGGTGTTATATAAGAGAAAAAGGTCTATACCAGACCAATGGTGTATTTACACGATATGTGTGATCAGAGAATAAAGTTATATACCACAAGAGTCTTAATAAGAATGTTATATGTAAAGCAATGAAAGATAAAAAATACTAATAAATTCCTCAGATAAATGGTGTGAAAGTAAATCCTTCATTCAAACCATTGGGACTTTGTGCTTTCAGTTTGTATATCCATCTTGCCTCACATTGCAGTAATTTCTTCTCTAGGTCCCCTTGTCTGGGTCCTGCATACACTTTCTCTAACACACAGAAGGATAATACCTCACTATGGTTGTCATGATAGTATCTTACATGGCGAGCAATTGGTGTGTCTAATGTATTCTTAATGCTATTCACATGTTCTCCAACTCTTCGGCGCAGCTGGCGCCTAGTTTTACCTACATACATTTTCCTGCAAATACAAGAAGCCACATATATTACTCCAATGGAACAGCAATTCAGAAACTCCTTTATAACAAATTTATCCCCTGTTATTGGGTATTCAAATACTTTGGTTGGCATAATATACCTACAAAATTTGCATTTGCTGCATCTGAAACACCCTGCCAGAGGTTGTAGCCAGGTTTTAGGTTTATATTATTGAAAAGAGCTATGGACTAGCATATCTCTGAGGTTTCTGCCTCTAAGGTATGTGATAGAGGCCCTTGGTGGTAAAACCTCTTTTAAGTCGTCATCACTCTTTAGGAGGTGCCAATGTTTTGATAAAATCTCCCTGATGATGTCCGAATCATACCCAAAGGTCATTATACAGCGTTGTTGGTTGCTTTTTTTGTCCATTTGCTTCTTTTCATTAAGGCCGTTAAGTAGTTTGTTTCTATTACAGTTTGATGCAAACTTAAAAGCAGATTTGAGGCATCTGTTAGAATATCATCTTTCCAGAAATCTTATTAATAATTTATCTGCTTCAAGTTTAAATTGCTCATCAGAGCTGCAATTTCTTTTAATTCGGAGGTATTGTCCTCTGGGAATTCCTCTTTTGAGTGGCTCAAAATGTTGACTACTCCAATTTAATAGGGAGTTAGTGGCTGTATCTTTTCTGTAGGTTGTAGTGGATAGTCTTCCGTTGTCATCCTTTTTTATCAGAAATGTAATAGATGAAGAATTTATCTCATAGGTGAACTTAAGACCCAAGTCATTGGCATTAAGTTCAACCATGAATCTTTCAAAATCTTGTCTAGTACCCGTCCAAACCACTAGAACATCATCTATGAAGCGACGCCACACTATCGCATGTTCAGAAAGAGAGGGATGGGAATCTTGAAATACATATTTTTCTTCCCACCAGCCCAGTAACAAATTTGCAAAGCTCGGGGCACAAGGTGTCCCCATGGCTGTGCCCCTTTGTTGATGATACCATTTGTTGTTATAAAATAAATAATTGTGTTTTAACACATACTCTAGTAGATCCAATAAGAAGTCATTACATTTGGTATGGGTGATACCTTTCATACCCAAAAAGTGACTTAATGCTTTAATCCCATACTGGTGGGGTGTACTGCTGTATAAGGCCTCTACATCTATCGATGCTAGCCAATCAGTATTAGGTATGCATAGATCTTCCAATTGTTTGAGGATGTCATTGGTATTTTTAACATATGATGGTAAACACTCTATCATTTCTCTCATGTGATAGTCAATGAATATACTAGCATTATGAGACAAGTTATTAGTGCCCGGTACAATGGGTCTCCCTGGAATGGGTACTTTTTTCTTATGTATCTTGGGGAGGGAGTAAAAGATAGACATTGTAGGAAATCTTGGATATAGGAACTGATAAGTTTAATCCCCATGTATGCTCTATACTTTATTGTATCTCAGACTTATTCTGAATTCAATTAACCCATATTTTAGCTTGCTCTTGGGAGACCAAAGTGCCTGAATACTTGTTGCTATACAGTGGATGATTCATTATTAATAGAACTCGTATTATCTTCACATTTATTATCCTTACACTTTGTGCCATGTATATCTCCACAGGCCTTTCAATATACTAGGAGGTATTTAGAGTTACATTTATGGGTTCAATTTTGGGAGAGTGAATTATTAAGCAAGCCAAACTAAATTTTTTCTACTATAAACCTACTGACAGTGTAGCCACATTGGAATTATTTATATCCTATTGTGTTAGCACACCTTTATATATGGATTTACCATTTGAATTGATACAATTTTGACTGAAGGTTGTATTATCAGTATCCCTCCAATTGGAGAATATTTACAATACAGAGTTTCTGTATGCTAATAGGATTGCTGTACTCGATAAATTTTCCCTTTTTTTAAATACCCCCATTCTTCCCTTGTTTTTAACTTATTTTATTCGTCGCTGTTTTGTATAAATAAATAAACACATTTTTATATTATATCCCCTTAACTTTGCAATTTTGGATTTGGGGTGGAAAACACCCTGGGGAAACCCGGAATTCCTCAAATAACCTTTTTTGTATATTTTGATAAGTGGTTTAATCCACAAGAAGGAAGTATAGAATCATATATTTTTATCACTTGAATTTACTAGTTTGAAAAATACCTAAGGTGGATTCTGGTTGACTAAGTAACAAATTTCAAAATGACTAATTTTACCATTACAAATATTGACACAGATTCTCTGCAGAAGGAAGCTGATGAAAGTTTCAGCTCTAAAACTCGGACTATTATAAATGAAAACAAAGACATTAAAGAGACATTTGGTGAGGTGTTAAAAACAGCCAAAAAACAAGTAGGATCAGTGTGGGAAATCAGTAGCTTACAAAATTATCTGAAAAATCAGATTGTCCCTAGAGGTCTAAGAATTAATATAAGTCCAGCCAATAATTTAGCCAATGAAACATTCACTAAAAAATGGCAGGAGATATTGCTGAAATGCTCTTTTGACTTAATGTCTCTTATCATTGAAACAGAACAACAGAACTTGGAAGTTATCAAACCAAAGTTGACCTTAAACCAACAAGAGTTTGGAAAATTTAGTGAAACATATGAATATAATATCTTCTGTACAAGGCTAAATGATAACATAGATAAGTTCAAAAAAGAAATCAAAGACCGTAAACAAAAGAAGTTCTGGAGAGATCAGACAGACTTTAAAACTTTAGAAAATTCCCTAGAGTTACCCAGAAAAAAGGGAACTCTGATATAAGCTCTTCAGAATATGAAAACTCTGACATATATGACTTTCCAACACATAATATCAGAAATAGGAGAAGTAATTCCACTCTTCAGAGAAGAGATAATTATGAACAGAAATCTTACTTGCAAACCAGAGTGACTACCACACCAAGCACCCATTTTTTAGAGAGAGGCAGAATTCCACAACAAGGACCAGAGAGTAATCTGAGATCCAGATATAACAGGGACCCCTAACAGCCAGCTCTCATGTCCCACAGGATGATAGTCTTCAGATAGTCAACTTGTCTAGTTTCCCCCTTAACACTTATCATGTGTCAGTGTTACAAAGAGGGTTAACCTTTGTCCCCACATCTAGATCCGATACCTTCACACATATCAAAGATGTAAACCTTTTTGCTTGCAAATTAGCATTGCACAAGTTTTACAAAAATAAGGAGGAAAGAGTATATATGGATCTGGGAGTGGGTAAGGAGGACATAGAGGCATTACAAATTATTTTATCCTTATTGGAGGAGAATGACCCTGATAAAAATACAAAAACAGTGAAGTCTAAAACCTGGAGAAACAAAAGTTCATTTACACCAGGATTGAAAGACTATGCTAATATCTGGGTTTTCTTATAGCAAATAACTTTGGATATTGAAAATATTGACTATCTTAGACTAAAAAGAGAGTTTAATCTAACTAAAAATGGATTTATAGCACTTAAAGATCTGGAAAAGTGCAAGGAGATACAAATTAAACCTGCTGATAAGGGATGGAATACTGTTATAATGAACAACAGTGATTATAAGGATATGTGCAATAGAATCTTGGATGATACAAATAAATATAGGATTATTCCAAAAAATCCAACTATTGAATATAAAAAACTTTTGAAAGACATTTGGGATAATGCAAAAAAGGAAGATCTAAATGATGATCAAACTTATCAGTTCCTATATCCAAGATTTCCTACAATATCTATCTTTTACTCCCTCCCCAAGATACATAAGAAAAAAGTACCCATTCCAGGGAGACCCATTGTACCCGGCACTAATAACTTGTCTCATAATGCTAGTATATTCATTGACTATCACATGAGAGAAATGGTAGAGTGTTTACCATCATATGTTAAAGATACCAATGACATCCCAATAAAGTATGGAGCATACATGGGGATTAGAGGGACATTAAGCTAGGCCAGAAACTCTAAGCGTTCACGGGCTGCACATAGTATGATTTCCGGGTTTGTAACACGCATGCGCACGTCTGACGTGATGATGTACGCTGCGTGGTTACTGGGGCCTGACGCGTTTCGATGTGGGTACGTCTTTGTCAAAGGTAAAGTAACACAAGGCTGTTTAGAGGGAGTCATTTATAGGTGGTGGTTGTCAGGGTAACACCATAAAGGCGAACTTACATAATTATTAACTAGTATATCGCCATCCACTGGAGGCAAGTGGAATATACTTCCAGAAAGTAGTAGAACAAAAAAGATTAATATGATAGTGAAAAGATGAAATTATTCACAAAGGAGTTAACAAAAATCCGATGGTATAATAATGAGACTTAATACAGATTTGAGAATTAAACTGATACTGATAATACCTCTAACTATAGCTCCTAATGCGTGATCTGTAGGGACTACTTGCGTCCCCAGATTGGTGAACAAAAATATGACATGTATGCTCTATACTTTATTGTATCTCAGACTTATTCTGAATTCAATTTACCCATATTTTAGCTTGCTCTTGGGAGACCAAAGTGCCTGAATACTTGTTACTATACAGTGGATGATTCATTATTAATAGAACTCGTATTATCTTAACATTTATTATCCTTACACTTTGTGCCATGTATATCTCCACAGGCCTTTCAATATACTAGGAGATATTTAGAGTTACATCTATGGGTTACATTTTGGGACAGTGAGCCAAACTCAATTTTTTTTACTATAAACCTACTGACAGTGTAGCCACATGGGAATTATTTATATCCTAGTGGGTTAGCACACCTTTATATATGGATTTACCATTTAAATTAATACAATTTTGACTGAAGGTTGCAGTATCAGTATCCCTCCAATTGGAGAATATTTACAATACAGAGTTTCTGTATGCTAATAGGATTGCTGTACTCCATACATTTGCCCTTTTTTTAAATACCCCCATTCTTCCCTTGTTTTTAACTTATTTTATTCGTCGCTGTTAAATAAATAAACACATTTTTGTATTATATCCCCTTAACTTTGCAATTTTGGATTTGGGGTGGAAAACACCCTGGGGAAACCTGGAATTCCTCATATATCCTTTTTAGTATGTGGCAATAATAATTAAAATAAAGGCTGCATAAAAGGTGTTTCTGTACAACCTTGGTTGGTTGTTCAAGGATTCCTAAAAAGGATCCATAGGACAATTTTTTGGTACGCATCTAAGTAACAACACCCAGGCCTAATAAGCAAACTAAGATCATTTTTGAGCATTAAAAAGATTATCTGCACACAGTGAAAACATTTTTTCACTAACTTTGGAAGAGTCTTTTTGATTGTCCGTTGGGATTTTCTAATTACTCTCTTAAGGACCTTCTTGCAATTTATTCAGTTTATGAAATTGAAACCATTTAAAAGACAAACTAACTGTAGAATCCTTTGAAATTTTTTAAAATGGCTATTTTATTTAGCAATGAATTAGACAAAAAGAAAAGCGAGCTAATTACTAAAAATGTATTAAACGCAACAAAGACATTAAGGACTTTGAAACTGGGGAGGATTTTTGATTAGGGTGCCATCAGATGTGATGCTGTCTTTTGTGTCCTGAGTATGGAGACCAATAAGAATTATTTGAACAGAATATGTTCTTAATTAAACTTATTTGCAACTGGGATTTACCTCTTGTAAGTAAAGTGTGAATATTTGCTATGTGCAGTAATTTTGTCCAGGTGAGAAGGGAGTAGTTTGCCTGTGTTAACCTTGCATATAAGTTTGTGACTTGTCTGGGGCTTTTTGAAACTGAGATTTTCTTTTTGCAAGTAAAGTGTGATTATTTGCTGTGTGCACTTATTTATCCAGGTAAGTAAGCAGAAGTTAATATAAACAGGGGAATGGGTGGACTTGTGAGTTAGCGAACACTTCTAGTGTCAAGTGCAGTTCTAGTATAAGTGTAGGAGTTTAAATAAAAGGAGAGACTTCAAAGAAAAGAGGCCAAATTTATAGTGCAGAAAAGGGAAGAAAATAAATTGTGCTTTTTTTATAAAGCTTTACACAAATATTATTTTTTATTATTGTTAATTTTTCCCACTGATTTTTTGTCAGTTCAGTGGCAACATCACTCAGTGTACATTCTCACTGTCATTTGTATGCACTACTGGAACAGATGATCCAGGGTTCATACCTCTGTAACATATGTAAGCATATTGCCTCTCTGGAAGTTTAAATTGGAGAACCTGAGATGAGAATTGCAGCACTTACTGATATTGCTCCACTGGAAAGGGACTTGGTGCTCACTGAGCGCAGTTTAGCTCGGTCTAGCATGGAGAGTGGATCTGGGACTAGTGAGGATGTAAATGGGGGTAGCTGGGTTACAGTTTGAAGGAGAAGCAGGGGTAACAGTAGGAGGAGGCAGGCCAGTTCTGAGTGGACAAAAATCAACAGATTTGCCAGATTGAGTTAAACTGTTGGGGATGTCCATTCAGCAATGGCAATGCCAGGTAAAGTTGTTCCTTCTAACAGCTGGGAGAACAGTTCTACTGGAGGAGTGGGAGTTCAGTTTAGGCAGAGCAACAGACAGATTTTGGTGGTAGGGGCTCTATTATTAGGAAGGTAGACAGGGTGATTTGTCACCCATATCCCAGCAAGCCAACACTTTGCTGTCTCTCGGTGCCTAGGTGCTCAATGCCAAGCAGCAGCTGCAAAGGCAAATAAAATGTTAGCATGTATTAAGAAGGGTATAGAAGCAAGGGAAGCAAATATAAATTTGCCGCTACACAAATTAGAGGGAAGACAAAACTAATAAGGGGAATGGAGGGGCTATGTTATGAAGAAAGGCTAACCAAATTAAAATTATTTTCTTTAGAAAAAAGGCATTTAAGAGGGAATTTGATTACCTTATATAAATACATCCAGGGTTAATATAAAGCTTTGTCAAGTGAACTGTTTGTGCCAAGAGGTTTTCAACTGACAAATGGATGTCCTTTGAGATGAGAAGTAAAAATATTCCACCTTAAAGAAAGAAATGGTTTTTTAACAGTAAGGGTGATTATTCTGTGAAATTATCTTCCAAAGGTGGTGGTGACAGTGGATTCAATATATAACTTTAAAAAGGGCTTGGATATACATTTAAATAAAAAGGGCATACAGAGTTATCCTGGTTAAATAGAGAGGGAATTTTGATCCAGGGAGGATTCAGATCACCAGTATCTGGGGTAAGAAAGGAATTATTTTTTTTCCCTTTTGAGACAATTGGCAACATGTATCTTGTTTTTCTTTCTGTTTGTCTACCTCTGGATAAATTAACAGTGAATTAACAGATCAGAGTAGATCTTAAATGGATTAACTTGATGGACTAAAATATTTTTTTCAACTTTAGTGACTATCAGCCTTATTAAAGTGCGATTTGGCCAATTGAAAAGGGCTCTATATAAGCACAGACAAAATATGCTCTGTGCTTATATAGAGTCCTTTTCAATTGGCCGAATCACAATTTAATAAGTTTGTTAGTAACTATATAACTTTGTAACTCTGATTTGGGTTTTTTGGAGCACTAGGTTAAATTCTCTGTTGGGTACAATCTCTATAGAGTCATGGGTTGCACTGTAATGAAGAGAGCACTTGTGTACTAGGGGAAAGTATGATTGAAAGGCTGAAAGAGATTATAAACTATTTGGTAGGGGGGAACTAGATAAAATAAACTGATAGAAAGTGTAGCCAGGGTAAGAGATTAATTAAATATTAATGGAGAAGGAGAAGAGGAGAGAGGGAGGTCATTATAAGTAATGCTTATGCAAGCACTGACATAGCTACCTGAAGTATATGCTTGCATGTAAAGTTATTCAAGAAGCTTAACAGGGTAAATGAAACAGTTTGAATTTTCTGCAAAAAAATAAATAAAAAGCCAATTTTAATGGTTTAAGGGCAACAATACAACATATATAAACTGGAACAAAGAACTAGCAGGTAAGAATACAGAAAGATAATGCACAACACTTTTAAAGCTTTACGAAATATGCAAACATCAGCAAATACCACATGAAAATAAAAATAAAATAAGTAAATTACAACCCATGGGGCTTAATAATGATGTAAAAATCATGATACATTGCAAAAAGCAGCTTTACATAACACATTTTGCTAAAAATCTAATAGATTAACTAAAATAGGAAGTGAAAAGATAATTGGAAAGGTGAGTAGGACTAACTCTAAAACATTTTTTAAGTAAATGAAAGAAAATATTGGAACCTTAAAATGTGACTAAAAAATTGTGATCAGAAAAAGGCAGATAAGATAAATACATTCTTTTATTCTATGTACACAAGGAAGGTACAAATACTGCAACAAAATAAGGCTGCACAAATTGGTTATCCCAGTGGGAAAAAAACGCAATGGAGTTTGCGAAAATAATGTATTGATTATGTATTGTATTATGCATTTTTTGTAATGTGCCAACCTAGAGCCCCATTAAATTGCTACGATTTTAGGAATCGTAGCTTGTAACATAGCTTGCAAGACTTAAGGCTATTAAATAAGCCTCTTAAAGCAACCCACAGATGACTTGCAAGTTAAGATGCAATAAGGCCATAAAAAGCCTACGGGACGTGGAACGTGGATCTTCGCAGCCGCAAATCCTTTGTTCTTTCAAGCCCGTAAACCATTTGTCTTTTGTTGGATGTGTGGCTGTGAACATGATCAATTAGTCTAACTCATAGTTACGAGTTGGATGGAGCCAATAGCAAAAGAGAACCGTTACATTCCAGTTGAGCTACTAAGTTGCATCAAGATCACTTGTGTTCAAACTCGTAACTTGCAAATGGAGCCAAGAAGCTAATGAGTGCTCGAGTAGATCCGCAAAGGGGGTAAAGTCCAACCCGTAGCACTTTAAATGCAAATATTACCACACTACTGTACTTTTATTAAAAGGGAAAGTGATGTTAGGTTTTAGGATTGATAGCACAACATTCTAAATGTCTATTGTCAAAATGTCTTTTTAAATCTCTATGTTAACAAATCACTTTGGTTACATTTTTATATACTCAGAATTGGGAACTAAATTGCAGAGTCATTTTCTCTCTACCCGACCGTAGTTTTGCACACTAACATGTTATCAAAGGTTTTATATCAGGCTAGAGAGAACCTTAGCTAGACCACCAGGGAATAAAAGTTGTTTGGTAATGGGAGTTTTAGTGAGGTTACCTGATTGAGGGCTATTGGTAGATGTACTTTATTGTTAAGTGCCCCACAGTTACACCCTTACTAGGTGGGTTAAATAGGGAAGTTTAAGTTCAATTGTAATGTAGTTACAACTACTGAGTTAAGAACAAAGAACTGGTTTTCCATGTTGATTGAAAACAGTGATTCAGACTATGACTTGAGAATGGTGCTTTAGTATTTAAGATTATAGTAAGCCTAATTGGAAAGCATAGTGCTCCTTAGACAAAAAAATGATACTAGCCTGCTTGTGTGAAGTAACTTTCAGTAGATATCCTGGAAATGTATAGTCGATTGACAATACTTCCCTTTTATTAACTAGCATCATTGTTTTTCAAAGTTTTAAATTTTTGTCAAGAATATGTGTATTAAGTATTACAGTCCCAGTTATAATAAATTGGGTTCTAATGAAGGACATTTAGGATGACTTCTCACTGAATTTGGTCAATACAGATGGCCAACTAATAAATTAGTCTAATAACTATGTATCACTATATTGGCCTTTAATGAATGAAGTCTGCACAAGCACTAATTTTATCATATGTGATTAAAAAATATTTAACACTCTGTATTGCTAAGTTATGGGATAAGACTATATCTCATAAGTGATTATATAATTTTACATTTATCCCCCTTGATTTCCTTTTAATGGGATGGTATAAAGTGGATGGTACACAAAAGCAAATACAAGTTAAGGTACTGAATGAGAAATACATTTAGTTATATGCTAGAGTCTTGTCCCCTGATGAAATAAAATACAAGCCCAAATCACATATAATAGTTGTCAGTCTGCAAGTTGTCATCATTCTTGTGGCCCATAGGGCCGCAACTGCGAGCCTCGCAAATTGAAGCGAGCCGTTGCGGCACGCAAGACTTAAGCTGCAATGATTGCTGAAGGCGCCCATTGCACTGCAAGCCTCGCAGGACTTAGGATGCAATGAGCTGGCGGTCATCCTGAGAAACACGGGACTTGGCAAAAATTATGGGCCGTATGACTTACGACCCGAAGCATGTAGATGGACTGCGGGGCTCGCAAAAACACAACTTTAACGGCCGAACCACTGACCTGGAAAACATGCAAAAACACACAAATATGCCTCAAATTCACCAGGGAGCCTGTGAGTGAGGTTGAAAGTTAATTTGAGGCATATTTTACCTCTTTTCACGATTGAAGATCGCAGAAGCTAGAGAAAAAAAATGGCTGCCGAAAAAACACGACGAAAACGAGGCCGAGGGACGTAAATATGAGCACTAAGCACTAAGACTTAACGCAAACCAGTAACACTTAATACAAGGCAGTGACATTTAACTCAAGACAGTAACATTGAACTGAAGGCAGTAACACTTAACCAAGGCAGTAGGCCCCTAAACTACACAGGCATATAAAGTACACAATGAGCGCCGAAGGGGATCATTGCAAAGCAGGAAAGGCTTGGCAAAAATGGCAATGAGTGGCAAAGCTCCCCATGAGTGCCAAAGGCGCTCATCGAGGGGCCTGTAAAGTAGACAGGGGAACAGGCTTGCAATGAGCGCCGAATGTGCTCAGAGGGGCCAAATCCTCGCATTTTGTGTCAAACAGCATTGCTAGGCTTCACATTTTATTGCAGTCATTTTTTATGGGCAAGTCGCTAGTATATAAATAATTGGAGACTGGAAATTATACATTATGCAAGTTCTTTTATTTTAATAGCAGCATATTTTTGGGAGCAAGTGTCAATAAAGTTTTTCCATTTTTAAAATAATGTTGCATATAAAAAAGAACCACTAGATAGAGACAACATCCGTAGAAGTTACAAAGTGATTGAAGAAAATGTGTCATATTTAACCTCCATTAAAATGAGTCATTATAAAAAGTTAGGTAAAAAAAAATCAGTATTACTATTATGCCCTTCTTATTATGCTCTCCTAATTTGAGGGCATAAAAGCAGGATATTTAATGCACATCTTTTTGTTTATATTAAAACATTAGATTTTTTTATCCAATAAACTTTTCGTTTTTACATGGACAAATGTAAGTTTTTAATTTACAGTAAATGTTTCTTTTCTGACTTTTATTGTTGTTCATTTGTTATTTGACCTCGACAACCAACATAAATAAAAATAAATGTGTCCGTTAACAAAAAAGTAATCTGCTCAGTTTCCAAAATATTGAATAACTAAAGCGACTAGAGTTTCAAACATTATTTGTTTGAAATGCGTCTCGCTCCAACAAAGTATTGACTATCCTCCCTTTATGTTTAGGATACTCAGTTGTGCAGGAGGATTAGAACCTTTTGAAAGTATTAACAACTCTATCTGCTCATGTCCTACAGTATGTACATTTATATTTTATTCTACTTTTCTCCATAAGTTCATAACATATATATGTGCTAATATTCCTACCTCACTAAAAGCTAGGTCATCACCCAGAGTTGTAGAAACTTGTAAATATATAAAAGAGAATTATAGCGAGATGCTGATTTTGCCAATTTACCAATTTAGGGCACTATGCTAATCCATAGCAAATCCATAGTAGCACCAAAAATTCTAGCTAGCTATCTTAATCACCCACCCCTAAAGCATTACAAGACAACAGCTAAGAGTCACTGCAGCAAGCCAGATAACTTTTCCATTGACTTTTCACACTGGCTATAGATTATGAGTTACTCTGAAAAGCCCATGAGCCCCAAAACCTATGCTAATAAAATTTTACGAATCACACTCAAATAAAGACACTGCCGTAAATGTAAACAAATTAACAAATTATTGTGGGTACTAAACGCCACTCCCAATGACTTTGAAAACCATGGCGGACTGCCACAGCACCTCTTAAAGGGATACATAGCTTAAAGACGCAGCACATTCAGAAATATCCTCAGAAACTTTATAACTCCATTACAAATAAATCCTCACAGAGACACAAATGTGACAAAGTACAATCATATATAGACATCAATAAATGTCACCTACTAATGGACAGTACAGTGGTAACTACGGTAACTGGAGCAATAAACCAACTTACCTGAAATTAAACCACAAGCAATGCAAACTCTATCTGTCACTTACCTTCATGAGTAATAATGTGGCATCTCACAAGTGATGTTTAGTTGTGACCATAGTCAGTGGGGCCTGACTACTATCACCATTTCTCTAGGAGATTTCATCCACATGGATATTCCAGTCATCCAGTCATCATATTATAACTGAACGTTCATGATGTCTGATCACAACCATTAATAACGAGAAGAGTCAAAGGTCTGCAGCCATAATGTCTGTAGCTTATATCAGACTAATGTTTGTGTTACATAGTACTTGAGGTTGAATGAAGACTTTAAGTCCATCAAGTTCAACCTTATTAGATCTATTCTGATGCTTTTAATTTGTGGATTATTTGTTAATAATTGTAAATTGATCCAGAGGAAGGCAAACAGAAAAAAACATCCATTGAAACTTTGACAATTGTCTCATAAGGGAAAAAAAAGCAAAATTCCTTCCTGACTTTAGATACTGGCGATCAAATTTGGATCATTATTCCTTTGCTAGTTATCTAGGATAACCTTGAATTACCTCTTTATTCAAAAATATATCTAAGCCCTTTTTAAAGTTATCTATCAAATTCTCTGTCACCACGTCCACATTTAATCACCTTAACTGTGAAGAACCCTTTTCTTTGTTTAAGGTGAAATCTTTTTTCCTCTAACCTCAAGGGATGCCCTCTTGTCACTTGAAAACCTCTTGCACAAAAAGTTCACTTGACAAAGCCTTATATTGACCCTGGATGAATTTAAATAAGGTAATCATATACCCTCGTAGATGCCTTTTTTCTAGGAAAAATATGTTTAATTTGGTTAGTCTTTCTTCATAACGTAACCCATCCATTCCCTTTATTACTATACTATTACTTTTTTCCAGCTCTAAAATGTCCTTTTTATAAAAGTTGGACTCCATATTCCAAATGAGGGCATACTAGGCATACTAGGAATTATATCTGCTTCCCTTGCTTCCATAACTTCCTTAATACATGCTAATATTTTACTTGCTTTTGCAGCTGCTGCTTGACATTAAGCTGGATTTGCTCCATTAAGATTATAAATTGCATGGCTATGTTTCCTTCCCAAATGCATAACTACATTTATTTGTATTAAATCTCATCTGCCATTAAGCTGCCCATTTCTCTAATTTATGCAAATCCCTTTGGAGGAAAAACACATCATCATCTGATTTAATTACCTTGACACAATTTAGTGTCATCAGCAAAAATCTACGTCATTAATAAATATGTTTAAAAAGAGAGGACCTAATACTGAACCTTGAGGAACCCCACTTACCACATTAGTCAAATAGGAATATGTTCCATTTACAAGAACCCTTTGTTTCAGAGTGTGTTCTTAGATTGATGAGGGCATGACATGGTTAACTAACACATGTATTAATGCTGGCTTGAAATAATAATAATAATAATATATGTTACTCACATAATTTTGTAGCACTGTTTGCAGATTAAGAGGATTCCTTCATAGACCTGAATTGTGCCTAAATAAATAATAAAAAAAAGAAAATAAATTATAATGGGAAAAACAAAAATAGGAACTGCACTTCTTCACAACAGCATACCTCATGGACAATCAATTGGTGAAATGCTAAACATAACTGAACATGTCCACAGAGAAGAGGATCATGAACCATGGGATGCTGGGTAGCCATCTGCTAACAAAACATCACCATTGCATAGGCCATGATCCAATATTCTGTAGCCAGGCTAGATCATGTTAACATCTGTACCAAAAGATCACAGAGGAGTTCTGTTGAAGGTAAAGTCCTAGGTGCAGCCCCTATCTCCCCCCACCTCGCCAAAGGCCCCTCACCCACTTTGCTAATGCAACTAGTTCTTAGGTGAGGGGGGAGGCATCCCTCTTAAAGGCAGCATTACTGTTGGAGGTGGAGGAATGGAGGGATGCAAGGAGGGGCCAGGCTGCAGCTAAGCAGGGGAGGCCTCTGGAGTGCTAGACACCTGAGCACACTGGATGATATCAAGGCTGCGCTGGGTTAGCACACTCTGGTTATGCATCGCCTGGAGCAGCCTAGTTATATCCCTCCGTAGGCACCAGAGGCCGTGGCACACAAAGTCCTTGTGTGAGGAGATGCTAGCCTGAATTCCCTGCATAGTCTCTACAGTCTCGGATCAGGACCAGCATCTCCCCCACGTTATCCTCCAAAGGTGAGCATGGGGATGGAGCCTGCAGTTTGCTGGGCATGTCTGTGGGAGGAGGCGGTGGTGGTGGCACAGTGGGGAGGTGCTAAGGGCTGGATGCTAGTGGTGGTGGGCCTGTAGGTGTTGGTGCACATACATACGCTGCATGAGTTGCTACACATTGTGTCATACTAACCAATCAGTGAGCATGAACATGCTGGGCTATAAATCAATGCTGCATATCCATCCCTACAGCATCTGTATCTGCATATGCTGCAGTCGCCATGCCCATAACTGTGGTGGCAAATTATGTTTATAACATTTCTATCTATCTGCTGTTTGCTGCATGCATTTCTGACACTGAGTGTGATATGTAAGGCTCCTGGATTCTATGAGGGATAGAAGATCCATCTATCCTTAACCAGATCCAGAGACATGTGATGGTCATTGTGACCTGGTCCTCAATTTAGCGGCTTAAAAGAGGTTGGAGAACCAGGAGGACAACAAGAATAGAAAGCAAGATAAAAAAAGAGGCAAAGAATAATCAGTAAATGCATGATTAGGTACTGTTGTCAATACAAAGACAGTGGTGAGTTTTCGGTTGCCAGTGATCAAGGGTCATGAAAACAAATGTCTCAGAGCTTCCTGTGGTGGACCCACTGCAGTCCAATTATTTTTTCATGAAGTTGCAACAGTAATAGTTCAATTAAAAAAATGTATGCCGCAGTCAAGAACAAGTGATACATATCGAACAATATTATGTGATAAACATTATAACTAAAATACTTCTTCAAATACTAAAAATGGATTTTATGTCATGAAATACATTCATATCAATGTTAATTAGAACTAGGGATTGCCTAAGAGTAGTATTTCTCTGGGAGAAAATATTTCATATATGGAGAATTAATGATCCTGCAGGAGGGCAGAACGCCCAAGTAGTCCCTCTCATCCTCTCATGTTGATATCCCCCTGGCTAATATGTACAATGACAAAAAAAAATAAACAGACAAGAATCACAGTTTTTTGTCTTGCACTTGTGATTCTTAAAACTTTACTTTTATTTGACTTTTCGTTAAAAATAATTTTAATAATAATCATCTTGGTGTATAAGGTAGACACAAAAAATCTTTTTTGTATGTTTTGTATCTTTTATAAAAACAATAATTGGTTTGTCTAAAGAGAAAGGAACTCCTTTTCATATTAACAAATGAAAACTCCTTTCAACCATTGATTTAAAAAAAAAAACAATGTACAGAAAATACCCACCAATCTTATTATATTTGGTTGGCTAATTATTTCTGGTATCAAACTTAGAAACATACTGTTCACCAATTTATCATGATAACTTTCCTAAAATATTAAGTACTAATATGTACATGCTCTGTATGCAAAGTGACAATATAGTAGTAACATATACATATGTATCATTTATATGACCTCGGCACCCGGCAAAACCTGTAATTTTCGCACACAAGAAACAACCAAAGTCCTAATGCCTAAGCAAGGCTCATATATCTAACCCATCATTCTTCCTCTGTTGCCCCACTCTGCAAAGCCTTCAACAACACTGCATCCTCTGACATATTAGCTTTAATCCCCAGATACTCCCTGAACCATTGCTCCATTCAATATACATATTTTGTCACCTCTCCACATATTTTCTCATGCAACCCCCACCCTGTGGAATTCACTTCCCCTACCCCACTCTTTAAGACTCTATGCACAGTTTCAAACACCCCCTGAAAACCCATCGATTAAACAAAGCCTACAAACTTGAGCCCCAACGCTAATTGAATGGTTACATTTTGGTACAAACGTTAATCGGCTGTGGCACCTTTGTTACATGTTTATGTTACTCTTTAGCACCCCCATATTAGGGCACTCAGCCCACATCCATAACTCAAAGCGTTATCTGAAATTAAATTTTCATTACAGAGTACCCAAACAGATGTTAAACAGCACTAGGAACCAATAGAAAATGAGAAAGTCATGCCCTAGGGATTCCCTCCATTTAAATACTCATTGGAGGAAACCTGAGGCATCCTCTTCCCTGCTCATTGCCTGACCCCCCTCCCCTTCCCAATCAAATCCCATCCCTCTACCCCATCTACATAACCATTGGGGGTTTGTACAGACCCCCATGGCACCTAAAATGTTAGCCTCTGCAAGGAAGGTCCTTAAAGCACCCCCCATTAACCCCTACCCACTGGGATCTATGAGGATCCAAAATATTCAAAATAGATAGTGAGTAGGGTTTGATTTGCCATTCTGATTTGCTGAAACATGATTGATATCTATTTCAGCCAATCAGATCACTCCAAAGCCAAATTTAAGGCGCAGCAAGGATGGCAAAGGTCATTTGAGATAAGGGAAGGCAGGATGTTTTGGAGGGCACTTTCCTAGCCCAGAAGTGGAGGGCTTCAGTCAAAAAAGAAGAGGACTGGACCCTTTCAATCAAGTTGGATAGCCCAACTAGTCCAAGGCAGAAGAGTGAGGAACAGGGCATCATTGATCATTGCTGGATGATCATTTGGGGTAGAAAAGTATTTTTAATTTATTTAAATTTTACAGTTTCTGTATTTTGTTTTTATTTTGATATATTGTATTATTTTACTCATGTTTTTTTATGTAATGTTTTATTTTAACTGTAATTTCTTTTTTTTTTTGTAATTCTTTTAATCTTTGTAATAGAGGTTTTTTTATTTTTGTAATTCAGTTTTCATTATTTTATTTTTTTAATTAGTAAGGTTTATTTATTTAGTTAACTAGTGGGGTTTATTTTTTAGTTAATTAGTGGGATTTTATTTTAATTATTTAGTATTTTTTTTTTATATATTAGTAGGTTTTATTTTTAATTTATTAGTTTTTTTTTATTAATTTAGATTTACTTTTATCTATCAGTTATTGGAGGCTAATTTTAATCTATTGTAGTGTTTTAATTTCAGTTAGATAATAGGGGGTTAATTAGATATCCATGGGGATCTTATATGGGCAGAGCTACCAGTGGTGCAGGTGGTGAAGTGCACAAGGGCCCACCTCTGGAAGGGTTTCCCAGTGCTGTGTGTTATTTTTGTTTTGCATTTAAATGTTCTTTTATTTAGTGTAGGGACGGTTGTTAGGAGGGGTGTGTGCTGTGGATGGTGGATGTTGAGTGGGTCTGTGTCCTATATAGAGATAGTGTATGTACACTATGTGTGTATAGTCTACTGTAAGGGCCCACTCACCCTGGCTCCATGCTCGTCCTGAAGCTGTGCTGCAGGTGGAGGAGCTTCGCGTAGGCAGGGGGTAGGGTAAGGGGTGCTGTTATTGAAAGGGGTCATAGGAGGGGAGATGTTATAGGTAGGGTTCTTGAGGTGAGGCACTGTGAAAATTGATACTGGTGAGGGGTCGGCGCAAACATTTTTTTTACAACCCCCCAATTGAGGGGGCCCCCAAAAATGTTTTGAACCAGGGCCCACCATTCTCTGGCTCCGTCACTGCTTATAGTACCCTCATGGCAGGGGTTAAAGGCCCCAAACCTTAAAGGACCCACAGCAGGGAGTTAATATTAAAATGTTGTGTGGGTCCAAATCAAGATCCCACTTCATAGGTGTTAATTTTGGGATATATGTGGGTAGGAGTTAATATTAGGTGCCGAGGGGGTCCTGATTGGGACCCTAGTGCATATGAATTAATTTTAGGTGCTGGGGATCCCAGTTGGGAAATCAGCATAGAGGTTAATGTCAGATGCAAGGGTGATGGCTTCAAGAACCCCTCTTTTTACATATTAGGTGCTAGGAAGTTTGGTTTGGAGAATTTGTTATGTCTCTTTAGGAGATGCTTTGGCACTCAGCAAATACTTCTTTTTTTTGCTTTAGAACCCAAACGTTTTTCTTCTTTTTTTCCCTTTTTTTTTATGATTAGCATAGGGTCTTGGGGAAGGAGTCACTTGCCACAGTCACTCTTTGCAGTTCTCTTCCAATATTTCTGGAATGGGTGACTAACATAGCTAGCAGGATTTATTTGAGCCTAAAAGCAGACACTTCAGATGACAGCATCATTTCTGAAGAGACAGGCACCAACAGACCCCTTTTCTCAGGATCTCAGAATCACCCACCATGTAACTTTGATTAGTACAAGCAGAATCAGACACCACCTTTGCTTAGTGTGACCAAAATCAGACTGGTCCTTCTTATTTTCCCCCCAGTTCGAGCCCATCCTCCTAGGCAAATAGCTTGCTGACCCCTCACCCACATGGCTTTCTTGTTCTCATTACACATTTTTTCTCCTCTTACAGAGCCATAAAACTAGCTCCCAACTTCATGACTAAAGCCAGAGCCTTCACACGTGGCCAATCGCAGGGCCATATACATTCTTTATAATTATTTAAACCTTTGAATATCCCAGATATGACTGTTAAGCAAGTTGTTAGTACCTTCTGACCACACATATATTAACTGATGGACCCCAAAAAGTCCATTGGGCCCTTCTGTTCATAACATCCCCCATTCCCCTTATTAGTTTTGTTGCCCTTCTCGGTACATTTTCCCACTCTCAAATGTCCTTTTTAATGAAGTGGTGCCCAAAAGTGTACTCCATAATCCAAATGAGGGCTTCGTAGGAATTTGTATAGTGGCAGAATTATATATGCTTCCTTACTTATGCGTCTATACCCTTCTTAATACATGCTAATATTTGACTTGCCTTTGCAGATGCTGCTTGGCAGTGCACACTGTTTCCTAGGTGGTTGTCCACAAGCACTCCAAAATCCCATTAAATATCTGATACCCCTAGATTTGCTCCATTAAGATTATAAATTGCATGGCTATTTTTACTTCCCAGATGCATAACTTTACATTTATTTGTATTAATTCTAACTTGCCATTTAGTCGCCCATTTCTCTAATGTATGCAAATCCCTTTGGAGGCAAAGTACATCATTATCTGATTCAATAACCTTGCACAACTTCATCTCAACAGCAAAAATGGAGGCAATACTTTCATATCCTACTTCTAAGTCATTAAAATATATGTTATAACAACCCTTTTACAACAAACTTTGCTTACTGTCTTTTAGCGAGCTCTCAATCCATGAGCAGATATTTACTGTATCCCTTAGTTTGCTCAATAGTCTCAAATGTGGCACTGTATCAAAAGCCTTTGCAAAATTCAAAAAGACTACATCCACTGAGTTGCCTTGATCCAAGTTCCTACTAATCTCTTCATAGAAGCTAATTAGATTTGTTTGACATGACCTATCCCTCATAAATCCGTGTTGTCTCCTATGTCTCCCATGTTGTCTCCCATGTTTAAATAAACATGTTCTTGTATACTATCCCTTACTAAAGCTTCTAAAAGCTTTCCCACTACACAAGTTAAGCTTCCAGGTTTATACTTTCCTGGATCTGTTCTTGTTCCCTTCTTAAATATAGGTATCACCTCTGCCTTTCTCCAGAGACCCTGTGTTGAGTAAATCTTGAAAAATTAAATATAATGATTTGGCTATTACACAGCCCAGTTCCTCCAGTACCCTTGGATGGATGTGGATTTCTTCCTGTGTTAACCAATTATTAGGTAAAGGTTGTGTAGCCCCATTATCTTGCAGTGTCCCAACCACTGGTACCTCCCTTGTGTTTACGTAAGAAAATAACCTATTTAGCTCATCTACCTTTTCCTGGTCACTTATTGTCAGATGGCCTGTTTCACATTGTTATGTCCCTATAGCTTCCTTCCCGGCCCTCCTCCCATTAATATATTTAAAAAATAATTTAGGGTTAATCTTACTCTCCTTTGGAACTAACTTTTAATTTTCGATTTTAGCCAGTCTAATAACCCTTTTGAAAGCCTTGTTGACTTCCTTGTACTCACGTAAAGCAGTCTCTGTCCCCTCTTGTTTGTATAATTTAAATGCCTGTTTTTTACTCCTCGTCTTTATCTTTAAGTCATTATTAAGCCACATGGGTTGTGATTTACTCCTACTTTTATTTCCACATGGTATATGGTGATAAATATGTATATTTAGTTAGGATTTGAATGTTGTCCATTTATTTTCGGTATTTTTACCTATCAGTTCTTGGTCCCAGTCTAAACGTTGTATTGCTGCCCTTAGACCCTTAAAATCCCCGCCTTTTAAAATTTAGAGTTTTTGTTGGCCCCTTACAGTTATGTTTTTTTAATTCAATCTCAAATGACACTGTGTTGTGATCACTGTTTCCCAAAGGTTGCCCTATTTCAACATTTGATCCAATATCAATATTATTTGTGATGAATAAATCCAAGATTGACTAATTTCTAGTAGGTTCTTGTATAACCTGGGCCATATAATGATATATGAGTGTACTTAAGAACCTGCTGTTGCAATATGTAACAATAATTGCAGTTCTTCACTTTCAATAATATTTGGGGGTTTATAGCATACTCCTACCAATATTATTTTAGAATTTGCTGCTCCGCTATTTAACTCTGAAGTGCCTGCCACTGTACTTGAGTTACCTAGCAATACCTCCCTATTGACTACTAAATCTCCCCTATCTTCTCCCCCTTGACTAGTTAATGCATTATTTATCACTCTACACTTTCTACTACATTAATCTATCTAATCCCTCCCCCCACCTACTAGTTTAGAACCCGTCCCCCGTCCCCCCAGTTGTTCTACCATCCTCTCCCCTAGCACACAAGCTCCCTCATCATTAAGGTACAATCCATCCCTGCTATAGAGATTGTACCCAAGTGAGAAGTCAGCCCAGTGCTCTAAAAACTCAAACCCCTCCTTAATGCACCATATTTGTAACCATGCATGAACCTCCCTAAGCTCCTTCTGTGTTCCTGGGCTAGCACATGGCACAGGTAGTATCTTAGAAAATACTACCTTGGAGGTCCTTGCCTTCAGCTTATTACCTAGTTCTATAAAGTCATTCTTTAGGACACTCCCTCTTCCACTAACATTTTCATTGGTACCAATATGTACCAAGACTGCCGGATCATTTCCAGCACCTCCCAATTATTTATCTACCCAATCAACAACATGCTGAACCCGAGCACCTGGCAGACAGCAAACTGTTCAATTGCTGGCATCTGGCTGACAAATCACCCTGTCTACCTTCCTAATAATAGAGTCGACCTACCACCAAAATCTTTCTCTTGCTCTGCCTATGCTGCCTTCCCTCTCCTCCAGTAGAACTGTTCTCCTGGCAACAGCTCTATCAGGCATTGCTATTCCTGAAATGACATCCCCAACAGTTTCAACCAATCTGGCAAATCTGTTGATGTGTGCCAACTCAGTACTGTCCTGCATCCTGCTCTATTTCCCCCTGCTTCCCCTTTTAACTGTAACCCAGCTATCTCCCTGGACATCCTCACTAGCCGCATCTCCACACTCCATGCTAGGCCCAGCTAAACTGTGCTCCGTGAGCACCATATCCCTTTCCAGTGTAGCAATATCACTAAGTGCTGCAATTCTCCTCTCCAGTTCTCCAATTTGAGCTTCCAGATAGGCAACATGCTCACATCTCTCACAGAGGTATGGACCCTGGATCAGCTGTCCCAGCAGTTCATACATGTGACAGGATGCACACTAAGTGAGGTTTTCGCTGGACTGATTCATAATTACTAATTACAGTGGGAGAGAAAATTTGTATAGGGCACTACAATGTACTCCCCTTTTTTTTGCACTCACTCCTTTTATTTAAACTCCTACAATTATACTAGAACTGCACTTTTATTAGAACTGTTCACAAGCTCACAAGTTCGCTCCTCCCCCTGCTTATATTAGGTTCTTACTACTCACCTGCTCAATAATCAGTGCACAAGTACCCAAACACACTTACTGTTCAGGAGAAATCAGAGAATCAGGCAAACAGACAACAATAACCCACTTAGTGCCCCATTCAATTGCAAGCCTGCAATTGTGTGTAACACAAACTTTTGGCTGCGGGTGTTTGATTTTCTAAATGTTTAGTTGTATTTAATTGTATCGAGCCAGCAAATCTGACCTGAAGGCTGAGCACGTAAACCCTTCCCGAGGCCGCAAGCTGTTTGGGGCCATGAATACTGTACATGTTGCTCGCAGTAAAAAGCCAATCCCGCAATTACAGTGTGTGCCACAGTCCTTGGAGCCAATAGAAAATGTCTTAATGGATAATGATTAACAGAAATAGATAATAAAGTGTTGATCTTCATGCCTATTCGTTGACTGTGTTGTAGATTTTGACAAATTAGCATGCATGGGGTTTTGGTATTTTTGGTTTTGGAGAGCAGGTTATTGCAGTTTATTGATTTCTATTTCTAATATTTATTTTACACTTAACACATCCAAACACAAATTAATAGATACCATATAATATACATACACTTAGAGAAATAGCACACATAGATACACATATAAATAAGTTACTACATCCATACACCCCTACCCCCCACTCTATACTCTAACATGTAATAAACGCACATAAAACATTCAAAAATATATTACATCACAGATATATAGGTATACACATATTTTATTAGACCTTATTTTAATTTTGTGATTACTATGGAGGGTGGAGTAAGGAGAGTAGAGGAGGGGAGGGGAGAAGTGGGGAGGAGAAGAGGAGGAGAGAGAGGAGAGAAAGGTGGGGAGTGCGGGAGGGACAGGCCTCAGGGTGAGAGGAGGAAGCACAGGATCCTTGTCCACAGTCAGAAGGACAAGAAGCTGAGGGCAGACACACTGGTCCACCTCAGTGGTCTTACTCAGTGCCATCGTGACCACCCCACTATTCTTGTGGGGGAGAGGGAAGTTAGTCCCAAGTCCAGGGCCCATGCCTGAAAGGAGGTAGCAGCAGTGGGCTTGGTAGAAAATGATGGGAGGTTTGTGAAGCATCACTTTGATGATGCCTTTCCCAAGGTGAGGACGATGATGGCCGAGGAGGAGAGAGCTGTGACAGCACCAAGTGGTGGCCCCCAAGTGGCTGTCAAGCCCAAAGAATAAAAGAGGGTGCCTCAAGGATATGCTGAGCCAGGTGCCAATCACTGGAGCTCCAGGCCTGGTGGCCCAACAGGATCCAGCTTCCATGTCAGGTAAATATCAGATACACCAACATGCCACCATGTACGCATAGAGAACACACAACCTATGTAAATGCTGACCGCCAATGACAATGACATGTCAGCTCCCTGGATTTACCAAGGGATAGATGGATCATTCATTTGTCAAATCCATGAAGCTGACTTTCTATTGAATGATTACTCATTAATGACAATGCAGTGTATGCAGATACAAACTGCAGCATGAATCAAGATTTCATTATGAGACAATAACAACCAGGCTCATAATCCAAACAATTGATCACATCTTGCAAATGATAGCTACACATAGTAGAAAGTAAGTGAAACATCCAGGTTAAACACAACAGGATGTCAAATAATGAAAAATATACCATTCTTCTCTCTTTTTCAGCTGGCAGAAGGACTGGGTTGGTGGGTGAGCCAGAGGTGAGAGAGTCAGCTCCATTGCCAACAGGACCCAGCACAGGAGGAGGAGGATATGAGATGATCTGAGGGCCAGGGATATGAGGAGGAGGAGGACTGATTAATCTGGGCAGTGGGGTCACCTGCTGGTCCTTTGGCCACACCAGTGCCATTGGACCCTACTGTTACCCTCCTCCTACAACTTGGTTCACCACCTGGGCCCTCCTACTGAATGAACCTCCTACTCAATAAACCTTTCCACCACCATCACCTCCTCCTCAGCAGTACCACAACCTGGCTTGTACCGCCACAAGACTCACCACCACAATAAGCAAGCCAGGCTTTAGACCCTTCCCATTGGACAACCACCACCACCACCTCCTCACCCAACCATACCCACATAGAGCAGACCTCCATCCCAAGGTCAACCATTGGAGGCCACTGTCACAACCTACAATGATGATGGAGTATAGAGGATCCTAGTCCTCTTATCTCCTGTAGGTTTTAGACCTAAGATTTGGGTGACTCAGACCAATGGACCTTCTTTGCGGATGCAAGAGCATAAGTCCCAGCTTAAGGTAGTGTGCGCTGGGAAAACCTGGCAGGGAGTCAGAAACGATCTCCTCTACTAGCATATGCCCTTGGGTCAATAATACACCTGCACACAAAGTCTTGATAAAAATTATGAAACATGTTTTATTTTAGAACAGCATATTTAACCACATCACACAAGAATGGGGGAAGTGGCTACCGTTAGCCAGCCCCAAATGACGTCTGGCCAATCATGAAGGGGAACTGTGTGTGAACCAAGAGTCCCCTCCCAGGTCCGCCCACTAGGCGAGGCCAACTAATTAATTTGGGTTTTGACTCTCCAGGGCAAAGCATGTCTTTACTCTTCTGTGCCCATGCTATGAAGGCTGAGAAGCCTTCAGGCCATCCCATTGTTTCTGGGTGCCTGCCTGTCTGCTCTCCAGCTGTGAGCTTCCCATTGTTAGTTCTATGCTGGATACTTAGCTAATGGGATTAACAGGCCTTTGGGAACAAAGGAGGCGTGGCTGTATTCAATGGCTTCCCCTCTACAATATAATGACATACTAATATAATACCATACATTCATATTTACAAATACAACACACAATGTTTCACACACATAGAACCAACACATCCCACCAGCTCCCTCACATGACACCCATTACAATGAGCCTAAACATGGAAGGGATGGGGATATGCTAAGGGGTAAACTTATAATACTTTATCCCCTAGACCACAACACAACAATATATCCATAACAAGTGGGCCACAAACCTTTTGTTCCTCCCCATGGCAACAGCATGTGGAAGACCACCCAGCCCAAAATGGCCACCGCTGCCAGTCACAAAATGGCCCCAGCATAGTTCACACCAAATCCAATATGGCCACTGGCTGATTCATGACAATCCTTCCCCAAGCGGGCGGAGAACATCCAAGATTTTCCCAGCTACGCTGATAGTCATGAATCTGCTGGTTTGGCCCGGCCGGCTGCATGCTAGGCAAGTTCATGTCGGTGCCCACACAGTCCCAAGGTGCAGAGTAAAGACCTCCCCCAGCCCTTGGCCTTGCTCCCACTGTATAGAGCAAATTGCTCTTCCCATGCAACCCCCACCCAAAACAGTCCAGGATCCCATCTCTCTGTTTTTGGCAGCAGCATGGAAGTCTCTGGGGACACAGTGGGTTGCACCCATACATTCTTCTGAGGCAAAACCATATTTTTGGGAGCCCCATAAAACAACCACTGTCCCATAGCAACCCCTTTCCCTCCAGCCAGTCCCCACAGCTGGGCTGGGGTCTCTAAAACAGTCTCTGGGCCTATGGGATTGCAAGGGGGCAGTCAAGTACTTCCCTCAGCAAAATCATTATTGTTGGTAGCCCAATAACACAATAACTGCAGTAAAGTACATACCGGTCTGCGCTTGACTCCAGCGTCCCTGATGGAGTCCGGACTTGGATGCTCTGTTTGCTCTGGCTCCTGGAGATCTGTATCTTTGGACAGACCCTCCTGGTTTTCTTCCCCTTGGTCTGTCTGTGTTGCAGCCTGGAGAACTACGCTGTTCCCACCCAGGCTGTACTTTGGGGCCCTCAGCTGACCCTCTTCTTCTATGGCCTTTTGCTTGGTACCCTTATCCCAGTCCTCCAGGTTTAACTGGGCCTTTGGAGCGGTGTCTGTTCCAGTGGGCCTCTGGACATTGGTTATCCAGGGTATCTCCCCACTTGGTTCACCCTCTACTATGGTGCCACACTGCACCCACGGCTCCTTTGCCAAGGCTGGCAAGCTTGCTGCCCCTGTCGGGGCTCTTGGTGCCCCTGGCACTCTCTTGGTGCCCCTGGCACTCTTGCTGTGCGAGGCCTGGTTCCCTGTAGCTAAGAACCAGTTCCTTTCCCTCCCCACAGTCCATTACATAGCCCACCTGGGCTCTGTGCTTCCCTAGCACCTTTTGTAGCAACTCTCCTGGGGTGTCAGAGTACAGATTTTGGTTATCTGTTGTAGGCTGGGGAATCTTATCCTTCCCACCCAACCTGACCTCTACGGCCTTTTCCCCAGAGTGCATTACATAGCCCTCCCCACAGTCTCTTGGGTGGCTATCCTGAGCCACTGGCTCCATTAGCAGTTCTGGCCCATACACATTGCCTAGAACTTCTGAGGGCAGACTTAGTTCATCTGGCCCTACCTGTTGAGCAGTTACTGGGGTTTTTGCCAGGATTTGTGCTGGAAGGTAGTCCTCAGGTGAGACCTGTTTGGAGAAACTGTGCTCTGCTAGCATTTCCTCTGGGATTAAGTCTCTTGGGGTATCAGGGGACAAACATGGGTTATCTGACCCCACCCAGGGAACATTCCCCTGGGTCTCTGGCTCTTGGAGCTGGTGATTTGGTCCCAAGCTGACTTTACCATCCCTTCTAGGCTCTGACACAGTCTCTACATTTTTTTACGGAACGCATTCTCCATCACTATGTTCTCCCCAGACCCCTTGCACACAATCACTTCGGTACATACCATCTGTGTTGTAACGATATGGCGACCAGTCCTCTTGACTGGGTTGTTCCCCTCTTGATGGGCAAAATGTCTCCCCATAGATCTCGTCTCACAACTCAAAATACTCCTCCTCCAGCTGCAGTTCCTGCTCAATCAGGTGTACCATTAAATTAGCCTCCATGGACCATGGTTCCAGTCCCAGACCACGACAGCGTTCCACAAACAAGTTGTTGTGCCTTTTAAAGGTTCCTATGCCCCCTTCAGGATCACCATACACAATGTCTTGGAGGCCAGAATCTATCTCCAAGCGGAAATCAAACTCCTCTCCAGGGCCACCAACTATTCTGGCGTGAAAAACATGATATTGGTTCTCCAAGGCAACCTCTTTTCTTACTAGTACTTCAGCCAGCCCATTAGCTCATCGTCCTGCCACAGATTCAGAATCGCCATCCATTTCTCTAGACGCAGTGTCTCTCTGTAGCCAAGTCTTTGCTGAGCTGGAGTTCTCGCTCCATTGCGCTCCTGCCAGATCCTCTGGCAATGCTGGTCTAGTACGTTGGACACCTCTTGTGCGGTCATCTTACTGGGGTATAAGTGCCTGGCTGCTTTAAACCGTCTTGTTGCTTCTTTGGTGATATCCGTCTGTTCCATTCTTGGTCTTTCTGTAGAGTCTCTCACCACTGCCACCAATTGTCACAACCTACAATGATGATGGAGTATAGAGGATCCTAGTCCTCTTATCTCCTGTAGGTTTTAGACCTAAGATTTGGGTGACTCAGACCAATGTACCTTCTTTGCGGATGCAAGAGCATAAGTCCCAGCTTAAGGTAGTAAGCACTGGGAAAACCTGGCAGGGAGTCAGAAACGATCTCCTCTACTAGCATATGCCCTTGGGTCAATAATACACCTGCACACAAAGTCTTGATGAAAATTATGAAACATGTTTTATTTTAGAACAGCATATTTAACCACATCACACAAGAATGGGGGAAGTGGCTACCGTTAGCCAGCCCCAAATGACGTCTGCCAATCATGAAGGGGAACTGTGTGTGAACCAAGAGTCCCCTCCCAGGTCCGCCCACTAGGAGAGGCCAACTAATTCCTTTGGGTTTTGACTCTCCAGGGCAAAGCATGTCTTTACTCTTCTGTGCCCATGCCTTCAGGCCATCCCATTGTTTCTGGGTGCCTGCCTGTCTGCTCTCCAGCTGTGAGCTTCCCATTGTTAGTTCTATGCTGGATACTTAGCTAATGGGATTAACAGGCCATTGGGAATAAAGGAGGCGTGGCTGTATTCAATGGCTTCCACTCTACAATATAATGACATACTAATATAATACCATACATTCATATTTACAAATACAACACACAATGTTTCACACACTTAGAACCAACACATCCTACCAGCTCCCTCACATGACACCCATTACAATGAGCCTAAACATGGAAGGGATGGGGATATGCTAAGGGGTAAACTTATAATACTTTATCCCCTAGACCACAACACAACAATATATCCATAACAAGTGGGCCCCAAACCTTTTGTTCCTCCCCATGGCAACAGCATGTGGAAGACCACCCAGCCCAAAATGGCCACTGCTGCCAGTCACAAAATGGCCCCAGCATAGTTCACACCAAATCCTATATGGCCACTGGCTGATTCATGACAGCCACCATTGGAGAGCTGCTGGTCCTGATGCGACAGCTGGTGTACGCTTCTCTGGGACTCCAGATTAGTGTCTCCACCAACCAGGTATCCATGGACAGCACTACCTGGCAAGGCTGCTACATTTGTCAGATAACCAGAGTATGCTCATCCAACTGAACATTGATTCTCTGCACACCCATACCCTGGCCACTCCTTACCTTCCTCAATGCCTCTGCCATCGCCTTTGCTGCTGACTCTTGGGAGGATGCCCCTCTTGCATGCCCCCTCAACTAGGGAGAAGGCATGCAGCCACGTGGGTTGGGGCCCTGTGGCATGGCAGAGAAGGATGTAGGGGCTGAACATATTTTTGGACATTCTCAAAAGCACTCCTCAGTGGTCCAAATGTTTACATAATCTAGCCTGGCTATAGAGTATATGATCATGGCATATGTGATGGTGATACTTGTTAATCAAAGCCATAATTAATACATGCACTAGTGAAGAATGTCATCCTCTCCTCAATCTGAATATGAAAACAGATACTTCTGTATGATGTCAGTAGCAGTGATTATGGCTGCTGACCTTTGTGTTCTCTCTGTATTAATAGGTAGGTGTTCCGAACTTATGATATTATGAGAATCCTTTAAAATGTGATAATACCTGTATGATGAATGTGATATCAATATTGCTAAAACATATCAGATGGAGATGGTGATAGTACTCTTAAACCACTGATTGTGGTCACAGCTAAGCATTCATTGTAACCTGACAAATCATTATTAATGATGCTAATGGCTAGTGATTCATCGTGACAACTACCTAACGGTTAGTAATGCTCGCAGATGAAGATAAGGTAAGTTTGTATATTGTGACACTTATAGTATTTAGCACTGTACTGTATATGCACGTTTTTGTTTATTATCCTCCTCTGCTTTTTTTAAGTTTTGACCACCAGATGTTTATTTTTTTGGGAACAAGCTGTATGTGTTTAACTATATTATATTACATAGTCCAGAAATGTATGCATCTATTTAATTGAGCAGATAAAGCCTAGATGTAAGTACTATGCACATTATTCATTACTTTTAGTAAATGGTGTGATGTATAGTGATCTATTTATCAGATTATTGTTACTGTGATGTAGTGATCACATGTGACCCTAGTAGATGCTATTCATCATTATTATTATACAGTATTACCTTTAACCTCTTAGGTTTACCCTTTTTCTCAGAAAAAGTTCTGCCCACTTCACACCCATGATATTAATGCACAGTCAGATACATTTCTGATTATGCTCTGTGTATATAATAAAGTTTTGTTATACCATTATCCCTGTTTCCGTGTGTTTATAATGGTTAATTTTTAGGGACATCAACATACATAACATTCATGTATCAATCATATACAGTATTTGTACATATATCATTTTCCTGTATAGCCATCCCTTCATGCATTTGAGTACTGTGATTATATCTTTGCATGCCACTAATCTTAAGTTAATTGGCATGTTATGTTATCATGGCGTTTACACTTTCTCTGCATGAAGTGTCACCCTTCTGAAATAATTACCCCTATTTAATGTTCAATACATTGTTATTAACAATTAATAATAAATAGTGCACATTAAAAAGATCAATAGAGATCTAAAAAAGGTTGAACTTGAGGGACTAACTCTTTATTCATCCTCCAATACTATACTATTAATAATTATTTAATCAACAAATTTATTAATAACTAATCCGCATATTGCAGATCAGAGGAGATCTTAACAGGTTGAACTTGATGGACTGAAAGTCTTTTTTCAACATTAATTACTATATAAAAAAATTACTATGTTATGTGAACATTCCAGCCCATAACAGTGACACAGCTGTGGTTTCCAAATGATCACATATATTATTATTTCCAAAATGCTTTCAAGCTCTATTTGATGTGTTAATATCACAAGTTTTTAAATATTGTTTGAACAACATAATTGGCGATGTTTGTGAGTTAATACTTAGGAAAAGTACATTGTAGCCTGTTCAGTATCACCATTCCCCTAAAGGGTTGTTAATAAAAATGATAGGTATTATTAATAAATAATTAATACAAGAACAATTGCAATAATTTTACATAAATAATATTGTTACATTTCTTGCCACATGCCCAACAGCAATGGCGTGGGAATTTGCAGGATGTGTGTACCCAAGATTTGCCTTGTGGAGTAGCTCTCCACAGCCTCATTGTGTATTTTTTGGCTTTCCTCAACAGCTTGAACACATTAGTGCATTGTCATGATTTGACCATGTGCCTCTATCACTGTGCTTTTTTACATGTTCCCTGGGACAACGCAGTACCTGGCCTGTGCCGTGCTATCTAGCTATATACCCATGTATACATGACACTCATATTCATTAATATAATTATGAGTCATCATAGCTATATTGAAAAAATATATTTTGGCAATGTATCACCTCCACATAAAATATATTAATTACCACAGTATTAATTACCACAACAGGTGCTGTAATGCACTGACAATTGAAGGGATAGACACACCCCAAATAATATTTAGAAACACTATTGATCATCACCACAGCACACTACTGACACAGATCATCTACCCACATCCATGAGAAGGATGTCGTCAATAGTGGCCCCACTGCTATCAACATTGGCCCCATTGCCATCAACGGTGGCCCCACTGCCATCAACAGTGGCCCCACTGCCATCAACATTGGCCCCACTGCCATCAACACTGGCCCCTATGCCCTAAATTGTGGCCCCACTGCCATCAACATTGGCCCCTCTGCCGTCAACACCGACCAACCCCTGACATTGAGGGAAATCATGGGTTAACAAGAGACTTAACACCCAAAGGACTACGAGGGCTCCAAAGTCAGGTTCAGCTCACCAACTCTTTCCTTGTGAGCAACAGATCTCTCCATTCTGAGTTGAGGAGGCACAACCGAAGGATGTGGAGATATGAGGAACAGGAGAATAGGGGCATGCAGGCACGGAAGGTGGGAGTGATGAGTAAGAGAAGGTGTTAGGATCATCCCCAAACATCACTCATCACTGAATACTAATTGGTATAGATGCTTGTCACGATCTGCTTCTTCAAGGGGGCTTGATATGAACCTAGTTCAAACCTACCCCAGCAGAATCATGTAGGTCCTGTTCTCTGTGGCACAAAAGATGGCTTCTGAAGAGGTCAAGGCCCAAAAGATACAGGCAGAGAATACTGGATCCAGGTTACTTAGTGGCCAATGGCGAAACCACTCCCCAAGTCAGGATACAATACACAGAAATAGTTGAACACCTTGTTTATGTGAAAACTATCTCTCAACCTTTATTGAATGATCAAAACAACATATGTATACTCTCCAATACCACACCCATGTGTACATTTGTGTATGTGTGATGTCAGACCATCTGGCTTGCAATCTTGGGCTATCAAAGCTCTTGAGATCAAATTCACCAGATATCTAGTGAACAAACCTTTATGTTAAACTCAAGTGTTTGCTTAGGACTACTTGAAGTACATGCAATTGTCTTGACCCAAGGTCTGTATGTGTGAGTGTGCAATAATCTGCAGCTAACTTCTATGCAGAGCATTTCTACCAATTCTACATATGTTCTATATAACATTTTCCCTCTTATAATATATTATAACTAGGCTACATAATAACCATGTACAGGCAACATATAACCACACAATAACACATAATCGCAATGTAACAATGTCATGCTCCCTTGGACATATTCCTAAATTGCTGACAATCTGAGTCCTTAAATTATTAAATCATGACAATGCTGACATACTATTGGTTGGCTACAGAGTGTGCACATGTCTGTTTATGTTTAAGATTTTACCAATTGATGTTCAATGTGGATTGACTTTGAGATGAGGTGCTGTAGTTAATCTGAATATTGCTCTGATTGATATCTTGTCTCTGTAGATGTTAATAGCCAAATCTCATGACCATGAAGGCATGTTCTTCATCTTCGAGTAGTACAATATCATAATGTGAGTAAACATTCAACCCAGTTCCTAACAGGCATTCAATCAGTGTCATTCACCACTGCAGATAGATCTGAAATGCAATATATGACTACATATCACTTCACTAATGAACATGACTGGTGTGAATTTCAATTACAATGAATAGAGTCCCGGCTGCAGAGTTGCACAGTTCCATTAGGATCTGCCAACATTATGAAAGCAGATTTATATATTTCATTTCATCCACAAACAAAATGGCTAATTCCCTTTGTTTGACATTAGGATCAATGTGTATGTGTATTTCTCATACGATTATAGTTACTTTGGTGTCATGACCACATGTGACCGTAGTAGATGCTATGCATTATCTTTATTATGCTGTATAATATTTAACCCTTTAGGTGTCCTTTGTTGCCATAAATCCTCTTGCCCTTCCGGGATCCACCCACACCACACCCATAATATAAATGCATATACATATGATGACGTATACAGATAAGCATGTACTATGTGTATCAAATAAAGTATGATAATGTTATACTGTTATCACTGTTTCTGTGTGTTTATACTGTATCATGATATAGAATCCACAGAATCTTGATTTAATGAAGTATATATATATCACATATTATAATTGTCAAACTGCGATTCATCGTCATGCTTGCGAGTCTCGCGTAGCCGTTGAGGCACAGAAGTATTCCGAGCTAGGAGCACTTAGACGATGAGCGCCAAAGGCGTTCATTGCCTGAGAGGTTCGTGAGGCAATCAGTTGAGGCATTGAAACATTACATAGTTACATAGTTACATAGTTAAATAGGGCCTCATTCAATTGCGATTTGGCCAATTGAATAGGGCTCTAAATAAGCACATAACATATATTTTTTAGAGAAGTTTTTAGTTAGTGAATACCTTGCTTTTGGATAGATGCTTACTAACTAAAAACCTCTTTAAAAAAATATGTTATGTGCTTATTTAGAGCCTTATTCAATTGGCCAAATTGCAATTGAATGAGGCCCATAGTATTTAAGGTTGAAAAAAGACTTTCAGTCCATCAAGTTCAACCTTTTAACATCTCCTCTGATCTGCAATATGCGGATTAACTATTAATTCATTAGTTGTTAATTAATTATTAATCAATTATTTTTTTTTTTTTTTTTTTTTATTATTATTAATTAGTCCAGAGGAAGGCAAATAGAAAAAAAAAAAAAACACAAGCGAGACTTAGCCAATTGTCTCAAAGGGAAATGTAAAAAATTTGGATCAATACTGTCTCTCTAATTGTCCATGATAACCCTGAATTCCCTTTTTAATTAGAAATAAATCTAGTCCCCTTTTAAAGTTATCTATCGAATCTGCTGTCACCACCTCCTCTGGTAGAGAATTCCACAGATTAACCACCCTTACTGTGAAGAACCCTTTTCTTTCTTTGAGGTGGAATCTTTTTACTTCTAACCTCAATGGATGTCCTCTTGTCAGTTGAAAACCTCTTGGCACAAAAAGCTCCCCTGACAAATCTTTATAGTGACCCTGGATGTATTTATATAAGGTAATCATATCTGATCTTATACGCCTTTTTTCGAGAGAAAATAAGTTTAATTTGGTTAGTCTTTCTTCATAACTTAGCCCCTCCATTCCCCTTATTAGTTTTGTGGCCCTTCGCTGTACCTTTTCCAGCTCTAAAATGTCCTTTTTATGAAGTGGTGCCCAAAATTGTACTCCATATTCCAAATGAGGGTGTACTAGAGATTAGTATAGTGGCAGAATTATATTTGTTTCCCTGGCTTCTATACCCTTCTTAATACATGCATAATACATTGATTTTATGTGCCTTTGCAGCTGCTGCTTGGCTTTGAGCACTGTTACCTAGGTGGTTGTCCACAAGCACTCCCAAATCCCTTTCAATATCTGATACACCTAGATTTGCTCCATTAAGATTATAAATTGCATGGCTATTTTTCCTTCCCAGATGCATAACCTTACATTTATTCGTATTAAATCTAATTTGCCATTTAGATGCCCATTCCTCAATTTTATGTAAAAGCACATCATTATCTGATTTAATTACCTTGCACAACTTTGTGTCATCAGCGAAAATGGAGACCCCACACTCCAATCCCACCTCTAAGTCATTAATAAATATGTTAAAAAGGAGAGGACCTAATACTGAACCCTGAGGAACCCCACTTACCACATTAGTCCAATCGGAGTATGTTCCATTTACAACAACCCTTTGCTTCCTGTCTTTTAGCCAGCTCTCAATCCATGAGCCGATATTTACTGCAATTCCTGTATCCCTTAGTTTGCCCAATAGTCTCCCATGTGGCACTGTATCAAAAGCCTTTGCAAAATCCAAAAAGACTACATCCACTGAGTTGCCTTGATCCAGGTTCCTACTAACCTCCTCATAGAAACTAATTAGATTTGTTTGACATGACCTATCCCTCATAAATCCATGTTGACTCCTACTTATAATCCTGTTCAAATAGACATATTCTTGTATATTATCCCTTATTAACCCTTCTAAAAGCTTACCCACTACAGAAGTGAGGCTCAGTGGTCTATAATTCCCTGGATTTGCTCTTGCTCCCTTTTTAAATATAGGTATTACATTAGCTTTTCTCCAGTCATCTGGTAGAGACCCTGTGTTGAGTGAATCTTGAAAAATTAAATATAATGGTTTGGCTATTACAGAACTCAGTTCCCTTAGTACCCTTGAATGTATTCCATCAGGACCCGGGGCTTTATTTACATTTATTTTTTCCAACCTCTTTTGGATTACTTCCTGTGTTAACCAATTATTTGGCAAAGGTAGTGTAGCACCATTATGTTGCAGTGTCCCAACCACTTGTACCTCCCTTGTGTATACCGAAGAAAATAACTTATTTAGCTCATCTGCCTTTTCCTGGTCACTAATTTTCAGACAGCCTGTTTCACATTCTAATGTTCCTATAGCTTCCTTCCTCGCCTTCTTCCCATTAATATACTTAAAAAATATTTTAGGGTTAGTCTTACCCTCTTTTGCAATACATTTTTCATTTTCTATTTTAGCGAGTCTAATCGCGCTTTTGCAAGCCTTGTTGATTTCCTTGTATTCCCAAAAAGCAGTCTCTGTCCCCTCTTGTTTGTATAATTTAAATGCCTGTTTTTTACTCCGTATCTTGATCTTTAAATCATTGTTAAGCCATATGGGTTGTAATTTACTCCTTTTACTTTTATTCCCACACGGTATATGTCGATGTGTATGTATATTTAGTAAGGATTTTAATGTTGTCCATTTATGTTCAGTGTTTTTACCTATCAGTTCTCTGTCCCAGTCTATACTTTGTATTGCTGCCCTTAGACCATTAAAATCTGCCCTTTTAAAATTAGGAGTTTTTGTTGGCCCCTTAAAATGTTGTTTTTTTTATTCAATCTCAGATGAGACTGTGTTGTGATCACTGTTTCCCAAAGGTTGCCCTATTTCAACATTTGATACTATATCAATATTATTTGTGATGAGTAAATCTAAGATAGCTTCATTTCTAGTAGGGTCCTGTATAACCTGGGCCAGATAATGATCCCTAAATGTACTCAAGAACCTGCTCCCCTTAGCTGAACTGCTGGTCTCATTTATCCAGTTTATTTCAGGGTACTTAAAATCTCCCATTATTAGAACTTGCCCGTGCTAAGCTGCATTTCCAATCTGTAACAATAATTGTATTTCCTCACTTTCAGCTATATTTGGAGGTTTATAGCATACTCCTAATAATATTCTTTTGGAATTTGCTGCTCCGCTATTTAACTCTACCCACAAACATTCAACTTTATCACTAGGTCCACCATAAATATCTTCTCTGACTATAGCCTTAAATTCAGGCTTAACATACAGACAAATCCCTCCTCCTCGTTTACCATTGCCTCTGTCTTTCCTAAATAGGTTATAACCATCCTGATTAACAGTCCAGTCATGAGATTCATCCCACCACGTTTTGGTAATGCCATTTAAATCCCATTTTTCATTAATTGCTAATAATTCTAACTCTACCATTTTTCCTGGCAAGCTTCTGGCATTAGCAAGCATACACCTTATGTTATGAGCCTGTAGTTCTGAAGTGCCTGCCACTGTACTTGAATTACTTAGTACTACCTCCCTATTGACTATACTACCCCTCCCCCATCTCCTCCCCTATGAGTTGTTAATTCATCCCTTATACCCTCTACACTTTCTACCCCATTACTTATATCTAGTCCCTCCCCCACACCTACTAGTTTAAAAACTCCTCCAGCTTTTCTACCATCATATCCCCTAGTTCAAAAGCTCCCTCATCATTAAGGTGCAATCCATCCCTACTGTAGAGAACTGTACCTACTGTACCGAAGTGAGAAGTCAGCCCCGTGCTCTAAAAAGCCAAACCTTAGTGCACCACATCTTTAGCCACGCATTAACCTCCCTAATCTCCTTCTGCCTCCCTGGGCTAGCACGTGGCACTGGCAGTATCTCAGAAAATACTACCTTGGAGGTCCTTGACTTCAGCTTATTACCTAATTCTCTAAAATCATTCTTTAGGACACTCCATCTTCCACTAGCTTTGTCATTGGTACCAATATGTACCAAGACCGCCGGTTCATTTCCAGCCCCTCCCAATAATTTGTCTACCCGATCCACAACATGACGAACCCGAGCCCCCGGGAGACAGCAAACTGTTCGATTGCTGGGATCTGGATGACAAATCACCCTGTCTACCTTCCTAATAATAGAGTCCCCTACAACCAAAACCTGTCTGTTGTTCTGCCTATTCTGCCCTCCCTCTCCTCCAGTAGAGCTATTCGCCCCGGCTGTTAGAGGGAACAGCTCTATCTGGCATTGCCATTCCTGAATGGACATCCCCAACAGTTTCACTCAATCTGGCAAATCTGTTGGTGTTTGCCAACTCAGAACTGGCCTGCCTCCTTCTGTTCCCCCTGCTTCCCCTTGTAACTGTAACCCAGCTGCCTCCTTGGACATCCTCACTAGCCCCAGCTCCACCCTCCATGCTAGGCCCAGCTAAACTGTGCTCAGTGAGCACCAACCCCCTTTCCAGTGGAGCAATATCAGATCTCCAATTTGAGCTTCCAGAGAGGCAACATGCTCACACCTCTCACAGAGGTATGGACCCTGGATCATCTGTTCCAGTATTGCATACATATGACAGGATGTACACTGAATAAGGTTGCCAAAGTTTTCCTCCTTTGCACTATAAATCTGCCCTCCCTTTTCTTTGAAGTCCCTCCTTTTATTTAAACTCCTAGGCTTTTACTAGAATTGCACTTGATACTGAAAATGTTCGCAAGCTCACAAGTTCCCCTTCTCCTGTTTATATTAACTTCTGCCTTCTCACCTGGGCACAATTAGTGCAATCTGCAATTTATCAGCCTTTACTTGTAAGGTAAATCCACTTGTAAACAGGCCCCAAACCAGCTCACAAACCTTTTTCCCTAGTTTAACAGTCAAGCCACACCCCTCTCACCTGGGAACAATTAGTGCACTCTGCAGTTCATCAGCCTTTACTTGTAAGGTAAATCCACTTGTAAACAGGCCCCAAACCAGCTCACAAACCTTTTATACAAGTTAAACAGTCAAGCCACACCCCTCTCACCTGGGAACAATTAGTGCACTCTGCAGTTTATCAGCCTTTACTTGTAAGGTAAATCGACTTGTAAACAGGCCCCAAATCAGCTCACAAACCTTTTATACAAGTTAAACAGTCAAGCCACACCACTCTCACATGGGCACAATTAGTGCACTCTGATGTTTATCAGCCTTTACTTGCAAGGTAAATCCACTTGTCATGCAGGACTTAGCAGGACTTAGCATGAAATGAGCACCAAAGGCGCTCCTGCGAACCTCGCGAAGCGACGCGAGCAGTTGAGGCATTGAAACAAGCGGGACTTAGGCTGGAAGCAGTCAAGGAATGTAGGACTTGCTTACAAGAATAAAATCCGACCTCGGACTTAACATGCAACATCAAAATTACGGCCCGTACTTCTTAGTATCCGGACTCGCAAAAATACGAATTTAACAGTTGAACCGTAGAAATGGAAAAATCTAAAAAACAAACACTAAAAAAACAAAATCAAAAAAAAAAAAACACTCACACACAGCACGGGGGACAGCCAGGATGTGTGAGAGTGAGGTTACAAGCAAATTTAAGTTGAATTTGGCGAATTACGGCACTCAAAAATCATCAAGTGAGAACAAAAATGGCAGTGGAAAAAAATAAAATCAAGGCTTCACGACCCTGAAGCATGCAAAATACCACCAGGCACGTACGGCTTTGCCAGGGACGTACAAGGTACAAAAAAAAAAAAGGGTTTTGTCTAGGGCATGCAGCCTATATATACTTGCACACTTGCCACATTGATGACACTTTCTCCTCAGGTGTTGAACAGTCTGAGTGGACATTTTCTGCTCCTGGAAAATCCAAAGAGATTATTAGCTCTTCAGGATATTGATTGCTGAATATTAATTACAAATAGGTAAAATATATTAATTTATTAATAAATTAATTAATATAAAAAAAATATTATAAAAAAAATGCACAATCTTATATTTTACACTGCGTTACTGAATAGATAAATGCTTAACTCTTTATAATATATTTATTCATTGATTAATTAATTATTAATGCACATTAATTTATTAATTATTAAATAGTAATTGTTGTCAAAAAAATATATATATATATTTTGCACAGCACTAAAAAAAATTGATTTTTTAATGCACATGTGGATTAATGCTCATTAACGTACATTAATTTAGTAACTATTAATTTTTAATAATTACAAAAAAATATTAATAATTACAAAAAAATTATCTATATTTTAAACGGCCATAAAAATATGTACATTTTATACTGCACTTATATATCTGTGTTGCTGCTCATTGCCTGGCAGGAATAGGAAACTGAAAGCACTTAAATATTTATATCACTTTATTATGTTCTGACACCTGGTACATTTACTATTTTATACTGCATTTATTTATTAATATATCCATGCTTAGGCATTTACATTTTGAATGTATGCCAATTAAACATGATACTTTAAACAATTAATGAATTCATTGAATCCAAACATTAATAATACGTTTCATGTAATTTCACAGTTTCCTCATCTGTGCAGCTGCATGAAGACAGAGAGTGACATCTGCAGCATTTGATATGCAATAAGATCAACTTTACAGGTATATCATTTAATGATGCCCTTCTTTAGGAAAACAGGATTAAGTATTTTTGCTTTTCAGTTATTGACAGTTATTGATTAATTAATTAATGTATATTCATTAACATATATTATATAATTAATTAATTTATTAATTAATAATTTTAAAAAATACCTTATTTAGGAATACATATATGCTTAGCATTTATGTTTTTATGAATGCCAATTAAACTTCATAACTTTATTGATTTCTCAAAACATTACAAATCCTTTTCAGGCCAATCTATAGTTTGCTCATAGCTCTTTGTGTTTGCATATGAAATTTACATTTCAATGATATGCTTCTTTAGGAAAACATGATTAGCTCTTTATGTTTTGTATTGATGACAGTTATTGATTAATTAATTAATTATTATTACTTATTATTATTATTACTCAATAAAGAACTGGAGAAAACAAAATAATAAAGTTTTATTTACATTATTTGGAGACAACGTTGTTTAAAAACGTATTTAAAATCAAGGGGATTGGAAATAGTTCCTTAAAAACATTAAATATTAACTCTAGGTCTCTCTTGTCTTATAAAGAGAGATAGTTTTGGTGGCTCTAGATATAATAATGTAATTAACTTTTGCTTAGGGTGCCACTAAGGGTCAAAAATACATATTATACAATGAAGAGAAAAGGAACCCTTTTATAGTGCACACCTATGAATCTCAACAATGAAAGAGACACAATTGATTAAAACTTAGCTTTTAATAAATTATTTAAAAATGGATACTAAAAAGCTAAAAACGTAGACGCTGCAATATAGAACAGGAAGTAGGAGAAGGTATAGGGATATTGATTTACTGGATTTATTACAACGGGCGTTGGTACTCCTTTAAATGTTGTTTGTAAAGTGCTATAGTAAAGTGCTGTAATAAAGTGCTTTAATACGGTGCTTTTTAATGTGCTTGCAAAACGTGCCAGTGTTATACACTGTTTATTATGAAATTAATATAAAGTGTTAGTAAAAGGCTATTATACATGTCTTTTACTAAGTTAAATTCAATAGTAAAGTGCTATGTTGCGGGAGTACTAGAACCGCCTCGTATTCTTCATCAGTATATCCCTTATGGTATTCCTTGTAATTTCCCTATTTATTATATTAGCTCCTGTTTGGAGTAGCTAGATGATTCAAGGCCATTTTCTAACTCTTTGTCTTGTTATAATTGAATCGCTGTGTCCCTGAAACTCTATGTCTCTCCTTTAGCGTGGAGATCGCGGTTAGGACGCCTCGCGATGACGTCAGTAACACGCCCCCCATGTTGCTGCGTCTCTCCTGACGCACGTTTCTCAATTTCCTCAGGGGTTACCGCCATGACACTCTTACTTCCCTATTTATAGTCTCTGTTGTCATGGGAACCAATATTAAATTTAAAACCAAAGTTTTTCTTATATTTAAAAACTTAAAGAGTCTCTTGACGTTAAAAGCTGCAAACTCCCATATCTTACAACTTTTAACCATAAACTTAGATTTGCAGTATACTTAGAATGAATGATTTGATAGTATATCAATATTGCCTTATATTGTTACTATAACTTTCCACATTTTTATTATGGAGACCAATGCTATGTAAACCTTGGAAATCACTATATATATACACAGGGAGTGCAGAATTATTAGGCAAGTTGTATTTTTGAGGATTCATTTTATTATTGAACAACAACCATGTTCTCAATGAACCCAAAAAACTCATTAATATCAAAGCTGAATATTTTTGGAAGTAGTTTTTAGTTTGTTTTTATTTTTAGTTATTTTAGGGGGATATCTGTGTGTGCAGGTGACTATTACTGTGCATAATTATTAGGCAACTTAACAAAAAACAAATATATATCCATTTCAAATATTTATTTTTACCAGTGAAACCAATATAACATCTCAACATTCACAAATATACATTTCTGACATTCAAAAACAAAACAAAAACAAATCAGTGACCAATATAGCCACCTTTCTTTGCAAGGACACTCAAAAGCCTGCCATCCATGGATTCTGTCAGTGTTTTGATCTGTTCACCATCAACATTGCGTGCAGCAGCAACCACAGCCTCCCAGACACTGATCAGAGAGGTGTACTGTTTTCCCTCCTTGTAAATCTCACATTTGATGATGGACCACAGGTTCTCAATTGGGTTTAGATCAGGTGAACAAGGAGGCCATGTCATTAGATTTTCTTCTTTTATACCCTTTCTTGCCAGCCACGCTGTGGAGTACTTGGACGCGTGTGATGGAGCATTATCCTGCATGAAAATCATGTTTTTCTTGAAGGATGCAGACTTCTTCCTGTACCACTGCTTGAAGAAGGTGTCTTCCAGGAACTGGCAGTAGGACTGGGAGTTGAGCTTGACTCCATCCTCAACCCGAAAAGGCCCCACAAGCTCATCTTTGATGATACCAGCCCAAACCAGTACTCCACCTCCACCTTGCTGGCGTCTGAGTCGGACTGGAGCTCTCTGCCCTTTACCAATCCAGCCACGGGCCCATCCATCTGGCCCATCAAGACTCACTCTCATTTCATCAGTCCATAAAACCTTAGAAAAATCAGTCTTGAGATATTTCTTGGCCCAGTCTTGACGTTTCAGCTTGTGTGTCTTGTTCAGTGGTGGTCGTCTTTCAGCCTTTCTTACCTTGGCCATGTCTCTGAGTATTGCACACCTTGTTCTTTTGGGCACTCCAGTGATGTTGCAGCTCTGAAATATGGCCAAACTGGTGGCAAGTGGCATCGTGACAGCTGCACGCTTGACTTTTCTCAGTTCATGGGCAGTTATTTTGCGCCGCTTTTTGCGACTCTGTTGACTATTTTGAATGAAACGCTTGATTATTCGATGATCACGCTTCAGAAGCTTTGCAATTTTAAGAGTGCTGCATCCCTCTGCAAGATATCTCACTATTTTTGACTTTTCTGAGCCTGTCAAGTCCTTCTTTTGACCCATTTTGCCAAAGGAAAGGAAGTTGCCTAATAATTATGCACACCTGATATAGGGTGTTGATGTCATTAGACCACACCCCTTCTCATTACAGAGAGGCACATCACCTAATATGCTTAATTGGTAGTAGGCTTTCGAGCCTATACAGCTTGGAGTAAGACAACATGCATAAAGAGGATGATGTGGTCAAAATACTCATTTGCCTAATAATTCTGCACTCCCTGTATATATATATGTCAGTTATTGATATACCAAGGGGTTTAAAGTAATATTGTCCATCTTAGTGCCTTGGTCAAATGTTCTTATTAGATCTCATTTATATTTTAATAAACACTTCAATACTTATATTATCCCTTATTTTTAGATATGTCTATCTCTTAAAGTATAAATATATTTTGTTGCATACTTACAAAACTCAAATAACCTCATTTTTTTAAATACACATATTTTATTGCAGAATATTCTTTGTTAATTGAGTCCACTAAATATGATATTTAACTTATTTTAATTTTGACATTATCTTTAAAACTTAGAGATTAATATGGTATTATTGTAGTATATACAGTAATTTCCACAGTAAATGGAGAGTTATATTATTATTTAATTATCATTATTCCAATTCTTTTATGGTATAATGGTTTAAGTCTAAGTCCATAATATTATAGAGTTAATATCAGCTTAGATATTTAGAAAATATTGAATTCTTAGTTTCATATATATGGGGAGAAAGTGAAACCTTCATTAAGGCCCTCAGGTTTCCTAGTCTTTAACAGATAGATCCATCTTGCTTCCATCTTTAGTAACTCTTTATCTATGTTACCCTTTCTAATGGTTGGTTCAATATGATCTATGGCCATAAAAGAAAGTACTTTCACATCCCCTTTATGTTTGGTATTGACATGAATAGCCACTGGTGTATCATATTCTCTGTTGATACTGTAGATGTGTTCCAGAACCCTTCTTCTGAATTCTCTATAGGTTTTACCTATGTATCTCATTCCACATTTGCAAGATATTAAGTAAATAACTCTCTCTGTTTTACATTTACATGTTATAAGATAATTCACTTGGTATATCTGTGTTTCATCTTTTGAAGTGAAAGTTTTAGCTGGTTTTATATATTGACAGGCTTTACAAGATTGACATTTAAAACAGCCTTTTATTTTTTCTAGCCATGTAGTCTTTTTAGGAATCTCCAGGTGGCTTTTGGATAATACATCTTTTAAATTAGTTGATCTTCTGCTTGTTATTTGAGCGTGTTCACTTAAGAAGGGTTTTAGATCTTTATCATCCCTTAGTATCTGCCAATATCTGTTGAAAATCTTTTTTATGTCGAACCATTTGTCATTATAGGTTCCAATACATCTGATGGTATTGTCTTCATTGAGGGATTTATCCATAAGTAGAGATTCTCTATTGATATTTTTGGCTCTACCATAGGCCTTCTTTAGTGTCTTTTTATTGTATCCACGTTCTTGGAATCTATTTTGTAGGTCCTTAGCCTCTATTTCAAATTGTTGTTCTTCTGAGCAATTTCTTTTAATTCTCAGATATTGCCCTACTGGGATTCCCGAAATCAAAGAATTAGGGTGACTACTTGTAGCGTGTAAAAGGCTATTAGTAGATGTTGGTTTCCTGTATGTGTTAGTTGTCAATTTACCACTTTCTTGTTTACAGATTTTCAAATCCAGAAAGGTTATAAATGTGTCATTGACCTCTGAGGTCAAATATAAACCCATGTCATTATTGTTCAATTTACTTATAAATTCTTGCAAATGTTCCTGAGTACCACTCCATAAGATTAACACATCAGCTATGTAACAAATCCAAAGGTCGACATCCTTTGTATAGTTATCCATGTTTTCATTGAACACTATTTGTTCTTCCCACCATCCTAGGTACAGGTTTGCATACATGGGGGCACATGCTGTCCCCATAGCTGTACCTCGTATCTGGTGATAGAAATTTTGTAGAAACACAAAATAATTATGTGTTAATACATATTGCGATAATTCCATTATGAATTAATTGTGTCTATCATAGAGAGTGCCTTTCTTCTGTAAAAAATATTTAGTTGCATCTAGGCCTCTCTTATGTTGAATGTTCGTGTACAACGATTCTATATCTTGTGACACTAGAAGTGTGTTTTTATTTGTATTCAATCCATTGATTTTCTTTAACACATCTTTAGTATCTCTCACATATGATGTCAATGACACCACATGTTCTCTTAATATGGAATCCAAATATTTACTAGATTTTTCTGTTATACATCCTATCCCAGACACTATTGGTCTGCCTGGTGGGTTGGAGGGATTTTTGTGGATCTTTGGAATAGAATAAAATGTGGCTATTTTGGGATTTTTTACATTGAGAAATTTCCATTCTTCTTTGGATAAGGTTTTAGTCATCAAACCTTGATCTAAAATACTTTTTAATTCTGTCAGGAATAATTCAGTTGGATCTTTAGGTAGTTTATTATAACATTCCTTGCTATTTAAAAGTCTCATGTTCTCTTTAACATAATCATCCCTATTAAGTATGACTAAATTTCTTCCTTTATCAGCATTTTTTATTATTATATCTTGGTGGTTCTTTAAATCCTTTAGAGCTTGTCTTTCACCTGTTGAGAGGTTTGAGTGAGTTGATCTTTTTATGGGTAATTCTTTCAAATCTCTCATTACATTTTGGACAAATAGCTCTATATTAGCACTGATGGAAAAGGGGGGAGTAAATTTGCTTTTTGGTTTAAAATTAGAAAATGGTCCACTTAATTCATCTGACTCATTTTCTGCCAGTAAGTATCTTAAATCATTCAATGTCTGTCTGTCTGACATATTTAATTGATTATTGTCTGACTTTCTTGAAAAAAAATTTTTTTAAAGCTAACTTACGTGCAAATAAATGTACATCCTTCACCCAATCAAAGATTTTAAAATTGTCTGTTGGAGAGAAATGTAGTCCCTTCTGTAATAGGGATATATGGTCTTCTGTTAATAAGAGGTGTGATAGATTAAAAATCTGCAGAGGATTTAATGTTTTTTTAATCTTTTGTGAGGTTTGAAGAGATTTGGGCCTTTTCTTACCTCTCCTGGTTTTGAAGCCTGATCTAAAAAACCTCTATTGTTTTTCTTGAATGCCTTTCCTTCTTTACTTAAACCTTGGTCATCCTTTTGTTCAAGATCTGACCATTCTGATTCTGATGTCAGTACCATATCAGATTTATCTTGTTGTATTTTAAATTGTCGTGATCTTCTAAATATATTACCTGACTGAAAATCATTAAGGTCTCTTTGAAATTTCTTTTGTTTTCTATCCATTAACATTCTCCTAAATTTCTCAATGTCTTTCTCCAAGTGGTTTTCTAAGTCTAAAAAAATCACTATTAGTCTTATATTCCTTGATTTTATCAACTTTAGTTTTTAATAATATCTCTGTCTCTTGTAGTTGCTGTTGTTCATATTCAAGTAAGAGGTTCATCAGTTCTTGTGAACATTTTAATAAGACTAAATCCCATTTCTTTATAAAATCCTCTGACAGATTTCTTATTGTGGGAAATCAATTTATTTTTTAAGTAATTTTCTAGACTCGCTACCTCCCACCATATCTGATATTGTTTTTTATATACTTTATTAAGTTCCAAAAATTCCAATTTGAGATTCGGTTCATTACTTATGTTAGTTTGGGGATTATTTGAAAATACTGTCTTTACCTCATTAGAACATGCTAATGGGTCCCATTTTTGGGATAAAACCCCCGACATATTATTAGTTTCCTTGTATTGATTACACCGGGCTACACCACAAGATAGAACTATGTTCATATACTTGATAAATAAAGAGAGATAGGTTTGGTGGCTCTAGATGTAATTAATGTAATGAACTTTTGCCACTAAGGGTCAAAAATACATATTAAACAATAAAGAGAAAATGAACCCTTTTATTTGCACACCTATGAATCTCTACAATGAAAGAGACCCAATTGATTAAAACTTAGCTTTTAATACATTATTTAAAAATGGATACTAAGAAGCTAAAAACTTAGATGCTGCAATGTTCTTCTCTGTACATATGTGTGGGATCTTCATCCCTCATAGGCATTTATTTATTTATTTTCAGGAAATATCATTTTATCCTCTTCCATATCCTCTCTTAAAGGAAAATGGCAAGTCTAAATTTAGACAGCTGGACATTTGCAAATCTGCACAATGAAGGAGCAGAAAGCTTCATTTTGACAGCAATAGAAAGAAAAGATGAGGACACTAATATAAGATCTGCATTTAGAGACCTAAATAAAAATCTAAAAAAGCAAGTGAAAATAGTATGGGAATTAATTTATTGGCACTAATAAAACATATACATAGCACAATAAGGTATACAATGAATACAGCACATCTTTAATAGTTGTGTAATTATAACATAACTATTATTATGTCTATTATAATCTTTATAAAAACACATTTTATTTTATACATGTATTTATAAAAAGATCACTTAATGGGTATTGAATAGAGTAGCTCACTAGATAACCTTTTTATGTTCTGTGGCACAATAGTTATAAAATCCTTGCATCTATACTCTCAAAATAAAATCAGAAGAGAGATGTATTTTGACTAAAACATATGGGGAAATGGAATAAAATAAATATTCTGGGATATAATAGCACCTTATGTAAGACCATATATTCCTTCTCTGAAAATCTGTGAGACAAAGAAATATAAATATGACTAGAGATACCCCTCTTATGATCTTGATGAAAATTTGGAACTTATACCTTCCATAAGATAAATAATACACTCAATATTAATGTATATATCAATAATAAAAATATGTGAATCTATGGACATTTAGGAAATTATATCTAACATATCTGATTACCTCATACTGGGTAAATAATGTATAAGATTTGATTCTTCATTTTGTAATAATAATAAAAATCCTTTTCTTTGGAATTTTTAAGCATCCACGACTAAAAAAATATTCGATGTCACCTAAAAAGGTGGAATAAACCTCACTTGTTATACCATACTTGTCCACACTACCCCCTTACTTGCAAAGAGTTAAAGGGTAACTATAACAACCAATCTGACTATAAATAGGAGGCTCCGTTGAGGTCATCGCCTTCCCCTTTGAAAAAGTCACACCCATGTGACAAAAAGTGTGTCTGGGTTGCGTCTGATGTCAGACGCCGATATTGTAAACAGTCAACACGTTCAGTGCAGCTCCGTGAATTTAAAGATTTCTGTTACTGCTTCACTGTGTCCTAATTTTAGTACATGGGAGAGCCTGGTACTAAAGGTCTTACTCACTGGCAAAACATTGACTGATTCCACAATCCCTAAAGCGAAGGCTTTATAACTGAGATAAATGGTGGATGAGAAAATAAGCAGGACAGAACAATGGAAGCAAATATGTGGGGGTAGTCTGATTAAGGACAGTTCACCCTATAGAGATATATATCTTCCTGTAATTGCAGTACCAGCTAAAAAACATCTAATGTATTAAACACCCAATATATGTACTCTAGAGAAATTTTAGATAATAAGAGGACACTTTAATATACCAAGTGAGAGTAGAAAGGTGTGATAGATACACAAGGTATTGAATCACAACCTCTGGTGTAAGCTTGAAATAAATTTAAGGATTCAAGAATCTTGAATATATAAAAATATGATATCTCTTAAAAGTTAACAGATATATATATATATACATGAAAGAAGTTACAAGAAATTACAAAATATATTTTAAGCACTGATTAAGATAAGACAAGAGAGACCTAGCTTGTTTCGATTGATCTCTCATGAATTAACCATATACTTGTCTTAGGTGCAAAGAATAATGGAGTCAATATTACATGTTTTTAAGGAACTATTTCCAATTCCCTTGATTTTAAATACCTTTTTAATCAACGTTGTCTCCAAATAATTTAAATAAAACTTTATTATTTTGTTTTCTCTAGTTCTTTATTGAGTATATTGAAATAGGTGTTATGCACCAAGAGAAAAAAATATTACTTCCCAATACTAATACATTTTATTATTAATATTACTTAATTACTTAATAATTAATTATAAAAAAAAAAAATATATATATATATAAATATATATATATATATATATATATATATATATATATATTTATTTTTTAAGATATATGCTTAGCTCTTTAAGTTTTAATGTATGCCAATTAAAAAGAACAAATTGATTGATTAATTCATTTAAGGAAAAAAATACAAATGACTGTTCTTTAGTTTTTGCATTGATGACAGGTCAAAACAATATGTACAATAAAAAAAAAACATTATATCTTACACCTGTATTTACAATGACAGATTACAATGCCAGACAACACAGAAGACAAGAATGAATGGAAAAGAAGGATGGCAATGGATAGAGAACAGAAGCAAAGATGGAGATATGCAAAGTCCCCCAAGACTTCCTGATTAAGAGAAGAAGACCGACAGAGACTTCTAAATAAAAGAAAAATGAGTAAAAAGGGACAAACCAAGTATGACGGAGCTTCCAAGAAAAGAAAAAGTAATCAAAAACATGTCTGTGAAACATTGCCTAATGACCCAATATTGCCTCATAACACCATTGTTGATACACATGAAAGGAATGTTGATATACACAGTGATAGTGATATCTATGTTCAGAAAGCTCAGGATAGTCCTTTATTTAGAGCACTTACAGTAGACACTCATTATTGTAGATTACTCAATAAGGTTTGTCAGTTTTGTGGGGCCTATCATTTTCTAAAGGAAAGACCAACTGATGGAGAGTTTATTAGTTGCTGTCAGAAAGGAAAGGTAAGACTTTCACAAAGGAACACATTTCCTGAATATTTACAAAGTATCATGAGCTATCCAACATTTTCATATTATAACAATGGGTGCAACAATAGCTGAAAATTTGCCAGGACATGGTCCTTACTGTTTTAGAGTACAAGGACAAATTTACCACCGAACTTCACATTTACACCCACAAGAAGGAGAGCAAAGGAAATTTGCCCAGTTATATGTCATAGATACAATGGAAGCTGTTGAACAACGGCTGATGCTTCCTGAAAATAAACAATGTTTGAGAATAGTCTTTGAACAGCTGGATAAAATTATGGCCAACAATCCATATAGTCAAGCATACAAAACATTAGCAGAGGTTGAAAAAGAACAACAGGCACATGCTCAATTAAATCGATTGCCAATGGCAAAAGTAAATATGGTTCTGAAAAGATGTTATAATTTACCAACAGTAAATGAGGTTGCAATGGTGTTTAAAAATGAGGATGGTGAACCACCTTTTCAGCGGGATATTAGAATATATACTCGCAATGAACAGCAACCTTTTATAAACATCAATATATTAAGTTGTAATTTGGATCCAATGACATATCCCATTTTCTTTCCAAATGGTGAGCCAGGATGGCAACCAAAATTACAATTGCAAAGTTATCCCAATAGTAAAGTTTGTGTTAGAAATAATATTTCTATGCTGGAATATAAAGTGGCACAAACTGCTATTCGGGATAATTTTAATCCTATTTTATGAGGGGTAAACTCACACAACAATGGATTATTGATTCCTATCTACAGGTCGAAGCAAATAATCTAAATTGTATCACATTTCCACAAAACAACCTTTGCATAGAACAATATTGTGGATTGTTTGATTATGTAGTGGAACTGGCCACCAACAGAGACCATCCAGCTGGAAGAGCAATCATATTGCCATCCACTTTCCAAGGATCTCCTCGCAATATGCGATAAAGATAAAATGATGCCATGGCTATTGTAACAAAATTTCGAAAACCAGATTTATTCATTACATTCACATGTAATTCACAATGGCCAGAGATCAAGGAAAATTTGAATCTTGGCCAATATACTTCTGACCGACCAGATTTAGTGGCGAGAATATTCAAAATAAAACTAAATTCATTAATACATGATGTAGCTAAAGCACATTGATTTTGAAAATGTGTGGCTTTTGTTTATACCATTGAATTTCAAAAAAGAGGCCAGCCACATGCACACATACTTTTAATCCTGCAAGAAAAATATAAATTGAATACTACAGAGAGAGTGGATTCAGTAATTACTGCTATATTGCCACATCCAGAAAAATATTCAAAATTTTATGAGATTGTAACCCACAGAATGATTCATGGTCCATGTGGAGATATCAATCCAAATTCACCATGTAGGGAAAATAAAAAATGTACAAAAGATTTCCCAAAACAATTTCAAATGCAGACTTATGCAAATTGTGATTGCCACCCTTTGTATACAAGAAGAAAAGGACAAACTGCTATTATTCGTGGCCAGAAGGTCGATAATATGTAGTTCCATACAATCCACATTTTCTGATGAAGTACAATGCACACATGAATGTGGAAGCTTGCACTTCTATCAAGTCAATCAAACATGTGTATAAATATATATACAAAGGATTTGATGCAGCAACTGTTGTTGTGCAAGGTGCACAAAATGAACAAGACAATCCAAATTTAAAGGCAAGCTTTCAATTTATTTAGATGCTCGCTATGTCAATGCTCCTGAAGCAATTTGGTGTTTTCTGAAATTTGAGATGCATGATCGGTATCATGCTGTCTATCAATTAGCTATACATCTGCCACAAATTCAATTTGTTTGCTTTACTGCAGGGAATGAAAGAAATGCCTTAGCCCAATATGAACATAGAGCAACAACACTTATGGCTTGTTTTCAATTAAATTGCCAGGACTAAGGACATACAATTTTTATACATTGAGATTCCATATCACTATGTGTTTGTAAATGGCCAATGGCAACAACAAAAAAAAGATAATCAAAAAATTATCCAAAAAATATTTACTGTTAGTCCAAGAGACATTGAACGTTTCAGTTTAAGATTACTTCTTTTACATGTTCCCGGTGCACAAAGTTATGAACATTTACGCATAGTGAATGACATAGTTTATGATACTTTCCAATTAGCTGCAAGACATCAAAACTTCATAGCAGATGACACGGAATGGGAGAATTGTCTTGAAGAAGCAGCAGCACTATGTCAAATGCCATAGCAAATGAGAGAACAATTTGCATTCATTTGCATGATTTGCAATGTTCCTGATGCATTAGCTTTCCAGGACTTATAGATTAAATACAGTTTGAAGACTATGACACTGAACTTCAAAACCAAAAAACACAAGAAAAACTTGCAACTTTAAATAATTTACAATTGTAAGCTTTTACAGATGAGGAAATGGTCAAAGACGGTTATTTCTATCTGGATGGCCCTGGTGGATCAGGAAAAACCTATCTGTATAATTGCTTGATGAGTTACATTCGAGCACAGCGTCAAACAGCACTGCCATTTGCAGAACTGAAATTGACGCACTTTTATTAAAAGTGGATTTAAACTGCCAGTTCCCATTCTGGAAATATCAGTGTCGGATATTTGACTGAATTCTTTCCAAGCAAAAAAATGTCAAAAAGTAAACAAATTATCATAGATGAGTCAACAATGATGTTGTGTCATGACTTGCAATGTATTGATAGATTATTAAAATAAGTGATGGATAATGATTTGCCAATTGGTGGATTTTAGGCTAACATTACCTGTTGTGCCACACGGAAATAGGACTGACATTGTCGAAACATGTAACAGACAAGTAAACTGTGGAAAATATTTACACACCTGAAATTAGAAGTAAATATGGGATCTGAAGGCCAAAATGAATTAAATAATTGGCTAATTCAAATTGGAGAAGGAAAACATTCACAAATAAATAATCTACTTGATGATACCATTGAAATTCCATCACAAATGATTTGCAAGGAATTACTCATATCTGCAAACTTTCTTAATACTATCAATAACGAGGATTACTCAGACATTGCAAACAAAGTGATATTAACTTCAAAAAATATTCATGCCTTGAATCTAAATAACAACATTTTTAAATTCATCAATGCTTCCAAAAAAAATATTACAGTGCCAATTCAGTTCTGGCTGATGACAAAGACAGTGAATCTAACTTTAGTATAGAATTTATCAATTCTTTAACACCATCTGGAATGCCACCACATGTTTTGAAAAAAAGGGGCAATTGTTATGCTACTGAGAAATATGAATCCCAAAAAAAGGACTTTGTAATGAGACCATATTAATTGTGCAGGATTTAAAAGATAATGTCATACATGCAAAAATTATGACTGGTACCCATAAAGGTGGATGAGTTTTTATACCAAGAATTGATTTGGCTCCATGTGATAGTGGTTAGCCTTTTGTCCTTCAAAGGAGACAATTTCCCGTTATCATGACATTTGCCATGACATAAATAAATCCCAAGGACAAACGTTTAAGTCTGTGGGTATTTTTTTTACAGGAACCTGTATTTGCACATGGACAACTCTTTGTTACTTTTTCAAGGTGCACAAATCCAGATGACATTAAAGCTTATATTGAAGAAACCCCAAGTCAGGGTTATTTATTAGAGGATGAACACATTTTTACAAAAAACATTGTGTACTATGAGGTTCTGTAAACCTAGAGAAGAGTGGTTTTATTTGAGGACCAAATTTTATGTCACTCTGGCTTTTTTTTTGGGGGGCCACTATTTCACTAAGAAACTTTATAAAATGTAAAAAAACATAGAGAACATTGGTATATAGACTAACTTTTATGTCTGGCCATATCACTATTTCACATAGGAAACTCTATGTGCCATTTTCAAGAACTACAAGAATAACAACAAAAAGTTAAAAAAAACAACTGCAAAGACTAAGTAACATATTTGAATGTGTTTGAAGTCACCTTTTCACATGATTGGCCGCACAAAACAGTTATGTGGCATTTTTGTACAATTCCAGGTAAAATGTTAGTATATTAAGTTACTGTTTCAGATGTTATTATTGCATTTTAAAAGGTGTGGAAAGTTTTTTCATTGTATATAATTAAGGATTTATGTTAGTACGAGGATAGCCATTTGTTCACACATTTAAATGTATCATTAAATACATAATATTGATCCAGGGAGTAATCCAATAACCAGTTACTGGGGTCAGGAAGGAATTATTTTTTTCCCCTTTGATACAATTGGCTAGGTTTTAGTGGGGGGGTTTACGATTTGCCTTCCTCTGGATTCAATACCTATGTGGTTTACCAGTACTTGAACTAAAAGTTGCATGTTACAAAGCATATATATTGGTTTAAAATACTTATTCATAGAAAGTTGACCTATTGTTATGTTACTCATGCATAGCTCAGAATTTAAAATGTTAGTGTTGTTAAAAAAATTGGTTGACCACTGTTTCCAATATAATCTGCATGTTACAAAGTATTATGTAATGGTTTACAATACGTATTCATACAAACTTCATCCATTGTTATATTATTCCTGCATACATGAGAATTACAGTGGTTACTATTGTTAAAAAGTAGGAGTCGACATGGATTTATGAGGGATAGATGATGTCAAACAAATCTAATTAGTTTCTATGAGGAGGTTAGTAGGAACCTGGATCAAGATAACTCGTGGATGTAGTCTTTTTGAAATTTGGAAAGGCTTTTGATACAGTGCCACATGGGAGACTATTGTGCAAACTAAGAGATAAAGGAATTGCAGTAAATATCTGCTCATGGATTGAGAGCTAGCTAAAAGACAGGAAGCATACTCAGATAGGACTAATGCGGTAAGTGCGGTTTCTCAGGGTTCAGTATTAGGTCCTCTCCTTTTTAACATATTTATTAATGACTTAGAGGTGGGATTGGAGTGTGGTGTCCCCATTTTCGCTGATGACACAAAGTTGTGCAAGGTAATTAAATCAGATAATGATGTGCTTTCCCTCCAAAGGGATTTACATAAAATTGAGGAATTGGCATCTAAATGGCAGATGAGATTTAATACTAATAAATGTAAAGTTATGCATCTGGGAAGGAAAAATAGCCATGCAATTTATAATCTTAATGGAGAAAATCTAGGTGTATAAGATATTGAAAGGGATTTGGGAGTGCTTGTGGACAACCATCTGGGTAACACTGCTGAAAGCCAAGCAGCAGCTACAAAGGCAAATAAAATATTAGCATGTATTAAGAACAGTATAGAAGTAAGTGAAGCAAATATAATTCTGCCACTATACAAATCTCTAGTACGCCCTCATTTGGAATATGGAGTACAATTTTGGCCACCACTTCATTAAAAGGACATTTTAGAGCTGGAAACGGTACAGAGGAGGGCAACAAAACTAAAAAGGGGAACGGAGGGGCTAAGTTAAGAAGAAAGACTAACCAAATTAAACGTATTTTCTCTAGAAAAAAGCTGTCTAAGAGGAGATATGATTATCTTATATAAATACATCCAGGGTCAGTATAAAGATTTGTCAAGGGAGCTTTTTGTGCCAAGAGGTTTTCAGCTGACAAGAGGACATCCCTTGAGGTTAGAAATAAAAAGATTCCACCTTAAAGAAAGAAAAGGGTTCTTCACAGTAAGGCTGGTTAATCTCTGGAATTCTCTACCAGAGGAGGTGGTGACAGCGGATTTGATGGATAACTTTAAAAGGGGACTGGATTTATTTCTAATTAAAAAGGGAATTCAGGGTTATCATGGATAGTTAGAGAGACAGTATTGATCCAGGGAGAAATCCGATCGCCAGTATCTGAGGTCAGGAAGGAATTTTTTTTTCTTTGAGACGATCAAGTCTCACTTGTTTTTTTTTTTCTATTTGCCTTCCTCTGGATTAATCAATAATAAAAAAATAACTAAAAATAATTGATTAATAATTAATTAACAACTACTTAATTAATATTTAATCTGCATATTGCAGTTTAGAAGAGATCTTAAAAGGTAGAACTTGATGGACTGAAATAATTATTTCAACCTTAATTAATATGTAAGTTGAATGTTAAAAAAAATATTTACCGTATATACTTGAGTATAAGCTGAGTTTTTCAGTCCTTTTTTTAAGGCTGAAAAGGGCCCCCTCGGCTTATACTCGAGTCACCCCCCCATGTTTCTCTTTCCCCCATGTCTCTCTTTCCCCCATGTCTCTCTTTTCCCCCCGTGTCTCCCTCCCCCTGTGTCTCTCATTCCCTCCCCCCTCCCTTATCATCCTCACCCCCATCCTCATCCTCAACCCCCATCCTCATCCTCAACCCCTCATCCTCATCACCGCATCCTCAATCCCCCATCCTCATCCTAAACCCCCTCCTCATCCTAAACCCCCCTCCTCACTTTAGCCCCCTAATTACCTCCCCCTCTCCCTTTCCCCTCACTTACCGTCCATCTGCAGCCACTGCTCCTCCTCTCCTCCGCGCTCCTTCCAGCTGCATCTTGACCCGGCCAATGACGTGAAGCGCATCCTCAACTGGTGCAGTACTTAGGCTGCAATGAGGCACGCAGGACTTAGGTGACTACCAGAGTTGCAACTGCGAGACAAGCTCGTAACTAAAAAAAAAACATAAAAATAAACAAAAGAATAAAAAAAAAAAACACTCAGACACAGTACAGGGGGAGAGCCAGAAACACTGGGAGTGAGGTTGCAAGCAAATTTAAACCATATTTGTAGATTTTCAGCATTCAAAAATCGGCTAAGCGAAGAAAAAAATGTCGGATGAAAAACGTAAAAATTATCAAACGTCATGAAAACGAGGCTCAGCAACGCCAGGCATGCAGGACTTAGAAAATACACGCCGTTGAACACAGTAACACACACAAACAAAGCAGGACTTTGGCGAAAACACTAACACACGAACACTAACAGTGCAAGACTGTAAAGACAATCAACAAGCAAGTAACACACCCGAACAACTCAAATCCACGTACCCGATCATTGCGAGGAACGTAATATCGTCCATTTTAGAGTAACCAAGTGCGTAACTCTATAAGACTGCGCTCTACACCATGAAATGTCAGGGAAACTGGTAAACTGCGCATGCGCAAGTTTGACCTCGAGCATGCACTATATAAATACTGCAAACCTTCCAGAATTTTCTCACTTTCTCCTCAAATACTCAACTGTGTAGCTGCACGTTATCAGAGGACGCATTTTATTAAGAGATTATTGATTTTCAACCAATACATTGCAAGATAATAGTTAAAATATTCATATTTATTAATGTATTGATAACTAGATAAAAAAAATTAAATTACTATAACATCATTTAACACATGCTAATCATTAAAGACATGTTAAGTTAACTATATTATTTTTATAAAATAAATAAAAAGATAACAGGTAAAGCATTATTACTCAATTGATGTAACTGAAAAAATATATATTTTTCATATAAATTAATTAAAACATTGTACGCTGTATATGTTTGTATTGTATAACATATAGTCCTTATACAAATCTGAATTCACAATTTGCAGTTGTCTCTCTATTTTACACTGCCACACAATTTGCTGCCGCTGCCTGTTCATTAACAGACTCACACATGGCCGTGATGTAAAACACAGCAAATTAGAAGGATGCTTTACACTATGTTACATTAAATTAATTGTTTGGGGATTTATGAAGTTACCATATTATTCATAGTAAAATCAATAATTTATTTAATTACAATTAACAAAACTATTTTACATACTACATTTTAGGATCATCTACTTCACAGAAATGCTCAATTGACTCTTTATGATTTCTAAATACATAGAAAGATAAGAGGTAAACACTTAATAATCATTTATTTAGTCCCTGATTAATTATTATAAAAAAATTATATATATACTGTATGTATATATATGTTATGCCCAGGTAATTCAAAACATTGTAAGCATAGTCATTAATTACTTTATGAAAATAGTATACTTATAATCTTCCATACTTTACAGGTGTCTGTCAAAATAACTGGACAGAGACGTACCTTATAACTAGCCGGTACAGTATATTTCATTTACCTATACCATAAACTCATAAGTACACATATTATTTCTTTTAACAGCACTAATGAAAAAGGTGCACAAATCAATGCCCTCCTTCTCACCTCACCTGTGTATTTTGGTCCTGAGTTCCTTTTCTTCCCCCCTCTCACTACTCTGTGCACTTTCCACCCCTCTCCCTCCTCTGTGTCTCTTGCTCACCCTCTCCACTCCCCACCCCCCTCTCCCTCACCTGTGTCTCTTCCCACCCCTTTCCCTGCCATTTATATGATCCACCCCCTACTCTGTGTCTCTTCCCCCCTCTCCTTCCCCTGTCTCTCTTCACCATACTTAAACATCCCCTATGTCTCTTCCCTCCTCTCCGTACTCTGTATCTCTTTACCCCCCCTTTATCTTCCCTGTGTCTCCACCCCACCCCCTCTCCCTCCACTGTGTCTCTTTGCCCTCCTCTCTCCCTCCCCTGTATTTCCAGAAACCAGATTTACTTATTATATTTACATGTAATCCTCAATAACCAGAAATTATTGATAATTTTAAACATGGTCAAAATGCTTCAGATAGACCAGACTTAGTGGCTCGAGTATTCAAGATCAAATTATCAGCCTTAATACATGACATAACCATTACTAACTTACTTGGCTTATGTTTATACCATTGAATTCCAGAAAAGAGGCCTTTCAGTAATTACTGCTGAACTACCACATCCAGAAAGACATGCCACACTATATGCAATTGTAACACATCGTATGATTCATGGCCCATGTGGACAGAGAAATCCACAATCACTGTGTATGAAAAATAACAAATGCACAAAGGATTTCCCAAAAGATTTTAGAGATCAAACTTTTGCAAATAGTGATGGGTATCCTTTGTATAGGTGAAGAAAAGGTACAAAGGCCATAATTTGAGGAAAAGATGTAGATAACACGTATGTGGTGCCATATAATCCACATCTCCTAATGAAATACAATGCACACATAAATGTGGACGCTTGCACTTCCATTAAATCAATTAAATATGTGTACAAATATATTTATATGCTGCAACTGTTGTGATAAAAAGTGGACCAAATGAACAAGAAAATGAGTGCATGATGAACTGACATCTCATGTAGATGCTCACTATGTCAGTGCGCCAGAAGCAATGTGGCTGCTTCTGAAATTTGAAGTGCATGATCGCTCACATGCAGTATATCGATTAGCTGTACATTTGCCACAAAGACAATTAGTTTACTTTCATAGTGGCAATGAAGAAAATGCTCTCGCACCAATTGTACATCGACAAACCACACTTACTGCTTGGTTTATCCTAAATTCCAAAGATATTGAGGCAAGGGAATACTTATACAATGAGATTCCATATCATTATGTTTTCATCAATGGCAAATGGAAACATAGACAAAAGGGTGGTAATAAAATGATTACCAAAATGTATGCAGTAAGTCCCAGAGACATTGAACGTTTCTGCATATATTTACTACTTTTAAATGTTCCGGGTGCACAACGTTTTTAAAGAATTGAGAACTGTCAATGACACAGTTTATGACACCTTTCAATTAGCTGCATGCCATAGAAGCCTTCTAGCTGATGACACAGAATGGGAGAGATGTCTAGAAGAATCAGCTCTATTTAAAATGCCATGCCAGATGCGGGAACAGTTTGCATACATCTACATATTTTGCAATGTTCCAAATGCACTGGCTTTGTTGGAAACATTTAAAGCACATATGTATGAAGATTTCTTGCAAAGGTACAATGACTCCATAGCTGAATTAAAAGCATTCATGGAAATTCAAGAAGTGTTTCTATGTCATGGATTAAGTTGTGCAACTTTTAATCTCCCAGATCCAGGAATTATTGTTGATATCAACTTGGACGACTATGACGCTGATGTTGAGAAACACAAAACAGAAGAAAAAATTGCAACTTTAAATGATTTGCAATTGAATGCTTTCAATGCAATACAACAAGCAGTAAATGATGACATGCTGAAAGAGCATTTTTTTTAATCTAGATGTTCCGGTGGATCTGGAAAAACTTATCTCTATAATTTGTTGATGAGTTCAATTAGAGCTAAATGTGAAATTGCTCTTCCCTTTGCAACCACTGGAATTGCTGCACTAATGTTAGAAGGTGGCAGAACAGTACATAGTGGATTTAAGCTTCCAGTTCCAATATTGGAAACATCAGTGTCCGATATTAGAATAAAATCATCTCGAGCCACTAAGTTTAAAAAGTCCAAAATAATTATCATAGATGAGGAAACTATGATGTTGTTACGTAAGTCATGAGTAATGATTTGCCTTATGGGGGCAAAGTCATGTTACTAGGAGTACATTTCAGACAAACATTACCTGTGGTTGTACATGGCAATCGCATGGACATTGTGGAAGCATGTATAAAGTCAAGTTCACTATGGAAAGAATTTACACACCTTAGATTAGAAAAAAATACGAGATCTGAAGGCCACCATGAATTCAATGATTGGCTAATTAAAATTGGCAAAGGATAAACAGACATAGTAAACAGTTTACCTGATTATACTGTGGTAATACCAGCAGAAAATGTTTGCAAAGATTCACTCATATCAGCAATCTTCCCAAATGCAATAACCCCAGAACATGCATCAGAGCTTGCAAAAAAAGTAATCTTAACATCAAAAAATAAAGATGCTTTGGATCTCAAAAACAACATTTTAAAATTAATTGATGCACCACAAAAAAATGATCACAGTGCTGATTCTATTCTAGCTGATGACAAAGAGAGTTAATCTAATTAACTCCCTCTGGAATGCCACCACATGTTTTGTAGCTCAAAAAATGAGCATTTGTCATGTTACTGAAAAATATGAACCCCACATAGAAAAAACAGAAAATCAGGGTGAATTATTAAATTATGGCAGAGTATTTACTAAAAATATTGTCTACTATGAGGCTTTGTTAATTCTAAAACACAAAAAGAAATATATGAAGATCGTAAAAAATGCAAACCAAAAAAAGTGGTGACTTCCTAAAGAATACATTTAACATCTGTTGGACTATTTCTCTATGTACCTGTGAGGAATTGACTCTGCTGGGTTTTGAACCCTGGTCCCCAGGCTGCTGAACCTCTTCCCTACCACTGCGCCAGCCTGCCTTTGTGAATTTCCTTGAGATCTGATAAACCCTGACTCTGCTAGCAATAGTATCAGTGACTAGTCTCTCAGCTGTGTCTGGTCAGGTGTCTGGTCCTTGGCCTATATAAGGGACTTCCTGTCTATGTACCTTGCCAGATTATTGTGGTTCCTGTTCCCTTCAAAAAAACTTGTTCCTGTTTCACCTACAAGTTGCTGAATTGGATCATTGCTGACCTAGGCTGCTGGTCTCCAAAACCTTGTGATTCCTATATCATTACAGTACCAGTCTCAAGAAATGCAAAAAACATACAGACCAGTGGTTTAACTTTGAGCACAAACTTTTATGTCATTTGGACTCTTTATAGAGGACCACTCTTTCACATATAAAGCTGTATGTACCATTCTCAAGAACTGAAAAAAAACATACAGAACAGTGGTTTTATTTTAAGGACGAACTTTTAAGTCACTTGGACTCTTTGTAGAGCACCACTCTTTCACATAAAAAGCTGTATGTTCTCAAGAATTACAAACAAAAAACAAACAGTGGTTTCATCCCAATGACAACATTATTTGTCTACTGGTCTCTTTTTAGAGGACTCCTAAATGATATAAGAAGCAACAACAACAAAAAAACTGACAAAGCATATGCCATCCCTTACTATTTGCATTGTCTGTATTTAACAGTCTCTGTATTTGAAATGTGTTTATACAGTTGTTAGAGGTTTCATTCATTCTGATGTTACATTAAGTTTTACTTTCTACAAACTTTTTTTTTATTTCCTCTCTATTGATCCAGGGAGTATGTATATATTTTGTTTGCTTCCCTCATTTAAACATCTGTTAAATAACATGTAATACTTACTACTTTTAGTCAATGTATTTAAAGTTGATTTCTACATGTATTTCAAGTTGCTTTCTACAGTTGTAATGTGTTTGATTACATTGGATGTATTTACACCTTTTATAATTTGAATATATTAATATGCTTTAAAAACAAGTTTAAACTGTCTAATAATATTGAGTTCAATTATCACTTGCATTGTATGTTGTTATGACATTCTTGGATTGTTTTTTATTATGAGGTTTAATGTATGTATTTAGTGCTTTTGAAGTTTTCATGTATAATTACAGACATACTATTGATCCAGGGAGTAATCTTATCACCATTTTCTGGGGTCAGGGAGGAATTTATTTTTTCCCCAATTGAGACAATGTGATTCAATAAAACAAAATACATATGTGTTAAAATACATGTAATGTTTTACAATGCTTTACAAAGAAAGTTGGTTTCTGAGTGGGTAACAGATATTACTATACAACTTGCCCGTTACAACAATAAACACATTAATTACTAAAACAATATTTTGTTGTCCTTTTTCAAACATATCGATTATTACATGGAAAAAAAACAAATATTAAAAACAAAACAAATAAAATAAAAAGGGTAAAACACTCGCATTGGGTGGCAAACAGCATTTCTAAGCTACAAATTTAACTCCCTTCATTTTTGATGGGCAAGTTCCAAGTATATATATATTTAGAGATATACATATGAACATGATCAATTAATTAGGGTCGTAAATCCTGATTTAGAAACCGGCAATGGAAACAAAGATCTTCATCATTATGTCACGAGTTACGATAGGACCCACATTCCAGAAATATTGCAATATTGATAAAGCCGTAAATATGATATTCTATTACATATGAATTCCATTATATGTATGAACACATTGATTGCTGGGATAGATATAACACGTAAATTAAACATGAAATAAAGTATTTTATATTGACGATTTGCGAGCTTGAGAGTGTTGTGCTATTATTTCTAAGACCTAACATCACTTTCCCTTTTAATAAAGGTACAGTAGTGTGTGTATATGTGAATTTAAAGTGCTCTGGACATGTCTTTAAGCCCTTTGCAAGTCCTCCTTGGTACCCATAACCTGTGGTTTGACTTTTGACATTTGCGGCCTTGGCGGATTGGTTAGCAAGGGGGACTAAGAGCAATTGAATAGCGATTTGCGATTTTAGAGATCCTAACTCTTGCGGCCATGAACCATTAAAGGCTTAGAAGGGTCTTAACTTGTGATCTAAACCATTGCAAGGAATTCGGAGGCCAGAGCCCGTAACAAAAAGAGGCCAATTGAATAGCAAAAAAATGTACAGTCTCCATTTACGAAGCCCGGATCTCCTGATGCCTCAATTGAATGAGGCTCATCATGAACATCATATTTACACCCCTAACTGATGGTGCTGAGCATATTTGTTAAGTTTTTCCCCTTCAATTGTTGATAGGGAAATCCAATGGTAACAGCATTAGAGAATCAAACACAAACACCAAAGTCTAATAATGGTCTATGGCCATTTTAAAAATATAGAACCTAGTGCATATTTGGTCTATCTCCGTTTACCAAACGTTATATAGCTTTGGTCCTCTTAAGAAAAATCTTCTCCTTATTGACTACAGTCTCATAGATTATCTTTAGAACCACTCAGAGTTCATTAGTGTCTGTCCAAAATGGCCTATTTCAGGCTCTCTGCAATGCTAGGGATTTTACTTTCCCTGTCTCATCTCCACTTCCTGATTAGCGCTCATGTGACTCTAGCTTGCGTCCTACGTAATGACGCACATTCTAACCTACACCTGCACAAATTATTTTATTAGGTTTACAATATATATGAATACAGCTATGTGGCAATATTTTTATACCTATATTAAGGAACATTAATGTTAAAACTATTGGGGATCTATTGTGGGTTTATTCTAATACTGACCTATTACCACAGAAGGCTGACATTCAGATTTTGTTAGTACCTATCTAGATTTGAGGCTTGGGAACAATTTGTTGTATTCCATATTTTATACTGTTGATAAAGTTTTCAACAGTATTCAGTAAAGCAATATTTGGCATATTTTTGATATATGATATAATATGGCATTAGATTTTCTTTCTATATGTTTCCCAATTATTTCTCCACCTATGGTTAATCCGTGTTGTAAGCAGAGAATGTGGTTACCATGACGACAAGAGCACTATAAAGGGCCGATTCAAATGTTTACGCCCCTTCCCCCTATGACAAAGACGTATAGGACGAGGAAAAATCGCCAGGCGTAGGTTAGAACGTGAGTCATTAGGTAGGACGCACGCTAGAGTCACATGAGCGCAAGTCAGTCCCGAACATTGCAGAGAGCCACAAATAGGCCATTTTGGACAGACATTAATGAACTCTGAGTGGTTCTAAAGATAATCTATGAGGAGAAGGTTTTTCTTAAGAGCACCAAAGGTATATTTTGGTAAACGGATATAGACCAAATATGCACTATCTTTAAAATGGCCATAGACTGGACACCAAAAAACGATTGTGGCATACTATCTCATGACTACCTCTTAAACTCTCCAGTATCCAAGTAACAAGATCCAGAGATATATTAGATTTTGTTATTCTGTCCTAAGTTAAGAGCAATGATAGTTACTTTTTGTCTCAGTAATCTATACTGGTACATAAAGACAAGTAAAGAACCACCTAATTCCTAGTGTATGGAATCAGTAAGTGGGTTTATGTATTGATTTTTGTCTCCAGTACTGCATTTTATCCTATATATGCCCAAATATGTGTACTCACATTAAGTAACTTTGAAATGAATAAGAGGCAGACCAGCCCATAACATATGTGGTAAAGGCAATAAATGCCAAGAACTTTGTTGCCAAAGGAGCAAATCAGTGCATTTGTTTTTAAATTGTAAATTGTAATAGTTTTTATTTGTCGTTCCCTATATTGAATAAAAGTTGTCATAATATTAGAAATATTAGAAATTATTCCCTATTGTCTGTGTAATGATTGATGGAGTGGTAAACACTCATGGGAAACTAACTCCCTAGATTGTACTATGTTGCCAGAAGGTTTTCAACTGACAAGAGGACATCCTTTGAGGTTAGAAGTAAAAAGATTTCACCTTAAGGAAAGAAAAGGGTTCTTTGCAGTAAGGGTGGTTAATCTGTGGAATTCTCTACCAAAGGAGGTGGTGACAGCGGATTTGATAGATAACTTTAAAAGGAGACTGGATTTATTTCTAATCCAAAATGGCATTTAGGGTTATCCTGGATAATTAGAGAGAGAGAGTATTGATCCAGGGAGGAATCCGATCCCCAGTATCTGGGGTCAGGAAGGAATATTTTTTCCCTTTGAGATGATTGGCTAAGTTTCACTTGTTTTTTTTTTCTGTTTGCCTTCCTCTGGATCAATTAATTAACAACTAATCTAAATATTGCAGATCAGAGGAGATCTTAAAAGGTTAAACTTTATGGACTGAAAGTCTTTTTTCAATCTCAATTACTATGTAACTATTTAACTATATGTGGACCAGACCAGTACCATATCAGTCTGTTCTAAATTATTTGATGGATTTACACCCAACAAACAAGGCAATTTGAGGGTAAGTCTGCACCTTTAACATCTTTAATATCTGGTGTTGAACATGCATAACTGAAGATTAACATAACCTCATTATCCTTTATTTTCCAAGCCTAGAGTTACTCTGCCCCGTATGTACAGGGAGGATCACATCAGCACTGAAGAAGAGATCTGGAAGGGAGTATGATGCAGCCTTCACAATAGTCTAAGTAGAGGAGAGAATAGCATGTCTAAATCAATAGGTAACTATAAAACTTTGTAGAGTATGTGAGCATACACATCCTATGGGTATACAAGTAACATCATGTAACATATGTCACATGACATCTGCATTGTAGTCTGCATTTGAAGCTTTACATATATTATCTAGATTATGCATGAGGTGATTTGTTCCCCCAGGACATGTGCGCTGTGGATCTTTATTAGTTTGGACCACTTACGCATTACGTGTGGGATGTATTCTGGGTATTGAAAGGTAGGCCTCCATTAATGGAGTTGTTATTTATTTTTCGCTCAGCATACATGCACATGGTTTTCCACAAATAGTTACAACGTAGTTCACATTGATGTAGTAGTTGTTCTGTTGCTTTACACATTGTTTTTCTTTGTGTATGTTGTTAAATGATGAGTTAATACATGGCAGCAGTTCTGTAATGGCAATATGATGTGATTACATAATATCCACTGTAATCATTTTGCTTTCAACATTGAGTGCAAATATAATTAGTGATCACATCTTTTTATCTCATGTTGTACATATATTCTTATTTAATATCTGCAGGTAAGTTCATATTTCCAGATTGATAGGAATTGTATTGATCCGTATTGGATGGGGTTTTTCATGATGAAATGATGTGATCTTTACTGGTCTATAGTGTTTTGAGGTTTTCATATACAAATGTGGGGCATATATACATTGTCAGATGATAATGATGGCCAAGTCTATTTGTTCCTGATGTGGGAATATTATGATTATTATAATATATATTATATAATATAATTTTATTATCTTTTATTTGTATTGTGCAAACATATTCCGTAGCGCTGTACAGGGGAGAAGAACACGAAAATATGCAGTATGTACAGTGTTTTGAGCTTAAAATCTTAAAAAGTGGTTTGTTCCCAAAGGCCCCCACAAGATAAGAAACTCATCACTTCCAATCTAAAGGTAATGGACATGGGGAAGAGTAGATAAGGAATAGCAAGGTTAATAAGGAAGTGAGAGATACATAGGAAGGAAGTTGTATCAAGTAGAAAGTTATGCATTAGTTGGAGAGGAAAGGGATCAGATGTAAAGTGAGAAGCACTATTATGAAATAAGGTATCTGCCCCTAGTGGACAGATAATGTAATCTGCAGATGGGACAGGCAGGAGACACATAGTTTTTCCACAGCTTGAGTAAGATTAGCTAATGAGTGAATAAAAGGGGAGTAGAGGGCATGAGAGGTGAGATGGGTATTTTGTAGACAAAAAGGGGAGAAGTAAAGAAGAGTCTGAGGAAAAGGCAGGGGGATATGACGAAGAAGGCAAGAGAAAACATAGTGTAAAGGGTTAATAGGAATAGTTAGCAGAAGTTGCTAAACGTTCAGGTGTCAAAGACTTGTGTGACTGAATAAATTAAGGCTAAACAGGGGTGGGTTGGATGAGGGGATTGAGCCGGAGAGAGATTGAGAGAGAGAGACCAGTGCAGCCTGTAATAGAAATGGAAGATCAGAACTATCAGACATTTATGCATGTTCGGACATCCACATGTGGTGCTTTACCTTGGATGGGTCAAGTGGATGATTCAACGAAGAGATCTGTTCCCCCTGGACACGTCTGCATGGTCAGATAAGCTTTTCTGACCGCTTCAGCAATACATAGGGGATATCTTGGGGAAAAGAAAGTTAGGCCTACATTAATGGAGTTATTAGTCATTTCCTCTCATGCATACATGCACATGTTTCCCGCAAATACTCACTTCCAATGTAGACGACATTGATGTAGCTGATGTTCTGTTTCCCATGTCTGTGTGGGTAAACAATGTGTTGACACACGGCAGCAGTTCTGTAATGGCAATATGATGATATTAGTCACACAATCCACTTTGATGCGGAATGTGGAATAACATGATCAGACAATGGGAACATTACTGTTCTGTGAAGAAGTTTTGAATACGATATTGGAGCCTATATCCATTGACAATGTGGAATATATCATACCATCCATTTAGATTAGTATCTGGAAGTTTGCAGATATCAATATATATGATGTGTATGGGAATGTGTGCATACTTACCATTAACGGATATCAGAGCAGGCTGTAGTTGATCCAGTGTTAATAATGCATAATTAAACATATGTTAGATCACAAAGCTATCCTCTACTGTGGATACTGTGGACTGTTGGATATTCTGTGTGACAATGGTGAAGGATAAAAGAGATGTATTAGTAACCATAATCAAGGTACATTATAGGTGGTTGTTATTTGTTTCAGACGTACATGGGAAGTACTCCCGAATGACATGGGCATGTAGTCATGACCCCTGAATGTTATCCACACCAAGGGGAGGTAATGGGCGCTCCGCCGGTTCAAGCGGAGCATCATCAATGTTCCCCAGACAGCTGGCCTGTACTGCTATATTGTGCAGACAACAGCAGGCCATGATGGTGTGACAAAACTTAACTGGTTTATACCGTAGCACCCCGCCAGAGGAATGTAAACATCTGAAGCGCATCTTCAGGAGGCCAAAGGTGCGCTCTATTATATTCCGGGTCCTGGCATGGGCCGCATAGTACCTATCCTCCCCCTCTGTGTGTGGAATGCTCACAGGGGTCAACAACCACAGCAAACACCTATATCCTGCATCACCAGTAGGAAATAAAAATGGGAGATGTAGATATGAATGTGATGTTGTGATGCGCTTTAAAGCATCTGTACATATACACAATGATTCATGTGACGTTAGTTTAGGGAACTGTGGGTATGAACTACCTACTCCTATGACCAGGTCACATCGGGTTCAGCACATCAACAAGCTATGAGGCAATGGCTCAGTCGGCACCCCTACTTTAGGGCGCAGAGGAAATGAGTGCGGACAATACGGTGCTGACAGAAGCTGCCGACAGTAGCGCACTGTTGAAATTTGGGTGGCAAATGTGCGGCGATAAAAGAGCGCAAGTTGTAGAATCTATCGCCTAATGGCCCAAACCCCTCTAACCCGAGCCCTCAGACCCCATACCTAACCCTGACCACTGAGACCCCATGACTAACACTCAGAACCCGAACCCTTAACCCAAGGACCCCTAACCCTAAAACCCCTAAGTCCACCCTTAAGTCCTTATCTTAACTCCTGTGCGCAGATGTCAGGCGCGATTTTGTCTGCTGGCTTATGCGTCATCGTGCATTTGTCGCACGCTAGAAAGTTGCGCTACCCACTTAGTCATATGCCAACATCATAGCATTACAGTGGAACATGATGCATATATATATATATATATATATATATATATAGAATATGTCTATTTGAACAGGATTATAAGAAGGAGTCAATATGGATTTATGAGGGATAGGTCATGTAAAACAAATCTAATCTGTTTCTATGAGGAGGTTAGTAGGAACCTGGATCAAGGCAACTCAGTGGATGTAGTCTTTTTGGATTTTGCAAAGGCTTTTGATACAGTGCCACATGGGAGACTATTGTGCAACCTAAGAGATACAGGAGTTGCAGTAAATATCTGCTCATGGAATGAGAGCTGACTAAAAGACAGGAAGCAAAGGGTTGTTGTAAATGGAACATACTCCGATTGGACTAATGTGGTAAGTGGGGTTTCTCAGAGTTCAGTATTAGTTCCTCTCCTTTTTAACATATTTATTAATGACTTAGAGGTAGGATTGGAGTGTGGTGTATCCATTTTCGCTGATGACACGAAGTTGTGCAAGGTAATTAAATCAGATAGTGATGTGCTTTCCCTCCAAGGGGATTTACATAAAATTGAGGAATGGGCATCTAAATGGCAGATGAGATTTATTACGAATAAATGTAAAGTTATGCATCTGGGAAGGAAAGATAGCCATGCAATTTATAATCTTTATGGAGAAAATCTAGGTGTATGAGATATTGAAAGGGATTGGGGAGTGCTTGTGGACAACCGCCTATGTAACAGTGCTCAAAGCCAAGCAGCAGCTGCAAAGGCAAATAAAATATTAGCATGTATTAAGAAGGGTATAGAAGCCAGGGAAGCAAATATAATTCTGCCACTATACAAATCTCTAGTACGCCCTCATTTGGAATATGGAGTACAATTTTGGGCACCATTTCATAAAAAGGACATTTTAGAGCTGGAAAAGGTACAGAGGAGGGCAACAAAACTAATAAGGGGAATGGAGGGGCTAAATTATGAAGAAAGACTAACCAAATTAAACTTATTTTCTTTAGAAAAAAGGCGTCTAAGAGGAGATATGATTACCTTATATAAATACATCCAGGTTCAGTATAAAGATTTGTCAAGGGAGCTCTTTGTGCCAAGAGGTTTTCAACTGAGAAGAGGACATCCCTTGAGGTTAGAAGTAAAAAGATTCCACCTTAAAGAAAGAAAAGGGTTCTTCACAGTAAGGGTGGTTAATCTGTGAAATTCTCTACCAGAGGAGGTGGTGACAGCGGATTCGATAGATAGCTTTAAAAGGGGACTGGATTTATTTCTAATTAAAAAGGGAATTCAGGGTTATCATGAATAATTAGAGAGGCAGTATTGATCCAGGGAAAAGTCCGGTCGCCGGTGCCTGGGATCAGAAGGGATTTGATTATTTTGTTTATACAACTAATTAATTAATAGTTAATCTGCATATTGCAGATCGGAGGAGATCTTGAAAGGTTGAACTTGATGGACTGAAGGTCTTTTTTCAGCCTTAAATACTATGTAACTATGTAACTATGTAATATGTTAGGGGATTCACTCTTAGTAACATATGCTTGTCTGCGATCTTTTATGGGTACTCACCCAGTAGCCACCCAGGTGGAGCTTGTCCGGACTCAAAATGGCGATGGGTGGATTACTGACGCAGAATATGGGCATCGTGAGTACTTCCTGGGAAGCCTGCAATCACACTTTGTATGCTCATGTCTGCATCACAAACAACCTGTACATTGAGGGAATGATAGTATTTGCAATTTCTGTACAGCGTTTCCTGATCTCTAGGAGGTATCAATGCTACATGTGTACAATCTATAGCACAGAGCTTATTGGGGATACCTCCTATTCGAAAGAAATCTGCTTTGTCCTTCAAGATCTCTTCCAAAGTGTGGGGGTAACTGATGTATCTAGCAGCTTTCAGAACAATAGCATGAGGAATGTACTTGGGATGGCTCTACTGGTCCGTGAGGAAGGCTCCAGGTCCTCCTTCAGGACAGCATAGAGCTCCTCCAGGCTGGCACGGGTTAGCCTAAAATGCTCATACACTTCCACATCAGTTAACCCCTCTAATGTGACTCTCTCCCTGTACACCATGGGTTCATGAAACCTCCTGGCAGGCTCCTGGGCCTGCTCACCCCCCCCTGTGGGTCTGTCTGGGCAGGAGCCCCCACTTGATGTGCCACACCCTCCAGGGGTCCCTCATCTGGCCCGACCAACAGCTGATCACCCACATCAAGGTCCTCCTCCCTGTCTGCAGGTGCCTTCATGTCCCCCTGTCCCTGTGCCACTGGAGCTATCTCCTCTACCTGACCCCCCACCACGACCCTAGGCATATCCTGTCATGAGCCACTTGCCTGTCTTGGTTCCGGACCACCATAGATTGCATCAGCACGCTCACCGACATTCACTCCCAGCCATCCCTCTCGCTGTCACGCCACATGCTTTCCACTCTGCAACATTCAAAACAAAAATCCATTCCTATGACACTGCACTCTATTCACATACCTATACACCGCACTCAGGTTGCTGCTATCCATAATGTTTCAGACTTGCTAATGCCTGGCTGATGATATTGTTTTATAGCTTGCTAACTACTGCAGCTGTGATTATCCTGGTGGATTTCACCATGGGAATAGCTCACTGGTGTATCTGAGCTTGATCATGTTATGAATTTCCCTGATCATGGATTGGTTTAGCCAATTTAATTTGTAACCCCTAATGTTCTGGCCCACATTTTAATTTGGGCCCATGCTACTTGATCTATGTAATGTGGCGTTGAAATATATCCAATACTCGTGTTCCCAAATGTAGATGTGATGAGTGAGATGATGTTGATATGTTTAGGGGACACATTCTAGCCTTTGTGAGTGCTAAAGGGTTAAAATGGCAGCCATATTGAGGATTTACATGACAATAAAAATATATATTTTATTTACATATTTGATCATTGGGGATTGTTGTGCCAGTAATTTGAATACCATTTATTGCTTTATCAATACTTTTAAGGCCCTTGCAGCCCTATTTCATTCCAAGCCCTTAAGTGCATCATGAGACCTGCAATGGATGCAGCCTTAAATGTAATATCTAGCCGGGCGAGAATCACGGCCTTGAGACTCAAGGATGTAACATTCAGGCTTGCTTGCAAGCTGGAAGGGGGACGGACTAGCCGCGACCGGCCGAACAATCCAATAGCGGAATAACGCAGCGCACCACATTTCTCACAGCCAATCACTTACGGGATAGACCATTTGATTGACAGTATGAGGGTATAAATATGATTGACACACGCCCACGCCTTGACTGTGTTGTGATTTCTGCCGAAGTAGTAGAGTGTTATAGGAGATTAGAATGGGGTTCCAGGGGGTGGGGAAGGAGGAGAAGAGGAGGGAGGAGGAGGAGAAGAGGAGGAGGAGAAGAAGAGGAGGGAGGAGGAGGAGCAGAGGAGGAGGGAGAAGGAGGAGAAGAGGAGGGAGGAGAGGAGAGAAGAGTAGGAGGATGGAGGGGGAGAGAGGAGAGAAGAGTAGGAGAAAGGAGTAGGGAGGAGTAGGAAGAAGGAGTAGGGAGGAGAGGAGGAGTAGGGAGGAGAGGAGGAGGAAATGGAGGGAGAGGAGTAGGAGGGAGGAGAGGGGGGACGAGAGTGGAGTAGGAGAGAGTCCTCAACTCCAGTCAGGGGAATAAGAGGCTGGCGGCAGGTCCAGGGCCCACAATTATAGCCGGGAGGAGAATATGGTCCTCCTGGAGGCAATCCGTGACCGCCCGTCATCACCACAGAGGGGAGGGAAGTTAAGGTTGGGCCCAGGGCTGATGCTTGGCAGCAGGTGCTACATTTGGTGAATAGTGTGGCGGACCGTGGACAGAGTCTTCGGTCAATTAAGCACCGATTTGATTACATCAGGGCCATGGTGAGGAGGAAGATGGCCCAGGAGGACGGGGGGCGGAGGGTCACTTACCTTGGCCATGAGATGCTTGCAAGGGCCATTATTGGATCCTCGGCCACAGCTGGAGCTTCAGCCCTGGTGGACTAGCAGGAGCCAGCTTCCATGCCAGGTGCATATTATCATGACCCACTCTCTGGCTGGGGTCTGCTGACTTGATTTGGGTTACTCTGGACCTTGGAGTAGCTTTGAGTACAGGAACATCATGTCTCAGCCCTTGGTTTAGACTGAGCAATATTGACAGTAAGTCTGACGAATCTTACTGCAAGCATATGTCCCTGGGTAAATAATACATCTGCACACAAAGTCTTGATGAAAATTATGAACAACTTCTTTATTTTTACACAAGTATTTAAACAACTCACAAAACCAGTACAGGGAGTGGCTACCCCTTTGTCCAACCCTTATCTTCCTCTTGGCCAATGGGCTAATCTCCAGAGTAATTTTATTACCTCTAGCCAATGGACTAGAGGTAAGCTCTGGGAACTTCCAGACCCCTCCCCTGGGCCGCCCACTAGGTGTGGCTAACAGAGTCATTTGGGCGCTGGCAGTCAACAGAGACACATCTCTTTGCTATGGCCCAGGCCCTAGTATTGAGGCTGGAAGACCCTGTACTATACCATTGTCCTACGGTGCCTGGCAGTCTGGCAAATCTCTTTGTTCTGGCCTTGCTATCACTTCAAGTGTTTACTCTAAAGACCATATGGCTAACTCCTGACTGAGAGTTTATACAATGGGGAAGGGTTGACTAATTAAAACATAGCTATCACTCCCCAATACAATATACAATATAATACTAACATATTAATAACCTATAACCATATTTCCCCATTCCCACATGGTATCAGGGTGGGGCAAGTTTTCCACGTCAATCCATTTTATGCAGTAATGCTGACTTTATTTAATGGTGACAGTGGAACCCCCTATTCATACCATTTACAAGCAGTAACTTTGTGCCCAAATCTTTTGTTCTTCCACATGGCACCAGCATGTGTAAGATAATCCAGCCCAAAATGGCCACTGCTGCCAGTCACAAAATGGCCCCAGCATAGTTCACACCAAATCCAATATGGCCCCTGGGTGATTCATGACACATATGACATACACCAACATGCCACCACATGTGCATCACACACACTAGACATGTACTTGATGATAAAAAGGACACTGACATGTCGGCTCCATGAAATTAACAAGGGATAGATAGATGCATCATTAAATTGACAAATCTTTATACTAAACCTGGATGTACTTATATAAGGTAATCATATCTCCTCTTAGACGCCTTGATTATAGAGAAAATAATTGTATTTTGCTTCATAATTCATAACTTAGCCCCTCCATTCCCCTTATTAGTTTTGTATCCCTCCTCTGTACCTTTTCCAGCTCTAAAATGTCCTTTTTATGAAGTGGTGCCCAAAATTGTACTCCATATTCCAAATGAGTGCGTACTAGAGATTTGTATAGTGACAGAATTATATTTGCTTCCCTTCCTTCTATACCTTTCTTAATACATGCAAATATTTGATTTGCCTTTGCAGCTGCTGCTTGGCTTTGAGCACTGTTATTTAGGAGGTTGTCCACAAGAACTCCCAAATCCCTTTCAATATCTGATACCCATAGATTTGCTCCATTAAGATTATACATTATATGGCTACTTATCTTTCCCAGATGCATAACTCTACATTTATTCATATTAAATCTCATCTGCCATTGAGCCGCCCATTTCTCTAATTTATGCAAATCCCTTTGTAGGGAAAGTACATCATTATCTGATTTAATTACCTTGCAGAACTTTGTGTCATCAGAGGAAATGAAGACACTACTTTCCAATCCCACCTCTAAGTCATTAATAATAATTAATAATACTAAGTCATATAGACATATTCTTGTATATTATCCCTTATTATCCCTTCTAAAAGCTTCCCCACTACAGAAGTGAGGCTCACTGGTCTATAATTCCCCAATTTGCTCTTGCCCACTTTTTTAAATACAGGTATCACATCTGCTTTTCTCCAGTCATCTGGTAGAGACCCTGTGTTGAGTGAATCTTGAAAAATTAAATATAATGGTTTAGCTATTACAGAACCCAGTTCTCTCAGTACCCGTGGATGTATTCCATCAGGACCCGGGGCTTTGTTAACATTTATTTTTTCAACCACTTTTGGATTACTTCCTGTGTTAACCAATTATTCAGCAAAGGTAGTGTAGCCTCATTATGTTGCCGTGTCCCAACCACTGGTACCTCACTTGTGTATAGTTACATATTAATTAGGGTTGAAAAAAGACTTTCAGTCCATCAAGTTCAACCTATTCTGTCTCTGTCTCTCTCTCTCCCTCACTCATTCACTGCCCCCTTGCCTTATCTTGCCTTCATGCTGCCGGTGTGAGGCTCCTCCTTTTGGCAGCTCCTCCATGGGTCAGCACCTGCTCTACCTAGTAGGCTATGGAGACACAGAAACACAGGGGCCTGGGGGAAGGGGCAGGTGGGGGCCGGGTTCAAGACCCTGGCAGGCAGATCATGCTGGTGGACCATATTTGAGGAGCTCTGGTATATAATGATATATCACTGTGTTATGATTAGTACCTAGAGTACTATTGAGCAGTACATTGTGTTTAATTACATGTTACCAACCTATGGTACTAATGTTTAGTATATCAGATTTTTGAGGAATTACCCTTAAATCTGTGGAGCACCTTAATTTAATCACATAATTATATTTGCTTTGAAATAGTTTAATTATTATTACATATATAGAGAAGCACAGTGTAGTTTTGTATTTATTTATTATATATTAACTAGCAAATTGCCCGTCAAAAAATGACGGCAATAGAATTGTAAGTCAAGGAACTGTGTTTAGCACACAAATTAAGTGTTGTGGTTGTGTGAGAACTTGTTGCGCGGATTGCGAGCCTCGTGGTGAGCGCCGTTTTTTGCGATCGTGTGTTGTGATTTTTTTTAAAGTTTTGTATATATATATATGGAAGTAGGCGTTAAAAAGTCTTCTCTATTGTCAGGTAAGATTTATAACATACAAAAGGGTCTCTTTAACATAAATGAATTTAAAAAGCAGCCTATAGCACCTGGTATTCCCATGAGGTCTCCCATCCTGGAACTGCCCAGGTCTGACCTTGCTTAGCTTCTGAGATCAGACGGGATCAGGCGCATTAAAACCAATATGGCCGCAGGCAACAAAAAGTCTTCTTGATTGTCAGGTAAGATTTATAACATACAAAAAGGTCTCTTTAACATGAATTAATTTAAAATGAATGTAAAAGAAGCCTACAGTACCTGGTATTCCCATGGGGTCTCCCATCTTGGTGCTGACAAGGCCTGACCTTGCTTAGTTTCTGAGATCAGATGGGATAGGGCGCATTCAAGCCAGTATGGCCGTAGGTGTTAAAATACCTTATCTATTGTCAGGTAAGATTTATAACATACAAAAGGGTCTCTTTAACATGAATAAATTTAAAATGAATGTAAAAAGAAGCCTACAGGACCTGGTATTCCCATGAGGTCTCCCATCCTGGTGCTGACCAGGCCTGACCTTGCTAAGCTTCTGAGATCAGATGGGATCAGGCGCATTCAAGCCAGTATGGCTGTCAGCGTTAAAAAAGCTTCTCTATTGTCAGGTAAGATTTATAACATACAAAAGGGTCTCTTTAACATGAATGAGTTTAAAAAGAAGCCTACAGCAACTGGTATTCCCATGAAGTCTCCCATCCTGGTACTGACCAGACCTGACTTTGTTTAGCTTCAGAAATCAGAAGGGATCGGGTGCATTCAAACCATTATTGCAATAGGTGTTAAAAAGGCTTCTCAATTGTCAGGTAAGATTTATAGCATACAAAAGGGTCTCTTTAACATGAATGAATTCAAAATGAATGTAAAAAGAAGCCTACAGAACCTGGTATTCCCATGATGTCTCCTATCCTTGTACTGACCTTGCTTAGCTTCTGAATTCAGATGGTATCGTGCGCATTCAAGCGAGTATGGCCGTAGGCATTAAAATAGCTTATCTATTGTCAGGTAAGATTTATAACAATACAAAAGGGTCTCTTTAACATGAATGAATTAAAAAAAAAGTTTACAGCACCTGGTATTCACATGAGGTCTCCCATCCAGGAAGTGACCAGGCCTGACCTTTCCTAGCTTCTGGGATCAGATGGGATCGGGCGCATTAAAGCGTGTATGGCCGTAAGCATTAAACAGGCTTCTCTATTGTCAGGTAAGATTTATAACATACAAAAGGGTCTCTTTTACATGAATGAATTAAGAAGGAATGTAAAAAGTAGCCTACAGCACCTGGTATTCCCATGATGTCTCCCATCCTGGTACTAAACAGGGTGACCTTGCTTAGCTTTTGAGATGAGATGGGATTGGGTGCAACCAAGCCAGTATGGCCAAAGGCATTAAAAAGTATTCTCTATTGTCAGGTAAGATTTATAACATACAAAAGGGTCTCTTTAACATGAATGAATTTAAAATGAATGTAAGAAGAAGCCTTCAGCAACTGGTATTCCCATGAGGTCTCCCATCTTGGTACTGACCAGGCCTGACCTTTCGTAGCTTCTGAGATCAGATGGGATCGGGCGCATTCAAGCCAGTATGGCCGTAGGAGTTACAAAGGCTTATCTATTGTCAGGTAAGATTTATAACATACAAAAGGTTCTCTTTAACACGAATGAATTTAAAAAGAAGCCTACAGCGCCTGGTATTACCATGAGGTCTTCCATTCTTGTACTGACAAGGACTGACCTTCCTTAGCTTCTGAGATCAGATTGGATCAGGTGCATTCAAGCCAGTATGAACATAGGTATTAAAAAGGCTTCTCTATTGTTAGGTAAGATTTATAACATAAAGGTCTAGTAGGAATGCTGAGTTCCCAGGGTGTTTACCACCCAAAAATTACTAATATATATACAAAAAGTGGGAAAAATGTAATTAAAGTCTTTATTAATAGGGGGTAACAACGGCGATTACTTTAAAAACAATGGGTAAAAAAATCCCAGGATTGAAACAAAAAGATAAAAATAGGCTAATGGATGTGTGGACAGAAACCACTAAATGTTGAATGTACTCTTAATAGAGGGGTTATTAGGTCCACACCTAACAGTACTGTAGAGGAGAAAAATGATTGCTAATCCAATTTGAGTAATCCTGTCTTTGTGATAAATCCTGGATCTATAATACATATATATACAGGTGTAAAGGTTCTGGATAGCAATAGCTCATCCTATAAATGGTCCCAAAATAAATTACTGGGAATAATCTGACCTTTGTATATAAATATATATTCTTAACGGTATACCAGGGTATGATTATACCATATTTGCTTGCTTATGAATAAGGGTAAAAGTGTTTTGAACAAGGCAATAAAGTTCTAGGACTATTATATGCAATTAGTGCCTACCCAAGGCTACTTCTCATATAAGAATAGGACTTCTATCTTGCCCATATTGCATCCCAAAGTATAGCATAATAGGGAAAAGGCCAATGGATGAGCAGTACAAAAAAGCCAGCAGGCTAGTTATTACTTAAAGCATCGTTATTAAAGTGCTTAATCTAACTCATATCCAGACCACAACATTCACTCATTTGGAAACGGACAGGTAGGGTAAGCATACAACCTCTAAAAATATTAATGGCTAATACAGTACTGTTAGTAGTGAAGACGCCGGCGTGCCCTTAGCTGTGAGGCATGCCACGTCATCAAAGGCCGACGCGTTTCGACGTCATCAGACATCTTTGTCAAGGTAAGGTCTGTGAAGCCGTCTGGCCCTCTTTTTAAACGCTGCCGTAACTACGGCAACCAATTGACACTCAGTGAACCTGCGCAATGGATACAGGAAGCGTCTGTTGCGCTAAGATACAGTGCGATGCAAATGAAACCAGCCTTATATAAGAAGGGGTCTAAGGAGGGAAGTAACATGAAATAGTGAAATGGCAAATAACCAGCCCAATTATAAACATACAGTAGTAAAAATAGAATGGTGGAAACCACAACCACAAGAGGTGGGGGAACATATTGTGAAAAGTAAATATAATAGGGAAAATAAAAATAAAAAGGGAAGGATATCTAAATTAAATGGATGCTACTAGAATGTAAATATGAATATGTGGTAAAAAGTGCATAAAAACTAATAATATGAGAGATGAAACATGTAAGGCATCTCTATAGATGTGGTAGGGGAACACCCCAATATAGTGTGAGTGTAAGAATGAGGTGTAGGAAAGAACAAGAAATATGATGACTGTGTAACAGCCATAATAAGTTGATGGCAAATAAAAAATGAGCCATCAATATAAGTGGTACAATGTGATATTGTATGGCATTTAAATGCCAAATATAAAGATGAGAAACTATAAGTGGCAAAAAATCTTGATTAAAATTAATAATTAATAAAATAATAAGTGAGCTATAGGGACAAACAATGACTACTTGATAACAATCCCATAAAAATGCCAGTATATTCAAATGAAGGGTAAAAATGTGAAACCTTCATTTAAACCTATTGGAGATAGAGCTTGTAATTTGTAAATCCATTTTGCTTCATGTTGAAGAATTTTTTTTTATCTAAGTCTCCCTGTCTAGGGCCCTGATGGACCTTCTCAAGGGCTGTGAAAGTAAGAACTTCACTTTTGCCACCATGAAAGATCTTAACATGGCGTGCTAAAGGGGTATCTAGATCTTTTCTTATTGAATAGATATGTTCGACAATACGTCTACGTAGTTGACGTCGTGTTTTTCCTACGTAAATTTTAGAACATAAACATGTAGCCACATAAACTACACTTGTGGTGCAGCAGTTTGAAAAATCCATTAAAACATATCTTGCCCCATTGGACGGATGTTCATAAATTTTTGTGGGTTTGATGTATCTACAAAATTTGCAGTTCCCACATTTGAACCATCCCAATGGGGGATTGAGCCATGTCTTGTTATCTTTATTCTCTTTAAAGAAACTATGCACTAGAGTGTCTTTCAAATTTTTGCCTTTCCGATAAACAATTGGTATTTTTTGTGGAAGTACATCTGCCAAATCCTCGTCACTTTTTAATAGATGCCAATGTTTAGATATAATATCCTTTATTGAAGCAGATTCATAGCCATAAGTCAAAATACATCTTGGATATGTATTATCTGATGTTTGAGTATTTGTCCTGTGTGATTTATTCAATAGTTCTGTTCTGTTGCAGCTCAATGCATGTTGAAAAGCTTTCTTTAAGCATTTTTTGAGTATCCTCTTTCTAGGAATCTTTGTTTTAATTTATCAGCCTCAATTTTGAATGTGATATCTGAACTGCAATTCCTCCTGATTCTTAAGTATTGCCCCTTAGGGATACCTTTTTTCAGGGGTGCAAAATGTTGGCTGTCCCATAAGAGTAACGTATTTGCTGCTGTCTCCTTTCTAAATTTAGTAGTTGATATGGTTCCTTCATCATCTTTTTGGATGAGTAAATCTAAAAACGATATTTGTTTTCTGTGGATTTCATGTGGGAATTTCAGGCCCATCTTATTTTTGTTCAATGAGTCCATTAGGGTTTCAAATTCTGGTTTAGTTCCATCCCAAATCACAAAGATATCGTCTGTATAGCGCCGCCATATCATTGCATGTATAGTAAGATGCTCAATCTCTGATTCTGAGAAGATCTTCTTCTCCCAGCAGCCTAAAAATAGGTTTGCGTAGCTAGGGGCGCATGGGGTACCCATTGCAGTCCCCTTTGTCTGATGGAACCATTTGTCATTAAATAGAAAAAAGTTATATTTCAGAACATACTCTAGAAGTTGGATAATAAAGTTATTAAATTTTCCAAGGTTAGTACTTTTCGTACTCAGGAATTGTTCTACTGCTTCAATACCGAGGTTATGAGGTATGCTACTATAGAGTGCTTCAACATCTATAGTTGCTAGCCATGTGTCTTTTGGCACCGTTAGATGTTCAAGCTGTTTAAGTATATAATTAGTGTCTTGTACGTAAGAGGGCAAATTTTGTACTAAGTCACGTAGGTAGTGATCTACAAAGATACTGGCATTGGAGGAGAGATTTCCTGTTCCTGATACTATAGGCCTACCAGGAATAGGTACCATTTGTTTATGCACTTTTGGTAGTGCATAAAAAGTTGAGATACAAGGGAATTTTGGTAGGAGGAACATGTATGCTTGCTCATCAATAATCTTCTCCATTTTGGCTTTTTCTAATATAGACTTTAAAACTAGTCTATATTCAAGATTTGGATTTTTTGTTAGTATTTCGTAGGTAGTTCTATCATCCAAAATCCTATTGCACATCTCTTTGTATTTGTCATTACTTAGTATTACAAGATTGCCTCCTTTATCTGCCTGTTTAATTTGAATATCTTTACAAGACTTAAGTTCATCAAGAGCTTGGTATTCTTTTTTGGTCAGATTGAAGGATTTGCTTAGTTTAGTAAAATCTAAACTTTCTATATCAATTGTTACCTGCTGAAGGAATACCCAGATGTTAGAATAATCTTTTAGAAAGGGGGTGAAATTACTTTTGTTTTTCCATCTTTTTGTGTCTTTATATGTATTACCTTCCTCAGCAGAGGCATTCTCTTCTAATAGAGACATTAGAAGTTTGAAGGTTCTAATATCTTCTTTGTTCATGCCTAACTTCATATGATCTTTTTCCTCTTTATTTTTAAAGAATTTCTGTAAGGCTAATTTACGTGCAAAAAGGTTAATATCTTTAATATGGGTAAATTTGTCCGACTTTGATGTTGGCACAAAACTGAGGCCTTTCCTCAGTACTGATTCATGGTTAATATCTAAAGAGAAGTCAGATAAGTTGATAATTTTCATACTTTGGTCTTTTATCAATCTTTCTGTATTTAGCTTATTCTTAGTACTTAGGTCTTTTTCCTTTGGTCTCACCTCTCTGGACCCTTCACAGGGAACTGGCCTTCCTCTAAAAAACCCTCATTATTATAGGTATTAGGCATTCTAGTTTGTGCAAACTTTCTTGTGTTGTATGCCTCCCTTCTATAATGCATACCAGGGCGTCTACCTCTTGAGCTATGGATGGAATGTTCATCTATATCTGAGTTATCATAGTCTGAGGAGCTTATGTCAGAGTTTCTTTGTGATGGTATTGAGGCGGGAAATTTCCTAAAGATTCTATTTGTTTGGAAATCAGTTTTATCTCTCAGGAATTTTTTCTGTTTCCGGTCTTTGATATCTCTTTTGAATCTTTCTATATTGTCATTTAATTTTTTACACAGAGATTCATACTCTGTGGAACCGCTTTGTTTATTGAACTCTTGCTGACATAGTACAATCTTAGGTTTTAATAGTTCCAAATTATGTTTTTCTGTTTCAATAATCAGACTGATTAATTCAGATGAACATTTGAGAAGAATATCTTTCCATTTGTTAACAAAGGTTTCATCACTCAAATTTATGGCAGGATTAAGATGTAATCTTAGGCCTCTGGGAACATATTTATTTTTAAGATAGTTTTGAAGGCTACTTATCTCCCATACAGAGCGTACTTGTTTTCTCATTATTTTTAGAAGGTCTCCATATATATGCTTAATGTCTGTATTGCCTTCAAAAGTGGGCTGAGGATTGCCACTGAAGCTTTCTTCAGCTTCTTTAAGGAGTGAATCAATATCTATGTTTTGAATGAGAAAATTAGTCATTTTCAATATAATGTTTGTTATGGAATATAAATTATTAAACAAATAAGGTTCAGGTACTGGGTGTCAAAGGCAGTAGATAGTATGCTAATATGATGATATTATATTTATGCTTCCTTAATGTGGATTGAACCACTGGTTTATAAATAAAGGTCTAGTAGGAATGCTGAGTTCCCAGGGTGTTTACCACCCAAAAATTACTAATATATATACAAAAAGTGGGAAAAATGTAATTAAAGTCTTTATTAATAGCGGGTAACAACGGCGATTACTTTAAAAACAATGGGTAAAAAAATCCCAGGATTGAAACAAAAAGATAAAAATAGGCTAATGGATGTGTGGACAGAAACCACTAAATGTTGAATGTACTCTTAATAGAGGGGTTATTAGGTCCACACCTAACAGTACTGTAGAGGAGAAAAATGATTGCTAATCCAATTTGAGTAATCCTGTCTTTGTGATAAATCCTGGATCTATAATACATATATATACAGGTGTAAAGGTTCTGGATAGCAATAGCTCATCCTATAAATGGTCCCAAAATAAATTACTGGGAATAATCTGACCTTTGTATATAAATATATATTCTTAACGGTATACCAGGGTATGATTATACCATATTTGCTTGCTTATGAATAAGGGTAAAAGTGTTTTGAACAAGGCAATAAAGTTCTAGGACTATTATATGCAATTAGTGCCTACCCAAGGCTACTTCTCATATAAGAATAGGACTTCTATCTTGCCCATATTGCATCCCAAAGTATAGCATAATAGGGAAAAGGCCAATGGATGAGCAGTACAAAAAAGCCAGCAGGCTAGTTATTACTTAAAGCATCGTTATTAAAGTGCTTAATCTAACTCATATCCAGACCACAACATTCACTCATTTGGAAACGGACAGGTAGGGTAAGCATACAACCTCTAAAAATATTAATGGCTAATACAGTACTGTTAGTAGTGAAGACGCCGGCGTGCCCTTAGCTGTGAGGCATGCCACGTCATCAAAGGCCGACGCGTTTTGACGTCATCAGACGTCTTTGTCAAGGTAAGGTCTGTGAAGCCGTCTGGCCCTCTTTTTAAACGCTGCCGTAACTACGGCAACCAATTGACACTCAGTGAACCTGCGCAATGGATACAGGAAGCGTCTGTTGCGCTAAGATACAGTGCGATGCAAATGAAACCAGCCTTATATAAGAAGGGGTCTAAGGAGGGAAGTAACATGAAATAGCGAAATGCCAAATAACCAGCCCAATTATAAACATACAGTAGTAAAAATAGAATGGTGGAAACCACAACCACAAGAGGTGGGGGAACATATTGTGAAGAGTAAATATAATAGGGAAAATAAAAAGGGAAGGATATCTAAACTAAATGGATGCTACTAGAATGTAAATATGAATATGTGGTAAAAAGTGCATAAAAACTAATAATATGAGAGATAAAACATGTAAGGCATCTCTATAGATGTGGTAGGGGAACACCCCAATATAGTGTGAGTGTAAGAATGAGGTGTAGGAAAGAACAAGAAATATGATGACTGTGTAACAGCCATAATAAGTTGATGGCAAATAAAAAATGAGCCATCAATATAAGTGGTACAATGTGATATTGTATGGCATTTAAATGCCAAATATAAAGATGAGAAACTATAAGTGGCAAAAAATCTTGATTAAAATTAATAATTAATAAAATAATAAGTGAGCTATAGGGACAAACAATGACTACTTGATAACAATCCCATAAAAATGCCAGTATATTCAAATGAAGGGTAAAAATGGGAAACCTTCATTTAAACCTATTGGAGATAGAGCTTGTAATTTGTAAATCCATTTTGCTTCATGTTGAAGAAGTTTTTTATCTAAGTCTCCCTGTCTAGGGCCCTGATGGACCTTCTCAAGGGCTGTGAAAGTAAGAACTTCACTTTTGCCACCATGAAAGATCTTAACATGGCGTGCTAAAGGGGTATCTAGATCTTTTCTTATTGAATAGATATGTTCGCCAATACGTCTACGTAGTTGAAGTCGTGTTTTTCCTACGTAAATTTTAGAACATAAACATGTAGCCACATAAACTACACTTGTGGTGCAGCAGTTTGAAAAATCCTTTAAAACATATCTTGCCCCATTGGACGGATGTTCATAAATTTTTGTGGGTTTGATGTATCTACAAAATTTGCAGTTCCCACAAAAGTAATTTCACCCCCTTTCTAAAAGATTATTCTAACATCTGGGTATTCCTTCAGCAGGTAACAATTGATATAGAAAGTTTAGATTTTACTAAACTAAGCAAATCCTTCAATCTGACCAAAAAAGAATACCAAGCTCTTGATGAACTTAAGTCTTGTAAAGATATTCAAATTAAACAGGCAGATAAAGGAGGCAATCTTGTAATACTAAGTAATGACAAATACAAAGAGATGTGCAATAGGATTTTGGATGATAGAACTACCTACGAAATACTAACAAAAAATCCAAATCTTGAATATAGACTAGTTTTAAAGTCTATATTAGAAAAAGCCAAAATGGAGAAGATTATTGATGAGCAAGCATACATGTTCCTCCTACCAAAATTCCCTTGTATCTCAACTTTTTATGCACTACCAAAAGTGCATAAACAAATGGTACCTATTCCTGGTAGGCCTATAGTATCAGGAACAGGAAATCTCTCCTCCAATGCCAGTATCTTTGTAGATCACTACCTACGTGACTTAGTACAAAATTTGCCCTCTTACGTACAAGACACTAATGATATACTTAAACAGCTTGAACATCTAACGGTGCCAAAAGACACATGGCTAGCAACTATAGATGTTGAAGCACTCTATAGTAGCATACCTCATAACCTCGGTATTGAAGCAGTAGAACAATTCCTGAGTACGAAAAGTACTAACCTTGGAAAATTTAATAACTTTATTATCCAACTTCTAGAGTATGTTCTGAAATATAACTTTTTTCTATTTAATGACAAATGGTTCCATCAGACAAAGGGGACTGCAATGGGTACCCCATGCGCCCCTAGCTACGCAAACCTATTTTTAGGCTGCTGGGAGAAGAAGATCTTCTCAGAATCAGAGATTGAGCATCTTACTATACATGCAATGATATGGCGGCGCTATACAGACGATATCTTTGTGATTTGGGATGGAACTAAACCAGAATTTGAAACCCTAATGGACTCATTGAACAAAAATAAGATGGGCCTGAAATTCCCACATGAAATCCACAGAAAACAAATATCGTTTTTAGATTTACTCATCCAAAAAGATGATGAAGGAACCATATCAACTACTAAATTTAGAAAGGAGACAGCAGCAAATACGTTACTCTTATGGGACAGCCAACATTTTGCACCCCTGAAAAAAGGTATCCCTAAGGGGCAATACTTAAGAATCAGGAGGAATTGCAGTTCAGATATCACATTCAAAATTGAGGCTGATAAATTAAAACAAAGATTCCTAGAAAGAGGATACTCAAAAAAATGCTTAAAGAAAGCTTTTCAACATGCATTGAGCTGCAACAGAACAGAACTATTGAATAAATCACACAGGACAAATACTCAAACATCAGATAATACATATCCAAGATGTATTTTGACTTATGGCTATGAATCTGCTTCAATAAAGGATATTATATCTAAACATTGGCATCTATTAAAAAGTGACGAGGATTTGGCAGATGTACTTCCACAAAAAATACCAATTGTTTAACGGAATGGCAAAAATTTGAAAGACACTCTAGTGCATAGTTTCTTTAAAGAGAATAAAGATAACAAGACATGGCTCAATCCCACATTGGGATGTTTCAAATGTGGGAACTGTAAATTTTGTAGATACATCAAACCCACAAAAATTTATGAACATCCGTCCAATGGGGCAAGATATGTTTTAAAGGATTTTTCAAACTGCTGCACCACAAGTGTAGTTTATGTGGCTACATGTTTATGTTCTAAAATGTACGTAGGAAAAACACGACGTCAACTACGTAGACGTATTGGCGAACATATCTATTCAATAAGAAAAGATCTAGATACCCCTTTAGCACGCTATGTTAAGATCTTTCATGGTGGCAAAAGTGAAGTTCTTACTTTCACAGCCCTTGAGAAGGTCCATCAGGGCCCTAGACAGGGAGACTTAGATAAAAAAACTTCTTCAACATGAAGCAAAATGGATTTACAAATTACAAGCTCTATCTCCTATAGGTTTAAATGAAGGTTTCACATTTTTACCCTTCATTTGAATATACTGGCATTTTTATGGGATTGTTATCAAGTAGTCATTGTTTGTCCCTATAGCTCACTTATTATTTTATTAATTATTAATTTTAATCAAGATTTTTTGCCACTTATAGTTTCTCATCTTTATATTTGGCATTTAAATGCCATACAATATCACATTGTACCACTTATATTGATGGCTCATTTTTTATTTGCCATCAACTTATTATGGCTGTTACACAGTCATCATATTTCTTGTTCTTTCCTACACCTCATTCTTACACTCACACTATATTGGGGTGTTCCCCTACCACATCTATAGAGATGCCTTACATGTTTTATCTCTCATATTATTAGTTTTTATGCACTTTTTACCACATATTCATATTTACATTCTAGTAGCATCCATTTAGTTTAGATATCCTTCCCTTTTTATTTTCCCTATTATATTTACTCTTCACAATATGTTCCCCCACCTCTTGTGGTTGTGGTTTCCACCATTCTATTTTTACTACTGTATGTTTATAATTGGGCTGGTTATTTGGCATTTCGCTATTTCATGTTACTTCCCTCCTTAGACCCCTTTTTATATATGGCTGGTTTCATTTGCATCGCACTGTATCTTAGCGCAACAGACGCTTCCTGTATCCATTGCGCAGGTTCACTGAGTGTCAATTGGTTGCCGTAGTTACGGCAGCGTTTAAAAAGAGGGCCAGACGGCTTCACAGACCTTACCTTGACAAAGACGTCTGATGACGTCAAAACGCGTCGGCCTTTGATGACGTGGCATGCCTCACAGCTAAGGGCACGCCGGCGTCTTCACTACTAACAGTACTGTATTAGCCATTAATATTTTTAGAGGTTGTATGCTTACCCTACCTGTCCGTTTCCAAATGAGTGAATGTTGTGGTCTGGATATGAGTTAGATTAAGCACTTTAATAACGATGCTTTAAGTAATAACTAGCCTGCTGGCTTTTTTGTACTGCTCATCCATTGGCCTTTTCCCTATTATGCTATACTTTGGGATGCAATATGGGCAAGATAGAAGTCCTATTCTTATATGAGAAGTAGCCTTGGGTAGGCACTAATTGCATATAATAGTCCTAGAACTGTATTGCCTTGTTCAAAACACTTTTACCCTTATTCATAAGCAAGCAAATATGGTATAATCATACCCTGGTATACCGTTAAGAATATATATTTATATACAAAGGTCAGATTATTCCCAGTAATTTATTTTGGGACCATTTATAGGATGAGCTATTGCTATCCAGAACCTTTACACCTGTATATATATGTATTATAGATCCAGGATTTATCACAAAGACAGGATTACTCAAATTGGATTAGCAATCATTTTTCTCCTCTACAGTACTGTTAGGTGTGGACCTAATAACCCCTCTATTAAGAGTACATTCAACATTTAGTGGTTTCTGTCCACACATCCATTAGCCTATTTTTATCTTTTTGTTTCAATCCTGGGATTTTTTTACCCATTGTTTTTAAAATAATCGCCGTTGTTACCCCCTATTAATAAAGACTTTAATTAAATTTTTCCCACTTTTTGTATATATATTAAGATTTATAACATACAAAAGGGTGTCATTAACATGAATAAATTTAAAAATAAGACTACACCACCTGGTATTCCCATGAGGTCTCCCATCCTGGTACTGACCAGAACTGATCTTGCTAAGCTTCTGAGATCAGATGGGATTGGGCGCATTCAAGGCAGTATGGCCGTAGGCATTAAAAAGAATTCTCTATTGTCAGGTAAGATTTATAACATACAAAAGGGTCTGTTTAACATGAATGAATTTAAAAAGAAGCCTACAGCACCTGGTATTCCCATGATGTCTCCCATCCTGGTACTGACCAGGCCTGACATTGCTTAGCTTTTGAGATTAGTTGGGATTGGGTGCATTCAAGCCAGTATGGACGTAGGCGTTAAAAATGTCTTCTTTATTGTCAGGTAAGATTTATAACATCCAAAAGGGTCTCTTTAACATGAATGAATTTAAAATAAATGTAAAAAGAAGCCTACAGCATTAAAAAGTCTTCTCTATTGTCAGGTAAGATTTACAAAAGGGTCTCTTTAACATGAATGAATTTAAAATGAAGCCTACAGCACCTGGAATTCCCATAAGGTCTCCCATCCTGGTACTGACCAGACTGACCTTGCTTAGCTTCTGAGATGAGACAGGATTGGACGCATTCAACCCAGTATGGCGGTTGACGATAAAAAGGCTTCTCTATTGTCAGGTAAGATTTATAACATACAAAAGGGTCTCTTTAACATGAATGAATTTAAAAAGAAGCCTACAGCAGCTGGTATTCCCATGAGGTCTCCCATCCTGGTTCTGACCAGGCCTGACGTTACTTAGCTTCTGAGATCAGATGGGTTTGGGCGTATTAAAGCCAGTATGGCTGTAGGCAATAAAAAGGCTTCTCTATTGTCAGGTAAGATTTATAACATCCAAAAGGGTCTCTTTAACATGAATGAATTTAAAATTAATGTAAAAAAAACCTCTACAGCACCTGGTATTCCCATGAGGTCTCCCATCCTGGTACTGACCAGGCCTGACCTTGCTTAGTTTCTGAGATCAGATAAGTTTGGGCGTATTCAAGCCAGTATGGCTGTAGGCATTAAAAAGTCTTCTCTATTGTCAGGTAAGATTTATAACATACAAAAGGGTCTGTTTAACATGAATGAATTTAAAAAGAAGCCTACAGCACCTGGTATTCCCATGATGTCTCCCATCCTGGTACTGACCAGGCCTGACATTGCTTAGCTTGTGAGATTAGTTGGGATTGGGTGCATTCAAGCCAGTATGGACGTAGGCGTTAAAAATGTCTTCTTTATTGTCAGGTAAGATTTATAACATCCAAAAGGGTCTCTTTAACATGAATGAATTTAAAATAAATGTAAAAAGAAGCCTACAGCACCTGGTATTCACATTAGGTCTCCCATCCTGTAACTGACCAGACCTGACCTTGCTTAGTGTATGAAATCAGATGTGATCTGGCGAATTAAAGCCAGTTATGCCGTAGGCATTAAACAGGCTTCTCTAATGTCAGGTAAGATTTATAACGTACAAAAGGGTCTCTTTAACATGAATGAATTTAAAATTAATGTAAAAGAAGCCTACAGCACCTGGTATTCCCATGAGGTCTCCCATCCTGGTACTCAAAGGCCTTACCTTGCTTTGCTTCTGAGATCAGACAGGATCGTGTGCATTCAAACCAGTATGGCCATTGGCATTAAAATGGCTTATCTATTGTTAGGTAAGATTTATAACATACAAAAGGATCTCTTTAACATAAATGAATTTAAAATGAATGTAAAAAGAAGTCTACAGCACCTGGTATTCCCATGAGGTGTCCCATCTTGCAACTAACCAGGCCTGACCTTGCGTAGCTGCTGAGATCAGTCGGGATTGGGCACAATCATGGCCGGTATGGCCGTAGGCACTAAAAAGTCTTCTCTATTTTTAGGTAATATTTATAACATTCAAAAGTGTCTCTAACATGAATAAATGTATAATAATTGTAAAATGAAGCCCACAGCACCTGGTATTCCTATGAGGTTTCCCATCTTTGTACTGACCAGGGTTGACTTTGCTTAGCTTCTGAGATCAGACGGGATTAGGCACATTCAAGCAAGTATGGCCGTAGGCATTAAACAGGCTTCTCTATTGTCAGGTAAGATTTATAACATACAAAAGGGTCTCTTTTACATGAATGAATTAAGAAGGAATGTAAAAAGTAGCCTACAGCACCTGGTATTCCCATGATGTCTCCCATCCTGGTACTAACCAGGGTGGCCTTGCTTAGCTTCTGAGATCAGACGGGATTGGACGCATTCAAGCCAGTGTGGCTGTAGGAGATAGAAAGGCTTCTCTATTGTCAGGTAAGATTTATAACATCCAAAAGGGTCTCTTTCACATTAAAGAATTTAAAATTAATGTAAAAAAAACCTCTACAGCACCTGGTATTCCCATGAGGTCTCCCATCCTGGTACTGACCAGGCATGACCTTGCTTAGTTTCTGAGATCAGATAAGTTTGGGCGTATTCAAGCCAGTATGGCTGTAGGCATTAAAAAGTCTTCTCTATTGTCAGGTAAGATTTATAACATACAAAGGGGTCTGTTTAACATGAATGAATTTAAAAAGAAGCCTACAGCACCTGGTATTCCCCTGATGTCTCCCATCCTGGTACTGACCAGGCCTGACCTTGCTTTGCTTTTGAGATTAGTTGGGATTGGGTGCATTCAAGCCAGTATGGAAGTAGGCGTTAAAAAAGTCTTCTTTATTGTCAGGTAAGATTTATATCATCCAAAAGGGTCTCTTTAACATGAATGAATTTAAAATTAATGTAAAAGAAGCCTACAGCACCTGGTATTCCCATGAGGTCTCCCATCCTGGTACTCAAAGGCCTGAACTTGCTTTGCTTCTGAGATCAGACAGGATCGGGTGCATTCAAACCAGTATGGCCATTGGCATTAAAATGGCTTATCTATTGTTAGGTAAGATTTATAACATACAAAAGGATCTATTTAACATAAATGAATTTAAAATGAATGTAAAAAGAAGTCTACAGCACCTGGTATTCCCATGAGGTGTCCCATCTTGCAACTAACCAGGCCTGACCTTGCATAGCTGCTGAGATCAGTCGGGATTGGGCACAATCATGGCCGGTATGGCCGTAGGCACTAAAAAGTCTTCTCTATTTTTAGGTAATATTTATAACATTCAAAAGTGTCTCTAACATGAATAAATGTAAAATAATTGTAAAAAGAAGCCCACAGCACCTGGTATTCCTATGAGGTTTCCCATCTTGGTACTGACCAGGGTTGACTTTGCTTAGCTTCTGAGATCAGACGGGATTGGGCACATTGAAGCCAGTATGGCCGTAGGCATTACACAGGCTTCTCTATTGTCAGGTAAGATTTATAACATACAAATGGTTCTCTTTAACATGAATAAATTTAAAATGAATGTAAAAAAAAGCTTACAGCATTTGGTATTCCGATGAGGTTAACTATCCTGGTACAGACCAGGCCTGACGTTGCTTAGCTTCTGAGATCAGATGTGATCGGGTGCATTCAAGCCAGTATAGCTGTAGGTGTTATAAAGGCTTCTCTATTGTCAGGTAAGATTTATAACATACAAAAGGGTCACTTTTACATGAATGAATTAAGAAGAAATGTAAAAAATAGCCTACAGATCCTGGTATTCCCATGAGGTCTCCCATCTTGGTACTGACCAAGCCAGACCTTGCTTAGCTTTTGAGATGAGATGGGATTATGCGCAACCAAGCCAGTATGGCCAAAGGCATTAAAAAGTATTCTCTATTGTCAGGTAAGATTTATAACATACAAAAGGGTCTCTTTAACATGAATGAATTTAAAATGAATGTAAAAAGAAGCCTTCAGCAACTGGTATTCCCATGAGGTCTCCCATCTTGGTACTGACCAGACCTGACCTTGCGTAGCTTCTGAGATCAGATGGGATCAGGTGCATTCAAGGCAGTATGAACATAGGAATTAAAAAGGCTTCTCTAATGTCAGGTAAGATTTATAACATACAAAAGGGTGTCATTAACATGAATAAATTTAAAAATAAGCCTACAGCACCTGGTATTCCCATGAGGTCTCCCATACTGGTACTGACCAGAACTGACCTTGCTAAGCTTCTGAGATCTGACGGGATTGGGCACATTCAAGCCAGTATGGCCGTAGGCATTACACAGGCTTCTCTATTGTCAGGTAAGATTTATAACATACAAAAGGGTCTCTTTTACATGAATGAATTAAAAAGGAATGTAAAAAGTAGCCTACAGCACCTGGTATTCCCATGATGTCTCCCATCCTGGTACTAACCAGGGTGACCTTGCTTAGCTTCTGAGATCAGACGGGATTGGACGCATTCAAGCCAGTATGGCTGTAGGCGATAGAAAGGCTTCTCTATTGTCAGGTAAGATTTATAACATACAAATGGTTCTCTTTAACATGAATAAATTTAAAATGAATGTAAAAAAAAGCTTACAGCATTTGGTATTCCGATGAGGTTAACTATCCTGGTACAGACCAGGCCTGACGTTGCTTAGCTTCTGAGATCAGATGTGATCGGGTGCATTCAAGCCAGTATAGCCGTAGGTGTTATAAAGGCTTCTCTATTGTCAGCTAAGATTTATAACATACAAAAGGGTCACTTTTACATGAATGAATTAAGAAGAAATGTAAAAAATTGCCTACAGCACCTGGTATTCCCATGAGGTCTCCCATCTTGGTACTGACCAAGCCAGACCTTGCTTAGCTTTTGAGATGAGATGGGATTAAGCGCAACCAAGCCAGTATGGCCAAAGGCATTAAAACGTATTCTCTATTGTCAGGTAAGATTTATAACATACAAAAGGGTCTCTTTAACATGAATGAATTTAAAATGAATGTAAAAAGAAGCCTTCAGCAACTGGTATTCCCATGAGGTCTCCCATCTTGGTACTGACCAGACCTGACCTTGCGTAGCTTCTGAGATCAGATGGGATCAGGTGCATTCAAGCCAGTATGAACATAGGAATTAAAATGGCTTCTCTAATGTCAGGTAAGAATTATAACATACAAAAGGGTGTCATTAACATGAATACATTTAAAAATAAGCCTACAGCACCTGGTATTCCCATGAGGTCTCCCATACTGGTACTGACCAGAACTGACCTTGCTAAGCTTCTGAGATCAGATGTGATCGGGCGCATTCAAGCCAGTATGGCTGTAGGTGTTAAAAAGGCTTCTCTATTGTCAGGTAAGATTTATAACATACAAAAGTGTCTCTTTAACATGAATAAATGTAAAAAGAAGCCTACAGCACCTGGTATTCCCATGAGGTCTCCCATCCTGGAACTCACAAGGCCTGACCTTGCTTTGCATCTGAGATCAGACGGGATCGGGCGCATTTAAGCCAGTATGGCCGTAGGCATTAAAAAGGCTTCTCTATTGTCAGGTAAGATTTATAACATACAAAAGGGTCTCTTTAACATTAATGAATTTTTAAATGAATGTCAAAAGAAGCCTACAGCACCTGGTAATTCCATGAGGTCTCCCCTCCTGGTACTGACCAGGCCTCACCTTGTGTAGCTTCTGAGACCAGGCAGGATCGGGCGCATTCAAGCCAGTATGGCCCTAAGAACTAAAAAGGCTTCTCTATTGTCAGGTAAGATTTATAACATACAAAAGGGTCTCTTTTAAATAAATGAATTAAGAAGGAATGTAAAAAGAAACCTACAGCACCTGGTATTCCCATGATCTTTCCTATCCTGGTGCTAACCAGGCCTGACCTTGCTTAGCTTCTGAGATCATACGGGATCGGACGCATTTAAGCCAGTATGGCGGTAGACGAGAAAAAGGCTTCTCTGTTGTCAGGTAAGATTTATAATATACAAAAGGGTCTCTTTAACATGAATGAATTTAAAAAGAAGCCTACAGCAGCTGGTATTCCCATGAGGTCTCCCATCCTGGTACTGACCAGGGCTGACTTTGCTTAGCTTCTGAGATCAGACAGGATTGGGCGCATTCAAGCCAGTATGGCCGTAGGCATTAAAAAGTCTTCTCTATTGTCAGCTAAGATTTATAACATACAAAAGGGTCTCTTTAACATGAATAAATTTAAAAAGAAGCCTACAGCACCTGGAATTCCCATGAGGTCTCCCATCCTGGTACTGACCAGGCTGAACTTGCTTAGCTTCTGAGATGAGACGGGATTGGACGCATTCAATCCAGCATGGCGGTTGATGATAAAAAAGGCTTCTCTATTGTCAGGTAAGATTTATAACATACAAAAGGGTTTCTTTCACATGAATTAATTTAAAATTTATGTAAAAAAAACTCTACAGCACCTGGAATTCCCATGAGGTCTCCCATCCTGATACTGACCAGGCCTGACCTTGCTTAGCTTCTGAGATCAGATAAGTTTGGGCGTATTCTAGCCAGTATGGCTGTAGGCATTAAAAAGTCTTCTCTATTGTCAGGTAAGATTTATAACATACAAAATGGTCTCTTTAACATGAATGAATATAAAAATAAGCCTACAGCACCTGGCATTCCCATGAGGTCTCCTATCCTAGTACTGACCAGGCCTGACCTTGCTTAGCTTTTGAGATTAGTTGGGATTGGGTGCATTCAAGCCAGTATAGAAGTAGGTATTAAAAAAGTCTTCTTTATTGTCAGGTATGATTTATAACAAAAAAAGAAATTATATGGGTATATTTACAATTTGGCCAACAAGTTTATTAATTTCAGGATAACTTGGAAAAATTGGAATATTAAAGATACTTAAAAACAATGAAGAAAAGAAGAAACTCCTCTGAGGGATAGTGATATACTTCACTTATAAACAGTGTATAGAGATGCGATACTTTCTCTTTTCTCCCTAAGGAGAATTTGTGATCTTCCACTAAAGGTAACTCAGTACCAAAATTATACAACGTCTGTTATATACACCTTTCAGTAGGAAATTTATTTTGTACAGACATTTCTATGATGGAATTATAAAGAATAGTATGGTAAACAAATAGGCACTATTTAGGAGATCAATAGGTAGTCATATGAAATATGAGATTGAATATATATGGAGATATCACTTTCTACATTCAGAACATCTCTTCCCCACCTACTTATTTGTGTAAAGTCTTTACACTTCTATTAATATATAGGTGGAATAGACCCTATTATGGGCTATAATTTCTTTATTGATTCTCTAATTCGGTATGAGGATATTCAATCATGAATCACATCACTTGTGCTAACTTCCTATTGTTTCTAGAGGCCTAAAGATAGTCCTAGATTCTTCCAAGACAACCATACTCTATGGTATCTGAGTTATCTGACCAGTGCCATGCTGCTTGCTCAGAACGCTAATTCTGCATGGTTGTTACTTCCTGGTTTGCGTGGACAACGTCGTGCGTGATGACGCACGCGTGCGTGTATACGCCTATGCCTGACGCGTTTCAACGTGCTGTGGCGTCTTTCTCAAAGGGGGGAGGCGAGAATGTCGTAGCTAGCCTTATATAATGATTCCGTTGCCTTGGAAACCGGCACTGGGGTGGTAATTACATAGGGCCTTGTTATATGGCATATAGGATTGCTGTTTATATGTGCACAATGTGCATCAATTGTGTATTTGTAAATATGCAATATGCATCAATTATTATAGATAAGATGACAAAAATGACTGAATCTGAGGTGGACCTTTGCTGGCACACATATTTAAGAAAAGCCAGAATAAATTATTCTATTGGATTGCTGTTTATATGTGCACAATGTGCAACAATTATGTATTTGTATATGTACAATGTACATCAGCTATTATAGATGAGATGACAAAAATACCTGAATCTGAGGTGGACCTTCACTGGTACATATATTTATGAAAAGCCAATATAAATTGTTCTATTAGCTGAAAATATTGATAATGATAATATATATTGATACATATGGGAAGATATAATATAGTGGTGCCTAGATGGAATATATAGCAGAATACCCATGTGATCTAATATCAATCTATATTAGATATATAAATATATGAAAGTTGCATTATGTTCCTCTGTAGTATGGAAATCTCCACTAAGATGAAAAACCCCTTGTACCATCTATCTGTGTGAAATAACAAGACTCCACCATGGATGAATAGAATAGAATATAATATAGGCAATAGTTGCCATTAAACCCGAGAAGACTATATTATAAAAGTCTATAAGGTGGTGATTAAAAAGTGGTGTAGATAAGGAAATAAAATACTATAGAGTGTTTAAGAAACAAAGACACTCTGTCTATAATATAGGTGACAGCTTAAAAAAATAACTACCAGGTGTTTTAGAAAGAACGTGATATAGGTAAATATTGCCTCAGTGTGTGAGATACGTGAGCATGTTAAGGCATTTAAGGCCTAAAGCATATGAACCTAAGGCACATATGTCTAATATGGCTATTGGGCCACTGTGTTAGTGGTAAATTCTTGACAAACAAACTCATTGCTCTGATCTAGAAGTAATTACAATCTAGATGTGCTTACTATAGCATTGTAAAATGTGCTTAACATAAAAACTATAAGAGAACCCCATATATAGATATAAGTGAATAAAGCCTGGTGGTTCCAAATTTTATATAAATACAATATAATTTTGCTTTCAACTGATATAATAGGGTTCTGTTCCAAAGAGTTAGTCAACATAATGCAGAGACAGCTCATAATGTTTCAGTAAATGTTCAGATAAATGGGGTAAATGAAAAACCCTCATTTAATCCGTTAGGTGTTTGGGCCTTCAACTTATAGATCCATCTAGCTTCACATTGTAGGAGTTTCTTTTCTAGGTCTCCCTTTCTGGGGCCTGGCTCAATACTGTCCACCACACAGAAAGGAAGAACATTACTGTTGTTGTTGTGGTAATATTTAATATGGCGTGCAATAGGTGTATCATATGAGTTATTGATAGAGTAAATATGTTCTCCTATTCTGCGACGTAGCTGTCTGCGGGTTTTGCCTACATATATTTTATTACAAAGGCATGTTGCCACATATATAACCCCTGTAGATAGGCAATTAAAGAATTTTTCAATTTCAAAGACCTCCTTGGTGATTGGATGTTCATACCTTTTAATAGGTTTTATATACTTGCAAAAACTGCATCGCCCACACCTGAAGCATCCTTTAGGTGGTTGTAGCCATGTTTGGCCTGGATTGCTCTCTTTAAAGTGGCTATGTACTAACATATCTCTGAGATTGGTGCCTCTACGATAGGTGATTGGTATTCTACTTGGCAGGGTATCCTTTAGATCTTCATCACTTAGTAACAGATGCCAATGTTTACTTAGGATATGTCTGATAATATCAGAATCATACCCATAGGTCATAATGCATCTTGGTGTGTTTTCTATTTGTCTATCTTTTGGCAGTTTCTGTTGGAGTTCAATAGGAATGGTATTTTTGGTAATGTCTAGCTTCCTATTTGTTGTATGAGTATTAAGCAGATCTGCCCTATTACAACTTAGGGCATATTGGTAGGCCAATTTTAGACATTTTTTGGGATACCCTCTTTCCTTAAATCGTAGTCTTAATTTATCAGCTTCAATTTGAAACTCATTCTCTGTACTGCAGTTTCTACGAATGCGCAAGTACTGACCCTTGGGGATGCCTCTTTTAATGGGTTCATAGTGTTGACTAGCCCAATGTAGTAAGGTATTGGTCGCTGTATCTTTTGGTGGAGATATTGCCATTATTATCTTTATAGACTTTTAAGTCAAGAAAGTTTACCTTCTCTTTGTTGATTTCATGGGTGAATTTTAAACCCAAGGTATTCTCATTTAGAGATTTCATGAAGGTTTCAAATTCCTTCTTTGTGCCTTCCCATACAACTAGGATATCGTCTATGTAGCGACGCCATAATAAGATTTTATCAGTCCAGTTAGTCTGTGTTTCATTGAAAATATGTTTATCTTCCCACCAACCCAACACGAGATTGGCATAGCTTGGTGCACAAGGTGTGCCCATAGCTGTACCCTTACATTGGTGGATCCATTGGTCATTGAATATAAAATAGTTATGCTCAAGTACAAACTCCAGTAGTGTAAGAAGGAATTGATTGAATTCAGCAGATCTTGAGTCTTTCATTTGTAAAAAGTATTCAACTGCTTTAATTCCATAGCTATGGTGAATACTGCTGTATAGGGCTTCGACATCTATGCAAGCTAACCAGGTGTCTTTAGGAACATTCAGATCTTCAAGTTGATTCAGAATGTCCATACTATCCCTCACATAAGAGGGTAAACTTGTCACTGATCCTCTTAAATAGTAGTCCAAAAATTGGCTACAATTGTGTGACAGGTTATCTGTGCCTGAAACTATTGGTCTACCTGGGATAGGTGTACTTTTTTTATGTACCTTAGGTAGTGCATAGAAAGTAGATATGACAGGGAATTTAGGCAATAGGAAATTATAAGTATCTTCATCTAGAATTCCATTGCTTTTGGCTTCATCTAAGATGTTTTTTAATATCTTTCTATATTCTATTGTGGGATTTCTAGGAATGACTTCATAGGTAGTACTATCTTGAAGTATCCTATTACACATTTCCTTATACTCTTTATTCCCCATCACTACTACATTGCCCCCTTTATCTGCCGGTTTAATTTGAATTTCTTTATTTGATCTTAGCTCTTTTAATGTTTCATATTCCTCCTTAGAGAGATTGTATTTCCTAGTTATCATCCTTTGGTCAATCTTTTCAATTTCATTACACACTTGTTGCAGAAAAACCCATATATTCGCATATTCTTTAAGTTGGGGTGTGAAGGTACTTTTGTTTTTCCAATTTTTTGGGGGCAGATTGTTAGTATTGAACTCATTTTCATCTAATAGAGACATTAGGGCCTTCAATGCATCTATGTCCTCCTTACCTACACCTAAGTGTAGGAACTCCCTCTGACTTTTATTAAGATAGAATTTTTTCAGTGCCAATTTTCTCGCAAATAGATTGACATCTTTAATGTGAGTGAAGGAGTTAGTTATGGATGTTGGAACAAAAGTTAGTCCCTTTTTGAGAATGGAAATATGGGTCTCATTGAGTGTAAATTCAGATAAGTTGACAACTAGGATTGTGACTCTCAGGATTGATATCTCTTGGTTTCTCAGAGCAAACTATTAATGCTTTGGATTCCTTCTTAGTCTTGTGGAGCAAGCAGCATGGCACTGGTCAGATAACTCAGATACCATAGAGTATGGTTGTCTTGGAAGAATCTAGGACTATCTTTAGGCCTCTAGAAACAATAGGAAGTTAGCACAAGTGATGTGATTCATGATTGAATATCCTCATACCGAATTAGAGAATCAATAAAGAAATTATAGCCCATAATAGGGTCTATTCCACCTATATATTAATAGAAGTGTAAAGACTTTACACAAATAAGTAGGTGGGGAAGAGATGTTCTGAATGTAGAAAGTGATATCTCCATATATATTCAATCTCATATTTCATATGACTACCTATTGATCTCCTAAATAGTGCCTATTTGTTTACCATACTATTCTTTATAATTCCATCATAGAAATGTCTGTACAAAATAAATTTCCTACTGAAAGGTGTATATAACAGACGTTGTATAATTTTGGTACTGAGTTACCTTTAGTGGAAGATCACAAATTCTCCTTAGGGAGAAAAGAGAAAGTATCACATCTCTATACACTGTTTATAAGTGAATATATCACTATCCCTCAGAGGAGTTTCTTCTTCTCTTCATTGTTTTTAAGTATCTTTAATATTCCAATTTTTTATCTCGTCGTTGTTATCCTGAAATTAATAAACTTGTTGGCCAAATTGTAAATATACCCATATAATTTCTTTTTTTAGATTAATTAGTGGAAAACACTACAAGGGATTTACCTCCCTAGGATTTAATATACTTAATAAAGCAGTGGTTCAGTCCACTAGTGGGAGATATAAATATATTGTTAATTTAACCAAGTACTGGAATTGGAAGTTACAATAGTAAGATGACAAACTTAGTTTTTGGGAATATGGACATAGCACAATTGCAACAGGAAGCAGAAGCCAGCTTCCAATCTAACATACAACAAACTCAAACTGAAAATAAAGATATCAAAGTGGCGGTTACAAATCTCTTAAAAACCACGAAAAAACAAGTGAGAAGTATATGGGAAGTAAGCAGCCTACAAAATTATCTAAAGAACAAAATTATCCCTAGAGGCCTTAGAATTAATACTTTCCCTGCCACCAATCTGATGAATGAAACATTTATAACTAAATGGAAAGAAATCCTCTTTAAATGTTCCTGTGACTTGATGTCTCTAATTGTAGAGACAGAACAACAAAATTTGGAAATTGTTAAACATAAGGTAATCAACAACCAGAAAGAATTGGAAAAATTTAAAGAGTCACCAGAATATGAGTACCTTTGTATAAAGTTAAATACTAACATTGACAAATTTAAAAAAGAATTAAAGGAACGTAAGCAACGCAAATTTTGGAGGGACCAAAATGATTTCAAATTGGGGAACATATATAGGAGATTCCCCTCTGGTACTAATAAAGTCTTTACATCAGACATAAGTTCATCAGAATGTGACAATTCAGACATTGAAGATAGTACCCCTAGAAGATGGAATAGACCAAACACATCCTATAATAGGGATAGATATGATACTAGATATAGATCATATGTTAGGACACCCATAAGGCCTCACAATGAGTCTTTTTTAGAGAGAGGCCAAGTTCACCAAGGCCAACCAGACCTCTCCACAAGACTAAGAAGGAATCCAAAGCGTTAATAGTTAGCTCTGAGAAACCGAGAGATATCAATCCTGAGAGTCACCTAGTTGTCAACTTATCTGAATTCACACTCAATGAGACCCATATTTCCATTCTCAAAAAGGGACTAACTTTTGTTCCAACATCCATAACTAACTCCTTCACTCACATTAAAGATGTCAATCTATTTGCGAGAAAATTGGCACTGAAAAAATTCTATCTTAATAAAAGTCAGAGGGAGTTCCTACACTTAGGTGTAGGTAAGGAGGACATAGATGCATTGAAGGCCCTAATGTCTCTATTAGATGAAAATGAGTTCAATACTAACAATCTGCCTCCAAAAAAATGGAAAAACAAAAGTACCTTCACACCCCAACTTAAAGAATATGCGAATATATGGGTTTTTCTGCAACAAGTGTGTAATGAAATTGAAAAGATTGACCAAAGGATGATAACTAGGAAATACAATCTCTCTAAGGAGGAATATGAAACATTAAAAGAGCTAAGATCAAATAAAGAAATTCAAATTAAACCGGCAGATAAAGGGGGCAATGTAGTAGTGATGGGGAATAAAGAGTATAAGGAAATGTGTAATAGGATACTTCAAGATAGTACTACCTATGAAGTCATTCCTAGAAATCCCACAATAGAATATAGAAAGATATTAAAAAACATCTTAGATGAAGCCAAAAGCAATGGAATTCTAGATGAAGATACTTATAATTTCCTATTGCCTAAATTCCCTGTCATATCTACTTTCTATGCACTACCTAAGGTACATAAAAAAAGTACACCTATCCCAGGTAGACCAATAGTTTCAGGCACAGATAACCTGTCACACAATTGTAGCCAATTTTTGGACTACTATTTAAGAGGATCAGTGACAAGTTTACCCTCTTATGTGAGGGATAGTATGGACATTCTGAATCAACTTGAAGATCTGAATGTTCCTAAAGACACCTGGTTAGCTTGCATAGATGTCGAAGCCCTATACAGCAGTATTCACCATAGCTATGGAATTAAAGCAGCTGAATACTTTTTACAAATGAAAGACTCAAGATCTGCTGAATTCAATCAATTCCTTCTTACACTACTGGAGTTTGTACTTGAGCATAACTATTTTATATTCAATGACCAATGGATCCACCAATGTAAGGGTACAGCTATGGGCACACCTTGTGCACCAAGCTATGCCAATCTCGTGTTGGGTTGGTGGGAAGATAAACATATTTTCAATGAAACACAGACTAACTGGACTGATAAAATCTTATTATGGCGTCGCTACATAGACGATATCCTAGTTGTATGGGAAGGCACAAAGAAGGAATTTGAAACCTTCATGAAATCTCTAAATGAGAATACCTTGGGTTTAAAATTCACCCATGAAATCAACAAAGAGAAGGTAAACTTTCTTGACTTAAAAGTCTATAAAGATAATAATGGCAATATCTCCACCAAAAGATACAGCGACCAATACCTTACTACATTGGGATAGTCAACACTATGAACCCATTAAAAGAGGCATCCCCAAGGGTCAGTACTTGCGCATTCGTAGAAACTGCAGTACAGAGAATGAGTTTCAAATTGAAGCTGATAAATTAAGACTACGATTTAAGGAAAGAGGGTATCCCAAAAAATGTCTAAAATTGGCCTACCAATATGCCCTAAGTTGTAATAGGGCAGATCTACTTAATACTCATACAACAAATAGGAAGCTAGACATTACCAAAAATACCATTCCTATTGAACTCCAACAGAAACTGCCAAAAGATAGACAAATAGAAAACACACCAAGATGCATTATGACCTATGGGTATGATTCTGATATTATCAGACATATCCTAAGTAAACATTGGCATCTGTTACTAAGTGATGAAGATCTAAAGGATACCCTGCCAAATAGAATACCAATCACCTATCGTAGAGGCACCAATCTCAGAGATATGTTAGTACATAGCCACTTTAAAGAGAGCAATCCAGGCCAAACATGGCTACAACCACCTAAAGGATGCTTCAGGTGTGGGCAATGCAGTTTTTGCAAGTATATAAAACCTATTAAAAGGTATGAACATCCAATCACCAAGGAGGTCTTTGAGATCCTACATTTTACAATGCTATAGTAAGCACATCTAGATTGTAATTACTTCTAGATCAGAGCAATGAGTTTGTTTGTCAAGAATTTACCATTAACACAGTGGCCCAATAGCCATATTAGACATATGTGCCTTAGGTTCATATGCTTTAGGCCTTAAATGCCTTAACATGCTCACGTATCTCACACACTGAGGCAATATTTACCTATATCACGTTCTTTCTAAAACACCTGGTAGTTATTTTTTTAAGCTGTCACCTATATTATAGACAGAGTGTCTTTGTTTCTTAAACACTCTATAGTATTTTATTTCCTTATCTACACCACTTTTTAGTCACCACCTTATAGACTTTTATAATATAGTCTTCTCGGGTTTAATGGCAACTATTGCCTATATTATATTCTATTCTATTCATCCATGGTGGAGTCTTGTTATTTCACACAGATACATGGTACAAGGGGTTTTTCATCTTAGTGGAGATTTCCATACTACAGAGGAACATAATGCAACTTTCATATATTTATATATCTAATATAGATTGATATTAGATCACATGGGTATTCTGCTATATATTCCATCTAGGCACCACTATATTATATCTTCCCTTATGTATCAATATATATTATCATTATCAATATTTTCAGCTAATAGAACAATTTATATTGGCTTTTCATAAATATGTGTACCAGCGAAGGTCCACCTCAGATTCAGGTATTTTTGTCATCTCATCTATAATAGCTGATGTACATTGTACATATACAAATACATAATTGTTGCACATTGTGCACATATAAAAAGCAATCCAATAGAATAATTTATATTGGCTTTTCTTAAATATGTGTGCCAGCAAAGGTCCACCTCAGATTCAGTCATTTTTGTCATCTTATCTATAATAATTGATGCATATTGCATATTTACAAATACACAATTGATGCACATTGTGCACATATAAACAGCAATCCTATATGCCATATAACATGGCCCTATGTAATTAACACCCCAGTGCCGGTTTCCAAGGCAACGGAATCATTATATAAGGCTAAATACGACATTCTCGCCTCCCCCCTTTGAGAAAGACGTCACAGCACGTTGAAACGTGTCAGGCATAGGCGTATACACGCACGCGTGTGTCATCGCGCACAACGTTGTCCACGCAAACCAGGAAGTAACAACCATGCAGCATTAGCGTTCTGAGCAAGCAGCATGGCACTGGTCAGATAACTCAGATACCATAGAGTATGGTTGTCTTGGAAGAATCTAGGACTATCTTTAGGCCTCTAGAAACAATAGGAAATTAGCACAAGTGATGTGATTCATGATTGAATATCCTCATACCGAATTAGAGAATCAATAAAGAAATTATAGCCCATAATAGGGCCTATTCCACCTATATAATAATAGAAGTGTAAAGATTTTACACAAATAAGTAGGTGGGGAAGAGATGTTCTGAATGTAGAAAGTGATATCTCCATATATATTCAATCTCATATTTCATATGACTACCTATTGATCTCCTAAATAGTGCCTATTTGTTTACCATACTATTCTTTATAATTCCATCATAGAAATGTCTGTACAAAATAAATTTCCTACTGAAAGGTGTATATAACAGACGTTGTATAATTTTGGTACTGAGTTACCTTTAGTGGAAGATCACAAATTCTCCTTAGGGAGAAAAGAGAAAGTATCACATCTCTATACACTGTTTATAAGTGAAGTATATCACTATCCCTCAGAGGAGTTTCTTCTTCTCTTCATTGTTTTTAAGTATCTTTAATATTCCAATTTTTCAGAGTTATCCTGAAATTAATAAACTTGTTGGCCAAATTGTAAATATACCCATATAATTTCTTTTTTTGGATTAATTAGTGGAAAACACTACAAGGGATTTACCTCCCTAGGATTTAATAAACTTAAGATTTATAAAATCCAAATGGGTCTCTAACATGAATGAATTTAAAATAAATGTAAAAAGAAGCCTACAGCACCCAGTATTCCCATGAGGTCTCCCATCCTGTAACTGACCAGACCTGACCTTGCTTAGCGTATGAGATCAGATGGGATCTGGCGAATTAAAGCCAGTTTGGCCGTAGGAATTAAACTGGCTTCTCTAATGTCAGGTAAGATTTATAACGTACAAAAGGGTCTCTTTAACATGAATAAATTTAAATAGAAGCCTACAGCACCTGGTATTCCCATGAGGTCTCCCATCCTGGTACTGACCAGGCCTGACCTTGCTTAGTTTTTTAGATTAGTTGGGATTGGGTGCATTCAAGCCAGTATGGAAGTAGGCATTAAAAAAGTCTTCTTTATTGTCAGGTAAGATTTATAACATCCAAAAGGGTCTCTAACATGAATGAATTTAAAATAAATGTAAAAAGAAGCCTACAGCACCTGGTATTCCCATGAGATCTCCCTTCCTGGTACTGACCAGGCCTGACCTTACTTAGCTTCTGAGATCAGATGGGATCGAGTGCATTTAAACCAGTATGGCCATTGGCATTGAAATGGCTTATCTATTCTCAGGTAAGATTTATAACATACAAAAGGGTCTCTTTAACATGAATGAATTTTAAATGAATGTAAAAAGAAGCCTACAGCACCTGGTATTCCAATGAGACCTCCCTTCCTGGTACTGACCAGGCCTGACCTTGCTTAGATTCTGAGATCAGACGGGATCGGGTGCATTCAAGCCAGTATGGCCGTAGGCATTAAAAAGTCTTCTCTATTGTCAGGTAAGATTTATAACATAAAAAAGGGTCTCTTTAACATGAATGAATTTAAAAAGAAGCCTACAGCACCTGGTATTCCCATGAGACCTCCCTTCCTGGTACTGACCAGGCCTGACCTTGCTTAGCTTCTGTGATTAGACGGTATTGGGCGCATTCAAGAAAGCATGGCCATAGGCATTAAAAAGGCTTCTCTATTGTCAGGTAAGATTTATAACGTACAAAAGGGTCTCTTTAACATGAATGAATGTAAAAAGAAGCCTACAGCACCTGGTATTCCCATGAGGTCTCCCTTCCTGCTACTGACTAGGCCTGACCTTGCTTAGCTTCTGTGATTAGACGGTATTGGGCGCATTCAAGAAAGCATGGCCATAGGCATTAAAAAGGCTTCTCTATTGTCAGGTAAGATTTATAACGTACAAAAGGGTCTCTTTAACATGAATGAATGTAAAAAGAAGCCTACAGCACCTGGTATTTTCATGAGGTCTCCCATCCTGGTACTGACCAGACCTCAGCTTGTGTAGCTTCTGAGATCAGACAGGATTGGGTGCATTCAAGCCAGTATGGCCGTAAGAACTAAAAAGGCTTCTCTATTGACAGGTAAGATTTATGGTATACAAAAGGGTCTCTTTAACATGAATGAATTTAAAATAAATGTAAAAAGAATCCTATGGCACATGGTATCCCCATGAGATCTCCCTTCCTGGTACTGACCAGGCCTGACCTTGCTTAGCTTCTGAGATCAGATGGGATCTGGCGCATTCAACCCAGTACGGCCGTAGGGATTAAAATGGCGTATCTATTGTCAGGTAAGATTTATAACATACAAAATGGTCTCTTTAACATGAATGAATTTAAAAAGAAGCCTACAGAACCTGGCTTTCCTATGAGGTCTACCATCCTGATACTAACCAGGCCCGAACTTTCTTAGCATCTGAGATCAGACGGGTTCGGTCGTATTTAAGCCAGTATGGCTGTAGGAATTGAAAAGGCTTCTCTATTGTGGGGTAAGATTTATAACATACAAAAGGGTCTCTTTAACATGAATGAATTTAAAATGAATTTTAAAATAAGCCTACAGCACCTGGAATTCCCATGAGGTCTCCCATCCTCATACTGACCAGGCCTCAACTTGCTTAGCATCTAAGATCAGATGGGATCGGGCGCATTCAAGCCAGTATGGCCTTAGGCATTAAAAAAAGGATTATCTTTTGTTAGGTAAGATTTATAACATACAAAAGGGTCTCTTTAACATGAATGAATTTAAAATGAATGTAAAAAGAAGTCTACAGCACCTGGTATGCCCATGAACTCTACCATCCTGGTACTGACCAGGCCTGACCTTGCTTAGCTTCTGAGATCAGACAAGATCGGGTGCATTCAATCCAGTATGAACATAGGGATTAAAACTGCTTCTCTATTGTCAGGTAAGATTTATAACATACAAAAGGGTCTCTTTAACATGAATTTTTTTTTAAAAGAAGCGTGCAGCACCTGGAATTCCCGTGACGTCTCCCATCCTTGTACTGACCAGGCCTAAACTTGCTTAGCTTCTGAGATCAGACACGTTTGTGCGCCATCAAGCCAGTATGGCCGTAAGAACTAAAAAGGCTTCTCTATTGTCAGGTAAGATTTATAACATACAAAAGGGTCTCTTTAACATGAATGAATTTAAACTAAATGTAAAAAGAATCCTACAGCACATGGTATCCCCATGAGATCTCCCTTCCTGGTACTGACCAGGCCTGACCTTGCTTAGATTTGGAGATCAGATGGGATTGGGTGCATTCAAGCCAGTATGGAAGTAAGCATTAAAAGGTATTCTCTATTTTCAGGTAAGATTTATAGCATCCAAAAGGGTCTCCTTAACATGAATGAATTTAAAATGAATGTAAAAAGAAGCCTACCTCACCTGGTATTCCCATTAGGTCTCCCATCCTGGAACTGACCAGGCCTGACCTTGCTTAGTGATGAGATCAGATGGTATCAGACGCATTCAAGCCAGTATGGCCGTAGCCATTAAAAAGGCTTCTCTATTGTCAAGTAACATTTATAACATACAAAAGGGTCTCTTTAACATGAATGAATGTGGCCAATTCCAAAGGGTGAGGAGAAACTGTAGTGACCTTGCTGACTTCGATAAAGAGAGTATACGATTGAGACATAAATTTTTGGCTAAAGGATATAACCCTCATGTAGTGGAGGGGGCTAGACAGAGAGCACGGGATTTGGATAGAACAAGTCTTCTATATAAGAAGGACCCCTGTAGAGGAGAGAATATTCATAAAACATCAGATGTACGGTTTCTCACTAAATATAACGCAGCATCCCCATCTATACGCCATGTTATGAAGGAATTTTGGCCCATTCTATTACAGGATGATCTTTTGAGAGAGATTTTACCTGCAAATCCCATAGTCACATTCAGAATTTTTTTTAATTTAAATCAGAGATTAGCTCCTAGTGAGCTTAGGCCAGTTAAAAAGGATGAAAGCATGTGGATTAGGGGGACAAAAGGATCATTTGGCTGTAGTACAAAGAATTGTGGTACGTGCCCATTCCTCAAATCTAGAGAGAGACATATGGTAGTATCCACTAGCAATAATATAAGTTTAGAATGAAACATCTTACTTCGTGCAAATCAGAGTATGTGGTCTACTCCATTACTTGCAAATGTGGCCTACAGTATTTGGGCCGCACCAAGCGTTCTTTAAAAACCAGATTTAGGGAGCATCTGTATAATGTTGATAGGGGGATCCTTACGAATGGTTTCTCTGCTCATATCATTATGAAACAACAAAGATGTCTCTGGCATAATGGTTCAGGCAGTGGAACAAGTAAAACCAAATACAAGACGGGGGAATAGACTGTTAAATTTGAGACAGAAAGAAACAAAATGGATACATCTTTTGGGCACCTTGGAACCGCTAGGTCTAAATAGGGATATAGACCTGGCGGCCTTTTTAGAAGGCTAATATAGATAGTAGTCTATCTATAAATGCCTCCTAGTCTTGTTTTAGGTGTCTATGATTGTCCTCCCATCCTTGAGTTCTATAAGATGTCTCCCCTGCTGCATTTATGAATGACAGTAGTTTCTGTATATGTTTGCTTTTTATTAATCTCTGTCTATGAGATATATGTGTACTGCTTTTGTTTGACAAGAGTGGGGCTATGGATTGTGCAATATGTTGGGCTATTGTCCTTTATTGATTTTTATATATTTACATGTCCTTTTTTGTATTTATTTCCTTTTTTACAAGTATTTTTTATATGTATTTCAATTAATCATGAGATATATGTGCAATGTTTTTTGATAGATAAAAGTGGGGATATGGATTATATCATATATTGGGATGTTGTTCTCTATTGATCTATATATTTTACATGTATTTTATTTTATATATTTTCTTTATTTATGTATATCTCCTTTTTATATGCATCCTGATTTATCAATGTCTTTTTTATATATATTTATTCATTCTTACCCCAGGGTGATCCCCTTTCTTGGGGGTATACATGTATGTGTATGTATATATGTATATGTAGGTGTGTGTATGTATATATGTATATATATATATGGGTATATATATATACATATATATATATATGTGCCCATATCTGGAGAAAGACATGTAATGTGCCTGTAAAGCCACCAGAGGGCATTCACATAGGATGAGAGTTTATGTATCAGGAAGTACTGAGACTGTTAAGTTGGTCACGTGATGTTGTCAAGAGTCACATGAGGCACGTCACATGGGGCAACGCCATTTTGGATGCACTTCCTGATTGTTAAAACAATGGAGGGTATATAAGCCTCTGTGTGAGAGCAGAAAGGGTTTATTGTTGGTAAGTGCTGATGAGCAGTACTTATACACATATTTTTACACTGTTTATGTTTTTATATCACTGAGGAAGCCTTTGGGCGATACGCGTCTGATATTTTTTATGTTTTTAGATTATTGATTTTATTCATTTTAATGTGCCTATCCCTATTGGCCATATATGGCATGTATTGAGGATTATATGGTGCAATAAACACATGATAAACACACTATTGTTTGTATTAGTGTGTTTCAATTGTCTCCTATAGTAGACATAAGGAGCTGGAATCACATTTTATTCTGTAGACACTATATAATAGTGTACCAAATAGCATTGGTGATCCAACTGTACCTGCTACAAAACCATCTGGATCGTATCCTGAGCTTCGGATGGAGATCTAAGGATTGGACATTGGGTACTTCCAGAGCTATCCTGTTTAAACTATACAGATACCTTGGGGTCACCACATGTGAGTGAAACAATATATGACTGTTGTTTTGACGTGATTATACACTCATGTTGCACTAGGAGGTGGCGCGCTGTCTTTCACCTACCCTTCTTATTATCTTTACCAGTTACTTGGACACGGTAGGAACGGTGTCCTGTGAAGAAGCTGCACACCTCTGGCATCTCTATTATTGTGGTTTTGGACTTGTATGGATGGATATTCACTCCAATTTCCATTTGTGCATCTCTCTAGAGGAACTGTATGTAAACACATCGGATATAGTTCATACATATATATGTATACACAGTAGGTAAAATATAGAGCGCTTCTATTTTGTAGCAATATCATATATGCAAATTGCTTTTTTGTTAAATGTAAAAAGAAGCCCACAGCACATAGTATCCCCATGAGATCTCTCTTCCTGGTACTGACCAGGCCTGACCTTGCTTAGCTTCTGAAATCAGGGGGGATCTGGCGCATTCAGGCCAGTATGGCCGTAGGGATTAAAAAGGCTTCTCTATTGTCAGGTAAGATTTATAACCTACAAAAAGGTCTCTTTACCATTAATGAATTTTTAAATGAATGTAAAAAGAAGCCTTCAGCATCTGGTTTCTCCATGAGATCTCCCTTCCTGGTACTGACCAGGGATGACCTTGCTTAGCTTCTGAGATCATATGGGATCGGGCACATTCAAGCCAGTATGGCTGTAGGCATTAAAAAGGATTCTCCATTGTCATGTAAGATTTATAACACACAAAAGGGTCTCTTTAACATGAATAAATGTAAAAAGAAGCCTACAGCACCTGGTACTCACAAGGCCTGACCTGCCTTAGCTTCTGAAATCAGATGGGATCGGGCGCATTCAGGCCAGTATGGCCATGGGCATTTAAATGGCATATCTATTGTCAGGTAAGATTTATAACATACAAAAGGGCCTCTTAAACATTAATGAATTTTTAAATGAATGTAAAAAGAAGCCTACAGCTCCTGGTATTTCCATGAGGTCTCCCATCCTGGTACTGACCAGGCCTCACCTTGTGTAGCTTCTGAGATCAGACTGGATCAGGCGCATTCAAGCCAGTATTGCCGTAAGAACTAAAAAGGCTTCTCTATTGTCAGGTAAGATTTATATCATACAAAAGGGTCTCTTTAACATGAATGAATTTGAAATGAATGTAAAAAGAAGCGTACAGCACAGGGTATCCCCATGAGATCTCACTTCCTGGTACTGACCAGGCCTGACCTTGCTTAGCTTCTGAGATCAGACGGGATTGGGCGCATGCAAGCCAGTATGGCCGTAGGTATTAAAAAGACTTCTCTATTGTCAGGTAAGATTTATAACATACAAAAGGGTCTCTTTAACATGAATGAATTTAAAATGAATGTAAAAAAAAGCCTACAGTACCTGGAATTCCCAAGAGGTCTCCCATCCTCGTACTGACCAGGCCTGAACTTGCGTAGCTTCTCAGATCAGACGGGATCAGGCGCATTCAAGCCAGTATGGCCGTAGGCATTAAAAAGGATTCTCTATTGTCAGTTAAGATTTATAACATACAAAAGGGTCTTTTTAACATGAATGAATTTAAAATAAATGTAAAAAGAAGCCTACAGCACATGGTATCTCCATGAGATCTCCCTTCCTGATACTGACCAGGTCTGACGTTGCTTAGCTTCTGAGATCAGATGGGATCGGGTGCATTCAATCCAGTATGAACATAGGCAATAAAAATGCTTCTCTATTGCCAGGTAAGATTTATAACATACAAAAGGGTCTCTTTAACATGAATTAATTAAAAAATAAGCAAACAGCACCTGGAATTCCCATGACGTCTCCCATCCTTGTACTGACCAGGCCTAAACTTGCTTAGCTTCTGAGATCAGACACGTTTGTGCGCCATCAAGCCAGTATGGCCGTAAGAACTAAAAAGGCTTCTCTATTGTCAGGTAAGATTTATAACATACAAAAGGGTCTCTTTAACATGAATGAATTTAAACTAAATGTACAGCACATGGTATCCCCATGAGATCTCCCTTCCTGGTACTGACCAGGCCTGACCTTGCTTAGATTTGGAGATCAGATGGGATTGGGTGCATTCAAGCCAGTATGGAAGTAAGCATTAAAAGGTATTCTCTATTTTCAGGTAAGATTTATAGCATCCAAAAGGGTCTCCTTAACATGAATGAATTTAAAATGAATGTAAAAAGAAGCCTACAGAACCTGGTATCTCCATGAGGTCTCCCATCCTCCTGGTACTGACCAGGACTGACCTTGCTTAGCTTCTGAGATCAGGCGCATTAAAGCCAGTATGGCCGTAGGCATTAAAAAGGCTTCTCTATTGTCAGGTAAGATTTATAACATACAAAAGGGTGTCTTTAACATGAATGAATTGAAAATGAATGTAAAAAGAAGCCAACAGCACATGGTATCCCCATGAGATCTACCTTCCTGCTACTGACCAGGCTGACCTTGCTTAGCTTCTGAGATCAGATGGGATCGGTCGCATTCAAGCCAGTACGGCCGTGGGGTTTTAAAAGGCTTCTCTATTGTCAGGTAAGATTTATAACATACAAAAGAGTCTCTTTAACATGAATGAATTTAAAATGAATATAAAAAGAAGCCTACAGCACATGGTACCCCCATGAGGTCTCCAATCCTGATACTGACTAGGCCTGACCTTGCTTAGCTTCTGAGATCAGGTGGGTTTGGGCGTATTCAAGCCAGTATGGCTGCAAGCATTAAAAAGGCTTCTCTATTGTCAGGTAAGATTTATAATATACAAAAGGGTCTTTTTAACATGAATGAATTTAAAATGAATGTAAAAAAAAACTCTACAGCACCTGGAATTCCCATGAGGTCTCCCATCCTTGTACTGACCAAGCTTGATCTTCCTTAGCTTCTGAGATCAGACGTGATTGGGAACATTCAAGCCAGTATGGCCAGAAGCCTTAATAAGGCTTCTCTATTGTCAGGTAAGATTTATAACATACAAAAGGGTCTCTTTAACATGAATGAATTTAAAATAAATGTAAAAAGAAGCCAACAGCACATGGTATCTCCATGAGATCTCTCTTCCTGATACTGAGCAGGTCTGACGTTGCTTAGCTTCTGAGATCAGATGGGATCGGGTGCATTCAATCCAGTATGAACATAGGCAATAAAAATGCTTCTCTATTGCCAGGTAAGATTTATAACATACAAAAGAGTCTCTTTAACATGAATGAATTTAAAATTAATGTAAAAAGAAGCCTTCAGCACCTGGTATTCCATTAGGTCTCCCATCTTGGTACTGACCAGGACTGGCCTTGCTTAGATTTTGAGATCAGATGGGATTGGGTGCATTGAAGCCAGTATGGCTGTAGGCATTAAAAAGGCTTCTCTATTGTCAGATAAGATTTATAACATACAAAAGGGTCTCTTTAACATTAATTAATTTAAAAATAAGCATACAGCACCTGGAATTCCCATGACGTCTCCCATCCTTGTACTGACCTGGCCTAAACTTGCTTAGCTTCTGAGATCAGACGGGATCTGGCGCATTCAAGCCAGTATGGCCGTAGGCATAAAAAAGACTTCTCTATTGTCAGGTAAGATTTATAACATACAAAAGGGTCTCTTTAACATGAATGAATTTAAAATGAATGTAAAAAGAAGCCTACAGAACCTGGTATCTCCATAAGATCTCCCTTCCTGGTACTGACCAGGCCTGCCCTTGCTTAGCTTCTGAGATCAGGGAGGATCTGGCGCATTCAAGCCAGTATGGCCGTAGGGATTAAAAAGGCTTCTCTATTGTCAGGTAAGATTTATAACATACAAAATGGTCTCTTCAACATGAATGAAATTAAAATGAATGTAAAAAGAAACCTACAGCACCTGGTACTCCCATGAGGTCTCCCATCCTGGTACTGACCAGGCCTGACCTTGCTTTGCTTCTGAGATCAGACAGGATTGGTCACATCCAAGCCAGTATGGCCATAGACATTCAAAAGGCTTTTCTATTGTCAGGTAAGATTTATAACATATAAAAGGGTCTCTTTAACATGAATAAATGTAAAAAGAAGCCTACAGCACCTGGTATCTCCATGAGATCACCCTTTCTGGTACTGAACAGGCATGACCTTGCTTAGCTTCTGAGTTCATATGGGATCGGGCACATTCAAGCCAGTATGGCTGTAGGCATTAAAAAGGCTTCTCTATTGTCAGATAAGATTTATAACATACAAAAGTGTCTCTTTAACATGAATAAATGTAAAAAGTAGCCTACAGCACCTGGTATTCCCATGAGGTCTCCCATCCTGGTACTCACAAGGCCTGACCCTACTTAACTTCTGAGATCAGACGGGATCGGGCGCATTCAAGCCAGTATGGCCGTAGGCGTTAAAAAGGCTTCTCTATTGTCAGGTACAATTTATAACATACAAAAGGGTCTCTTTAACATGAATTAATTTAAAATGAATGTAAAAAGAAGCCTACAGCACCAGGTATTCACATGAGGTCCCCATCCTGGAACTGACCTGGCCTGACCTGCCTTAGCTTCTGAAATCAGATGGGATTGGGCGCATGCAGGCGAGTATGGCCGTGGGAATTAAAATGGTATATCTATTGTCAGGTAAGATTTATAACATACAAAAGGGTCTTTTTTACATGAATGAATTTAAAAATAAGCCTACAGCACATGGTATTCCCATGAGGTCTCCCATCCTGATTCAAACAGACCTGACCTTGCTTAGCATCTGAGATCAGACGGGTTTAAGTGTATTCAAGCCAGTATTGCTGTAGGAATTAAAAAGGCTTCTCTATTGTCAGGTAAGATTTATAACATACAAAAGGGTCTCTTCAACATGAATGAAATGAAAATAAATGTAAAAAGAAGCCTACAACACCTGGTATTCCCATAAGGTTTCCCTTCCTGGTACTGACCAGGCCTGACCTTGCTTAGCTTCTGAGATCAGACAGGATTGGGCACTTTCAAGCCAGTATGGCCTTAGACATTCAAAAGGCTTCTCTATTGTCAGGTAACATTTATAACATATAAAAGGGTCTTTTTAACATGAATAAATGTAAAAAGAAGCATACAGCAACAGGTATTCCCATGAGGTCTCCCATACTGGTACTGACAAGGCATGACCTTGCTTAGCTTCGGGGATCAGACAGGATCGGGTGCATTCAAGTCAGTATGGCCGTAGGCATTAAAAAGGCTTCTCTATTGTCAGGTAAGATTTATAACATACAAATGGGCCTCTTAAACATTAATGAATTTTTAAATGAATGTAAAAAGATGCTTACAGCACCTGGTATTTCCATGAGGCCTCCCATCCTTGTACTGACCAGGCCTAAACTTATTTAGCTTCTCAGATCAGATGTATTCAAGCCAGTATGCCCATTGGCATTACAAAAGTATTCTCTCTTGTCAGGTAAGATTTATAACTTACAAAAGGGTCTCTTTAACATGAATGAATTTAAAAAGAAGTCTACAGCACCTGGTATTCCCATGAGGTCTCCCATCCTGGAACTGACCAGACCGGACCTGCCTTAGCTTCTAAAATCAGATGGGATCAGCACATTCAGGCCAGTAAGGCCGTGGGCATGAAAATGGTTTATCTATTGTCAGGTAAGATTTATAACATACAAAAGTGTCTCTTTAACAGGAATGAATTTAAAAAGAAGCCTACAACACCAGGTATACCCATGAAGTCACCCATCCTGCAACTGACCAGGCCTGACCTTGCTTTGCTTCTGAGATCAGACAGGTTCGGGGGCATTTAAGCTAGTATGGCCGGGACATTAAGAAGGCTTCTCTATTTTCATGTAAGATTTATAACATACAAAAGGGTCACTTTAACATGATTGAATTTAAAATAAATGTAAAAAGAAGCCTACAGCACATGGTATCCTCATGAGATCTACCTTCCTGGTACTGACCAGGCCCGACCTTACTTAGCTTCTGAGATCAGAAGAGATCTGGCGCATTTAAGCCAGTATGTCCTAAGGCGACATAAACTCTTTTCTATTGTCAGGTAAGATTTATAACATACAAAAGGGTCTTTTTAACATGAATGAATTTAAAATGAATGTAATAAAAAACTCTACTGCACCTGGAATTCCCATAAGGTCTCCCATCCTTGTACTGACCAAGCTTGAACTTCCTTAGCTTCTGAGATCAGACGGGATTGGGAACATTCAAGCCAGTATGGCCAGAAGCATCAATAAGGCATTTCTATTGTCAGGTAAGATTTATAACATACAAAAGGGTCTCTTTAACATGAATGAATTTAAAATGAATGTGAAAAGAAGCCTACAGCACCTGGTATTCCCATGAGGTCTCCTATCCAAGAACTGACCAGGCCTAATCTTGCTTAGCTTCTGAGATCAGATGGGATCGAGTGCATTTAAACCAGTATGGCCATTGGCATTGAAATGGCTTATCTATTGTCAGGTAAGATTTATAACATACAAAAGGGTCTCTTTAACATGAATGAATTTAAAATGAATGTAAAAAGAAGCCTACAGGACCTGGTATTCCCATGAAATCTCACATCGTGGTACTGACCAGGCCTGATGTTGCTTAGCTTCTGAGATCAGACAGAATCGGTCACATTCAAGCCAGTATGGCTGTAGACATTCAAAAGGCTTCTCTATTGTCAGGTAAGATTTATAACATACAAAAGAATCTCTTAAAAATGAATGAATTTTTTAATGAATGTGAAAAGAAGCCTACAGCACCTGGTATTCCCATGAGGTCTCCCATCCTGGTACTGACGAGGCCTGACCTTCTGTAGCTTTTGAAATCAGACGGGATTGGGTGCATTCAAGCCAGTATGTCCAAAGGCGACATAAACTCTTTTCTATTGTCAGGTAAGATTTATAACATACAAAAGGGTCTCTTTAACATGAATGAATTTAAAAAGAAGCCGAAAGCACCTGGTATTTCCATGAAATCTCCCATCCTGGTACTGACCAGGCCTGACCTTGCTTAGCTTCTGAGGTCAGAACCAGGTTCGGGCTCATTCAAGCCAGTATGGCTGTAGACATTATAAAGGGTTCTCTATTGTCAGGTAAGATTTATAACATACAAAAGGGTGTCTTAAACATTAATGAATTTTTAAATGAATGTGAAAAGAAGCCTACAGCACCTGGTATTCCCATGAGGTCTCCCATCCTGGTGCTGACCAGGCCTGACCTTGCTTAGCTTCTTAGATCAGATGGGATCTGGTGCATTCACGCCAGTATGGCCATAGGAGTTAAAAAGTCTTCTCAATTGTCAGGTAAGATTTATAACATACAAAAGGGTCTCTTCAACATGAATGAATTTAAACAGAAGCCTACAGCACCTGGTATTCACATGAGGTCTCCCATCTTGGAACTGACCAGGCCTGACCTGCCTTAGCTTCTGAGATCAGATGGGATCAGCGCATTCAAGCCAGTATGGCCGTGGGCATTAAAATGGCTTATAACATACAAAAGGGTCTCTTTTACATGAATGAATTTAAAATGAAGCCTACAGCACCTGGTATTCCCATGAAGTCTCCCATTCTGATACTAAACCAGACTGACCTTGCTTAGCTTCTGAGGTCAGACATGATCGAATGCGTTCAAGCCGGTATGGCTGTAGGCATTAAATATGCTTCTCTATTGTCAGGTAAGATTTATAACATACAAAAGGGTCTGTTTAACATGAATGAATTTAAAATACAGCAGTACCTTCGGTTACGAAACCTTTGTTTACGTATATTTTCTGTGTCTTGAACCCACGGTCGTGCCTGGGGATACACCATCACCTTGAGACTAGTGGAGGAGCAGAGAGAAGAGCTCAGCAGAGGAGCTGCAGAGAGAGCAGCAAGAGGGTGTGCCTGATGATCTTTGTTCTTCAAGTGAAGAGGAGGCAAGGGAGGAAACACCTATAGCACTAATCAAACAAATGTGTGCGAAATGGACTGAGCTCAAACATTTTGTTCAACACCATCACCCAGACAAAGCTCAGAGAAGCCGGCTGGTGGACATGTTTGACAACCAAGCAATGTCTCCGTTCAGAAACATCTTAAAACGGAGGCAGACACAAGTTTCTATCGATAGGTTTCTTGTGAAAGTGCCTGTCATGAATCAGCCAGTGGCCATATTGGATTTGGTGTGAACTATGCTGGGGCCATTTTGTGACTGGCAGCAGTGGCCATTTTGGGCTGGGTTATCTTCCACATGCTATTGCCATTGGGGAGGAACAAAAGGTTTGGGGCCCACTTGTTATGGATATATTGTTATGTTGTGGTCTAGGGGATAAAGTATTATAAGTTTACCCCTTAGCATATCCCCATCCCTTCCATGTTTAGGCTCATTGTAATGGGTGTCATGTGAGGGAGCTGGTGGGATGTGTTGGTTCTATGTGTGTGAAACATTGTGTGTTGTATTTGTAAATATGAATGTTTGTTATTATATTAGTATGTCATTATATTGTAGAGGGGAAGCCGTTGAATACAGCCACGCCTCCTTTGTTCCCAAAGGCCTGGTAATCCCATTAGCTAAGTATCCAGCATAGAACTAACAATGGGAAGCTCACAGCTGGAAGAGCAGACAGGCAGGCACCCAGAAACAATGGGATGGCCTGAAGGCTTCTCAGCTTTCATAGCCTGGGCACAGGAGAGTAAAAGACATGCTTTGCCCTGGAGAGTCAAAACCCAAATGAATTAGTTGGCCTCGCCTAGTGGGCGGACCTGGGAGGGGACTATTGGTTCACACACAGTTCCCCTTCATGATTGGCCAGACGTCATTTGAGGCTGGCTAACGGTAGCCACTTCCCCCATTCTTGTGTGATGTGGTTAAATATGCTGTTCTAAAATAAAACATGGTTCATAATTTTCATCAAGACTTTGTGTGCGGGTGTATTATTGACCCAGGGGCATATGCTGGCAGAGGAGATCGTTTCTGACTCCCTACCAAGGTTTTCCCAGGCACACTACCTTAAGCTGGGATTTATGCTCTTGCATCCGCAAAGAAGGTCCATTGGTCTGAGTCACCCAAATCTTAGGTCTAAAACCTACAGGAGATAAGAGGACTAGGATCCTCTATACTCCATCATCATTGTAGGTTGTGACAGTGCCTACATCACAGTATCCAGCAGAGTCTCCAGCAGGGTGCAGTGGTGTTAATGGACAGACAGGAGAAACCCCCCCTGTGATGGTTCCTGATATTACCATGGAAGAGGATTCCCCTTCCAAAGAGTAACCGTTCTCCTTTTCTTCCCCTACATTGCCACCATGACAACTTGGGCCAGCACAGTTAAAGTGCAGTTAAATAAAAGTTATTTTCAAAATTATAGTTGTCTATTATTGTCTGTTTAGTTGTAAGTGTTTGTATGCAAAAACCAGGCCATCAGTTCAAAATAGAATATGAAAAATCTTAACACTGAAATCCCACCGGGTCCCCAGGCTTAACGATGCAGGGCCACCCGTGTCTCAGGCCTCAATACTAAGGGGCTTCCTTGCGAAAGGGGGGCTAAGCTCTGAGATCCAGGGGTGGGCTGGACAAATTCACCCCAGTGTGAATGGTTGCTTCTGGGTACATTCACCTCCTTGGTTCTTAACCTCCATCTCCCATTGGGGGCCCTGAAGCTGTCAAAGGAATACATATAGGGGGAGCGTCTTTCAGAGAGAAAGAGCTCAAGCAGCCTCCCGAGGAGCATAGCTACATGCCCAGCGATGCCTCACCCTCCTGGTCATGGGAGTTGAGACAGGGTCCCCCCACGGCTGGGCATGAGAGAGGACTTCCAGGGGCCCCTGAGACAGACGAAGCCCAGGGAATACTCCAAGAGGCCCCGAAAGCCCCTTTTTTGCTAGAGGGGGCGGACCTTACCCCTCCCCCCTCCACTGCCAGGGGGGCTCCCCGGAGGGCCGCAGGAGAAGGCAGCAGGGCTCCCCCGGGCCGCCGGAGGCTGGCGGAAGCCTCCTGGCCGCGCCAAGTTTCAGCAACCTAAGTTGCAGCCGCCAGCTTCCACAGAAAGGGAGATAAAGACGCACCCGATGCCCTGTGGCTGGGCTGGAGTTCCAGGAGCTGCAGAGCCCAGGGAAGGTAGAGGCAGGCCAGGCAGGCGAGGGGGAGGCCTTCCCTCGGCCGGCGGCGCCCCCTGGTGGCCGGTTCTTCATTTCCTTCTCCCGGGGACACCGAGTCCGGCAGAGCCCAGGGAAGGTAGGGGCAGGCCAGGCAGGCGAGGGGGAGGCCTTCCCCCGGCCGGCGGCGCCCCCCGGTGGCCGGTTCTACATCTCCTTCTCCAAGGGACACCGAGTCTGGCAGAGCCCAGTAAAGGTAGGGGCAGGCCAGGCAGGCGAGGGGGAGGCCTCACCACCGCCGGCGGCGCACCCCGGTGGCCCGTTCTACATCTCCCTCTCCCGGGGACACCGAGGCCGGCAGAGCCCAGGAAAGGTAGGGGCAGGCCGGGCAGGCGAGGGGGAGGCCCCCCCGGCTGGCGGCGCCCCCCGGTGGCCGGTTCTACATCTCCTTCTCCCAGGGACTCCGGGGCTGGCAAAGCCCAGTTAAGCCAGTTAAGGCAGCCCCACCTCCATCTCCAGCCCCTGGACAAGTTGGAGGCCGGCCAGACCTCTGCGGAATCGGCGATGAAGACGGATCCAAGCCTGTCGGCCGGGGATCGGCTCCAGGCGGTTGGCCGGATTTACTGCTTCGCTCCCTTTTCCCCGGTTCCCAGGTTGGCATTCACAGACCCTCTGGCGGATGGTTCCAGGAGATTTTCAGCGAGCCTCTTTTTGGGGCCCTGGCCAACTCTCTGAAGCCCCGGTCTTTCCTGAACCTCCCGGTCCGACCTCCCCCATTCCGAGGACAGCCAGGGTTTAAGTCCCTGCTGCATCCGTTCCTGGAAGATGTAAAAGGGAAAAGAGAAATTAAAAGTGCCACTTTTGATTTTTCTTTCTTTCTTTTCTCCCTCCCTCGTTTCCCTCCTATGATCGATCAGGCCTTTTGCGTCCGAGCGGGGAGGGCCCTTCGTCGGAGCGGTCTCAGCGGCCGCCCCAACACAGGCTAAGAGGCCTCCTACCGCCTGTCTGCCCCAGACACTCCAGCCCTCTCTTGGGCTGGTCTTGTTGGCTCCCTCTGGTCCGCCGGAGGAGGCTTACCCCTGTGGTGAGTTTGCACAGACCTGAGACCGAACCCAAAGTGTGCCTGAAACTGAGTGGGTCCAGCCGGTGTTCCACCATGCCCCACTGAGCGCACCCGTCTCTTGTCCCCCAGGTCTTCCTGGAAACCTGAGCTGAGAGGCCCCTCCCTCCCACTGACCTGGGTTGGAGATGGGCACTTGGCAGCTGAGCCGCGGCTGACCCTCTGACTGGAGGGGGCATCTCCCTCTCCCTCTGTCTGTGGGCAATGGGAGTTGGGGTGACTGGGGTGTCCCTCATCCAGCCGAGGTGGTGTGCCACAGCCAGCCTCCCCTAGCCCCTTGTGGCCTCGGGTGAGTGCCCCTTGTTGGGCTACCTGGTTGATCCTGCCAGTAGCATATGTTTGTCTCAAAGATTAAGCCATGCACGTGTAAGTACACACGGCCGATACAGTGAAACTGCGAATGGCTCATTAAATCAGTTATGGTTCTTTTGATCGCTCCATCTGTTACTGTGGTAATTCTAGAGCTAATACATGCCGATGAGCGCTGAGCCCCCGGGATGCGTGCATATATCAGACCAAAACCAATCCGGGCACCCGTGCCCGGCCGCTTTGGTGACCAAGGCCGATTGCACGTCCCCGTGACGGCGATGATACATTCGGATGTCTGCCCTATCAACTTTCAATGTTACTTTCTGCGCCTACCATGGTGACCACGGGTAAAAGGGAATCAGCGTTAGATTCCGGAGAGGGAGCCTGAGAAACGGCTACCACATCCAAGGAAGGCAGCAGGCGCGCAATTACCCACTCCCGACTCGGGGAGGTAGTGACGAAAAATAACAATACAGGACTCTTTCGAGACGGGAGGGCAAGCCCGAGAGGTTTGGAAGACCCGAACACCACCTTGCCACTCGCGGGAAGGTGGACCGGTTGCCCGGACGCGAGGCCACGGCCAGCACCCACCCAGGCGGATCCGTCTGCCAACCAACGCAAACCTGAAGGGCGCGCCGAGGGGTGCGCCGAGTCACTCGCGACTCTTAGCGGTGGATCACTCGGCTCGCGTGTCGATGAAGAACGCAGCTAGCTGCGAGAATTAGTGTGAATTGCAGGACACTTCGAAAACACCTTGTGGCCCCGGGTTCCTCCCGGGGCCACGCCTGTCTGAGGGTCGCTCCTCCGTCGTTCGCGTGCCCACCAGCCTGCGGGCGTCGCGCGGCTGGGGCCGTCGAAGGAGGGGGTAGAGCCGGGGGGCGCGGGGTCTGGCGTGCGG